>CAKOAT010814042.1:2908-153358 GCA_932364175.1 Eruca vesicaria subsp. sativa | reverse complement strand
CCAGTTCAACGCAGATTCGGAATAAGAACCTTCTTGCTCTCAAACCTCTCTTATTTTCGTTTTTATTTTAAAGTTATCGTTTTCTTATTTTCGTTGTGCGGTTCTCGCAGATAGCCGGTTCCTCTGGAAACTTAGGGTTTTTCCCGAAGTTTCCTTATTTACGATTTATTTGACAGTAGGGTGAAATCGACTCCCACACCAACATACACCTGATCTTATATGCTATTGTCATGTTCATCCTCTCAGGAACTTCATTTTGCTGTGGAGTATAAACATGGTTAGATGTCGTTTAATCCATGAGTCTTGACACAGCTTATTCATCAGATTGTAGAACTTCAATCCATTTTATGACTTTCGACACTTTATCTTCTTCTTTGTTTGATTTTACACAAGTACCTCCCACTCTAAAAAATTCTCAAATACTTCATCTTTACTCTATAAGTACCTGATCCAGACCTTCCTTGAGTAATCATCAATGAATGTAAGAAAGTATCTACATCTCGGCAGAGTTGGCTCATTTGAAACCGAGCTCCGTAGATCACTGTGAATGTATTCGAGAATACTTTTGGTAGTGTTTTACCCTCTGGAAAGCTTTGCTTGTGGGAATTTCCAAGTACACACTCTTCACAAAAATCTAATGTGTGGACCTCCTTTGAGTCTAGATAACCTCTTTTGACCAGAAGATTTATATTCTTAAGACATATGTGTCCTAGCCTTTAATGCCCTCTGTTTGTCAAGTTCACTTCAGCTCTGACAACAGATGCTTCTCCCTTCACCATTGATTTGTGCAAATAATACAGTCCATCTTGATATTTTCTAAAAATCACCTTTTGATCATTCTTGTAAAAAATAACTATAAAATTATTTTCTTTCATATTTGCAACCGTTCTTTTTTAACTAACCCTACGAGATGAGATTCCTGCTCCTGGTTAGCATGTATCTCACATCAGTCAAGATCACCATAGCTCCTTCAGAGTTTATGATCTTCAGCACGCCCATACTTTTGACCTCACTAAGAGTAGTATTTCCCCTACCTTTCCACCATCAATCTTCTTGAAGTCAAATAAGACATATTTATCTGGTGTAATGTGGAATGTACATCTAGAATCTGTGACCCACTAGCTCATAGGGTCTTGTTCACTTGCTGTCAATATCATAGGTAACTTCTTTTTCATGAGAATATTTTCATAATGATTTGTTCTCCCATTCTTTCTTTCAAGATAATCTTTTTTTTAAATGTCCTTATTTCTCACATATTCAACACTCTTTAGGTTTGTGTTGATTTTTTACCTCGATTTAGACCTTGGATCCTTGCTCTTATTCTTCCAGACCACTGACCACAACACTTCTTCTCAGGTCTATCCATGACCACAACCAAACCTTAGGCACTTGACTTAGACTTTCTTGTTGCTCAGCTTCTTTGGCATAACCAAAGTTGGTTACTTCATTCAGAATCATTGTTGAATCCATTACCATATTTAAGTGTATGAACAAGTGAGTCGAACTGCCTTGGAAGACTAGATAGGAATAGATTGATCCACATCACTCACATTAATGTTCAAACTTGCCAAATCATCTACCAGTTTCAGAAACACATCAAGATTCTCCTTTATGCTTTTATAATTTTCCATCTTAAACCTGACAAGCATTTGCTTTGAATAAATGTGGTTAGGTAAGGACTTCGTCTGATAATCTCTTTTCAGAGCCCTCCTAGAGATGTTGTTTCTTTCATCACCTTCCGCAAGATCATGTTGCTAAGAGAAGAGCATATTAGATTCTTTACCGCTTATCCTTCTCCTTTTCAGCATATCAACCAGAGAACTCTCAGCTTCTGAGATCTCACCTTCTTTTTCTTTTCCTTTAACAGAACTTCTAGATTCTTCTTCAAACAAAAAATCCAAACCATGGAGCTCAAGCTGCATAAGTATATTGAACTTCCACAATCCAAAGTCTTCTTAACCGTCAAATTTCTCCACCGCAGCTGGCTCCCAGACTTTATGTGATTCTCTGTTAAAGCTGAACACCAAGACCAATAACCATGAACCTCCTATGCAGTCAAACACCAATAGCATATTAGTAACTGAAACCGTAATGTTTCTCTGCTGAACATGATACTCTGATACCACTTGTTGAGTTATTTGATACTGAGTAAGCTATCACACTAACAAACTCTAATACCCTTTGTTAAGAATAAATTGTTACTTAACCAGTTTATTCTCTCTTGACTAAAATTTCTCAGTACTTTTGTTGTTGTTTGAATTAGTTAAAGGCACAAGAGATTTGTTTACCCAGTTTCCTTTACTGGTACATCTGGGGAGGGGACGACACTCTCAATGCTTCACAAGTATCGAGTGTATACAAGAGATTTCTTACACAACATCCTCCGTGTTTTTCTGTTGACTTAGAGAAAGCACACCAATAACCTAAAGATTTAAGCTTACTGAGCTTGTGTGTATATGAGATTAAGTCCACTGTCCAAAGAAGAAGAAAAAAAAACTTAGACTCTTGACCGAATCTCTCTTTGCTTCTCTTCAACCTTCTGTAGATATTCATTCAGTTTCTTCTTTGCTCTTGCTTCTTACCTCTTTCTCTCTAATCTCAGATCTCTATAGAATTGAGTGTTGTGAGTGATAGGAGGCAAGCAATGAGGTTAGAGAGTTTATATAGTGTCTCTTTAAACCCTTACACTAATGGGCCTCAACACACTAAGATCCAAACTTAACAGATTTCCTAGAGCATCAAAGTGTAAGATGCATTTTTCTGAAGTGTGCACTTCAGTGCTCTAGGTAACTTCATGGATTTTCCTATAGCATCAAAGTCCTGAAGACATGTATCCAAAGTGGACAGTTCAATGATGTAGATGAAACACAGACTAAATGCACATAATCAACATGAGATATGACGGATCTGAAAGAGTGGTCAGGTATACATCAGACTCTAGAGGCTACAGTGCCTAAAATAGCAGTTTGATTGTTGCCTCATCCAATTATGTACTCAGTAATTATAGAATCTGGTTGTATGGTTGCTGCGATGTCTCATGTGTGGTTCAACAGAAAGTAAACCGATGTGGTCGGTAAACCATCTACTTCCATGATGGACTTCTTGCTAAAAAGAAAAAAATATGTGGACATGGAAGCGAATCATGTATCATTCATAGTGCGCAGTAAGTATAACATGGTGTGTGATAAAGAAGTGTACCTTCATGGGAGAAACTCCTTGCGCTTCTACACCACCAAGATCTAAATCACCTTCATTACAAGAAAAAAAGCGGACATCATGGCAATAAGTCGATAACATGGTGTGTGATAAAGAAGTGTATTTTCAAGAAAAAATATATCACCTTTGAGGCAGCTTAGCGATGATCATCGACAAAACTGTTCGGAATCAGATATATCTTTGTGAATAAAGACGGACGTGATACGAGGATGATCTCACTCTGTGGTTTGCGACACAACATCCTTAAAGAGAATTTTTTTTGTTGGTAAAATGTTAAGATTAAGGTACAACTTATTGGGGAAAAAACAAGTATAAGTTGGTGAATCCGAAACAAAACACTTGTAGAGGAGCAAAGCAGCAACTTGAAGTGGGTGCATGAGACTAACATCTTGTCTGAGAATCCAGTTCGCGATGGCCTGCAAATCAGATGGAGGAGCACTCCATATTCGACTTGCAAGAACTATCCAGACATTCCTCGAGTAAATTCATTGAAAAATAGATGTCCATGAGTTTTAATTCCATCATAACATAGAAGACAAGTACATTCAAACCCTATTTTTCTGTAAGCTCTGGTTTCATTATATTTCCAGTCTCTTGATAGAGAAACAAAAAAAACAGTTGTAAAAAGAAGTATCCTTTGTTTTTTGAATGAATAAAACATTATTTCAAAAAAAAACTGTACCTATTTGTATTGTAGATTCGGACCAAAAACGTCAAGAATGTGCATGGTGGTACCATGGTGGGTGATAGGCTAGATACATTATACATATGTAGACTACGTTGACAGTGATTTGGCTTCTCTCAATTTTCTTATAAGAAAACAGCGGTGCATATGATTATAATACTGATTGAGTCCCCTAGTAAGTAATGCACATCATCATCTTGCTTTACCCTGAAAATAGTAATTTATGTCATTATGTTACGTACAGTAAGATGAAATTTTTGCATTTTTTGCTCTTTATTAATGATCAATCTCATCATCAGAAATACATAGCTGGCTTGCTGGAATAACAGGTTGAGTTCAATATATTTGTTATGTTTCTGAATAACTAGATGAAGAGTTAAATGATAGGATAGCAAATAAGGTTCCCATTGAAAGTCTAAACAAAAGTGCATCATGCCTCCAATAGTGCCTGGTTTCATGTCACAGAGCTGGTATAGACTTTATAGATTACTTGGTCCAGAAACATGCGACCTCTATTGATAAAAGAAACTAATTTTTTTAAAGATAATCATTATCAAGGAACACACAGATTTCTTGAGTTTGAGAGATTTATAAAAGGTTCCAATTCAAACGGCATGTGATGTGATTCAATGATTATCAGCGAATATTCCGAAAATGCAAAAAGTTTTAAACTAATGATTTTGAACTGGGTTCATTCTCATGTTTTTGTCTGTTCTGCTGTGTTACAGTGACTATAACTAAGAGTACATCAATAGCTAGAAGAGGCAATTGTAATATATCATCACATGATATGAATTTTCTCAACCAATTAAGTTCCAAAGTGCATAGGAACATTTGCCCCAAAATAAAGTGCATAGGAACATAATGAGGGAAGTTAGTACAAATCCTTATTTGCTTTTGGCATGCCTTCTTCTTGCTCTTCTTCTTACAAGTCATTAACGCTTACAAGACCTACTAACCATACCTATAATTTGTCTGAATTAACAAATCTTGTCCCAAAAAGAAAAAAAAAACAAATCTGAAGTCTTTTTTAAGAAATAAACATTTATAATCATTCAACTTTCTTTTTCTTTATTTCTTTCGGCATTAAAATCCTTCTCTCTCTATTTTTTGGTCTCACACTCCTTTTTCAGTTCTTTTTGTATACGGATATTGAAAGATTGATGCAGTGAAAGCCCCTCATTTAATTTTATTTATATAAAGACAAAAATTCGAAATGTAGTATTTTTTTTTTTTTAACACTGGATAATTATGCCATTACAAACTACGAGAAATGTTACAGACGATTCAACAACCGACAATTCTATACCTATCTTATGAGGATTCACGCACTCCTAACTGCATCACCTGAGCCGCCCTATCAGATCCTCGCTTGACGGTACTCCTTGTGCCATGCTGCAGATCTCTTGTAAGCCTTTCTCCACTAATTCGCATAATTCCGTCTTCTCTGGGATTCGAACCCCATACCTGCTGGTGTAGAAGCATTAATGAACCCTTAGTCAAACCACTGGACCAAGGGGGCTTCCACACGAAATGTAGTATTTTGTATTTAGCTTTTATTAGAGAGTCATTTTAAATTTAGCAAAGTCTTGGCTGTGACTGGATCCTCTCTCCGGGTTGTTGTCGTGTGTATCTGGCGACATGACCAAACACTAGTGAAGCTGAAGTGATCAAACTGCATGTAATTCTAACAGCAACAAGCAAGCAAGCAAGCAACTACTTTTCTCTGTCTCTTACTTCGAATCTCCTCTGCGTCAATTCACACCCAAGGTATCTCCTTCCTTACCTCTCTAGGGTTTCTTCTAAAGCCACTTCCTTTCCTTGTCTCCAGATCTCCCTTTTTGTCTATCACTATACTCTTTGCTAATCATCTCCTTCAATATTGATTCATCTCCTTCGATCTCCCCCAAAGCTGTAATCTTTTCTTGTGAATCTTGAAGAGAACAGAGAAATAAAGACAGAAGATTGAAATGTTTGATTCTTCTTCTAATTGATTCTTATTATGATCCTATTAGGTGTTTCAAGAGAGATGTGCCTTTCTTGATAATCTATTTTGCGTTCCCATGGCGTCCACCCTAAAGCCTAGTGGTCATGGAGCTGAAGCTCAAGAACGCTCCTCTTCAAATAGTAATACTAACTCATCCAAAGCTGAGACGCTAAAGCTACACAAATCAGAAACAAACCCAGCTGCTGCTGAGAGTAAACGGTTGCCTAAGCGATCTAGTGATCCTAAACCTGATTTCACCTCCTTATCAACCGTTCTTGAGCATGTAGATTCATTGACTATTGACAGCAAGAACCAGGAGAAGAAAACATCAGGCTTTGGCAGCGTCAAAACCAGCTCTGCCTCTGCTAAAATGAGTGACGGCACGAGCAGTCTCGCCAAAACGAGTGGAAGTACCAAGTTCAGTGGCCACCTAGATTTCATGGGGAGTGGCAAGAGCAGCATCTGCAGGGGAAGCACGAGCAGTGACATTAGCGATGAGAGTAGTTGCAGCAGCTTTAGTAGTAGCACTGTCAACAAACCCCACAAGGCCAACGACTTGAGATGGGAAGCAATACAAGCAGTTAGGTCTCGTGATGGGGTTTTGGGTCTGAGCCATTTTAGGCTACTTAAGAGGCTAGGATGTGGGGATATAGGGAGTGTTTATCTCTCTGAGCTGAGTGGGACAAAGTGTTACTTTGCGATGAAGGTTATGGACAAGACATCTCTTGCTAGTCGCAAGAAGCTTCTCCGGGCTCAGACGGAAAGAGAGATTCTTCAGTGTTTGGATCACCCGTTTCTCCCTACGCTCTACACTCACTTTGAGACTGAGAAGTTCTCTTGCCTGGTGATGGAGTTTTGTCCTGGAGGAGACTTGCATACTCTCAGGCAACGCCAGCCAGGGAAGCATTTTTCTGAGCAAGCGGTAAAGTAAGTCACTCATCATCCTTCCTTTGATCTTATACTATTGCAAACTACAAAGTATTGGATATGTTACAAAAGAAAATAGGCCTGCAGCTTCGGGTAGTTCGGTTCAATATAAATCTTACCGAATTAACTCGAAATAACGGTTAGGTATTCGGTTAGTTTGTTGTTTGAAAATCCTATCTAAGTTTTTGATTTCGCTTAGATTTTGGTTTAATTTTGTTAAAAAAATCAGATGAATTTGGTTATTCACAGTTAAATTCGTTTTTTTATTAGTTCGGTTTGAAATTTGGTTAGTTCGGTTTTGGTTTTTGGTAGGGTTTGCATATATTATTTTTTAAAGAAGAAAACCAAAGTAACCGATTGCAGAACCGAACCGACAACCAATTTTTTTTTTAAACCTACTGAACTAACCAAAATTTCAGTTTGGTTCGGTTAGAAATTCCCTAGCCTAAAAGAAAACATACTAGGATCAAGCCATTTACTCTAACTCTTAGGCTTAGCTGACTAGATTTTTTGTTTTGAATGTGTGACAGGTTTTACATAGCAGAGTCATTGCTAGCTATTGAATACCTGCACATGCTGGGGATAGTGTATCGTGATCTCAAGCCTGAAAACGTTCTAGTTCGAGAAGATGGACATATAATGCTCTCAGACTTTGACCTCTCACTCCGATGTCTTGTCAGCCCGACACTAGTGAAATCTGCTGCCATAGAGTCAGATCCATTACGCAAAAACGTTTACTGTCTTGAGCCCTCTTGCATCCAACCGTCTTGCACCGTCCCTACCACTTGCTTCTCTCCACGCCTGTTCTCAAGCAAATCTAAAAAGGAACGTAAATCCAAGAATGACACTGCAAATCAAGTTAGGCCATTGCCGGAGCTGGTAGCTGAGCCAACGGATGCACGGTCCATGTCATTTGTGGGCACGCATGAGTACTTGGCCCCGGAGATTATCAAAGGTGAAGGACATGGAAGTGCAGTGGATTGGTGGACTTTTGGGATATTCTTGTACGAGCTTCTCTTTGGTAGAACGCCTTTCAAAGGCTCAGGAAACAGACAGACACTGTTCAATGTGGTTGGTCAGCCTCTACGGTTCCCGGAAACACCTGTGGTGAGTTTTGCAGCGAGAGACCTCATCAGGGGCCTGCTCATGAAGGAGCCGCAGCAGCGTCTGGGGTTCAAAAGAGGAGCCACTGAGGTTAAGCAGCACCCATTCTTTGAAGGTGTGAATTGGGCTTTGATAAGGTGTGCGACTCCACCAGAAATCCCAAAGCCAGTTGAGCTGGAGAGTGGACCTGTAAATGTTGCAGAGGCACCATTGAGCCAGAAGACAGCAGCTGGCTTGGTTCTTAATGCTGAGAAAGGCTCTGATAATTATTTGGAATTTGATTTCTTCTAGCGTTAAGGTTAGAGATATGTTACTCTCTTCTTACTATAAAGATAATGTGGTGAAAGATGATCAAGTGTTGTTTCTCTCTTCATAGATTGTCATGAGATTGTATGTTTGTTTTGTCTATGCATAAGATGCTTTAGCTAACTCGATTAGTATTTTATAAGAGTTACCTCTTCTTCTCTATTCAACCAAACTCAAAACATATATATAATCTTTCATTGTCTCTCATTCCATTAACTATTAGTTTTGGGCTTACTGAAAAAGCAAATGCAAGCAAAAGGGTCATTGGATGGATCTTTCTTCGGCCGTTGCTCTCTTGGAGACTTGGAGGGAGTTCTCTGCTGCACTTTTGGGGACTTGGAGGGGACTCTCTCCATCACCGGCACCACCTCCATCTGTATCTCTTTTCCTTGGCATATGACCTTAACCTCACACAGTTCTGCTGCAGAGCTCCTCATTATCTGTTCAGGAACACTGTTTCCTCTTGTCGAATTTGCTTTCCTACAATAAACAGACAGAGGGAAGACTGTCATGTCATTTGACAACTAAAGAATAGTGGCCAATGATCTTGTATATATGTAGATGTATACCTTGCATTAGACTTGTCGATCCCAAGAACAAGCTTCTTAATGTGAAGAATAGTGATTAGGTCTATTAAAGCCTTTGCCACCGAGTCACTCTCAACCAGTATTGTCTCCACTTTCACCTGTATTTCGCATGTGTTACTTCACTATCTTGATCCACTCTTAAACAATACCAAGAGAGAGAGATGGAACCTTAGAAGCAGAGCAGGCGTGAAGGAACTTGTTCAACAGAGTTCTTCTCTTCTCCCTTTCCTGAGACATGAAGGTTTCAAGTTGTTCTTGACTCGCTTGCTCCCTTGTCAGCCTTCCCACTGCAACAAAGATCGTACATACATACACTTGAGTTCCTACACACACTTAGTTTCATCAAAGATAAGAAGTGTTATAAGAGGAGAACATATACAGACGTGGATAAGGTATGGAGCGAGTCTCAGGGAAGACATGGATGAGGTAAAGAAGACTAGAAGAAGAAGTGATGAGATTGTCAAGAGCCCAACGCAATGCCTCCATGCTTGAGTCTCCTTTACCAACTCCAACATACACGTTGTCCTCTCCGTTCATTGACACTGTTCCACTGTTGCTCCCTTCATACTGAATCTCTCGCACAGTCTCCAGCCCTCTCCTTCCATCTTCTTCTCCCTCCTCTTCTATCTCATTGTTCATCTTCTTCTCGTTGACTTTTTACCTCTTGCTTTTGCTTCAAACCTTCTGACTTTCCTTTTATTTATATGCAAATCTACATGTGTTTTGTTGAATGTACAACTTGATTTGCGTGTGAGTTTTGTGAAAACCTGAAGTTTTCAAGACATTGTACGTTTTGCATATCATGACAAGTTCCATATTACAAAGTTTACCAACACGTATGTGTTTGGAAACTATTTCTTTAACTAAATTTGCATCATCCAAGCTTAGAAAAATAGTTATCTTGGTCAAGAATTAGAAATTGTATATGGGTCAACCTTCTTTGATAGTTGTTTAATGGCAATTGTTGCACGAATATCCGAATATGAGGGAAGGATCTTTACATATAATAATCCAAAGTCAAAACACATAACTTTCTTAGCAGTTACAGCAAAAAAAAAAGACGCAAACCTTGCACATATTAACAGCAGCTATTGAAGTTTGATGCTTTCTCTCTAGGAACCCTTCCCATGTTTATATTAGGCTTGAAAGACTTCAGCCCTTGAAGATCATTTTGACCCAAAGATAGAAAAGCTGTCAGTCATCTTTAGGTTTTGGGCAAAGCTTGACTAACTTTTTGTGTAGTTTAGGCCCAAATCTCAAGAGAAGTGACCCACCTAACTCACAAAGTCACATTCAGTGCCAACTAGCACACAAGTTAGTTGTCTCTTTATTCTTGGCTTTTTGGATTGCAAATCACAAGAAAGACCTTTTTTGTGTGTGTGAGATAGGCATGCTTTACCATACAAGGAAATTGACCTTTGATTAACACATAAAGCAACCCCATTCATGCTATCTCCGCCCCCTAAACTTTCTTTCTAATCAATACCATTAAAACAGGTTGCAGGTCAGACGAGCGGGTCAAATTTTTGAGTAGAAAAAATGACTCAACTCGTTGCGGGTCGGACGGGACGGGTCGGACTGAGCGATTGAAATTTTGTAACTAAATAATTTTACGAATTAATCACAAAACTAAAAAAAAATTGGACCATTTAACTGTTAAATATATATTATTTCTCAAGTACACATTTTAGGTACAACCATTGTTAACTTATTTAGAAACATAAAAAATTATCTGAGACATTATAAAACAAAAATTTCTCTATATCCGCATAATAATTTGATCTTGATTCTGTGACATTTTATATCATCAAAACAAAGGACTTATCGATCCATCTGTAGATAAAACAACAAAAATAGTATCCGCATTTTTTAAACGCGGGTCAAAAATCTAGTCTTCTTTAAATTACTAGTGATTAAACAAGTGGAAAGTAATTAAAACGTTTATAAAGAAGACAACTTTGAATAGTTGACTTCAAAAGAAGTGAAAAGAAAGAGAATAACTTTGATTGAGAATACACCACCATTATCTACCATCTTTTTAATCTTTGCTTTTCTTAATAAAAGACAACGTTCACCAAATCCTCTACGTGTTCATAATAATCCAACTATGATTAATCTTAAAAAAAAAAAGACAAAGTCTTTATCAAAGTAGTTCCGCTCTTAAGACGAGATTAATGCGTTGTTTTTAAAAGTGTATATTTCTGTTAGGGGGTTGCCTGTCTCTCCTACCACCTCTTTGACCTTTAATGATGGACTCATAAGTTTGGTGCAAAGTGACCAAAGGAAGACAAAAAGAGTCGATCTTTGGAGACTTTACTCTTTCTCTCTTTGGGAAACTTTGTCCTGGTTGCAGTGAAAGTGAGCAAAAACAATGGGGGTTGTCTCAGAAGAAGCTATTGATGAATTCCTGGAGCTCATAAATCAAGGTCTCACCTTTTTTCCTCTTTTACCTCTTTCTGCTCTTATTAGTAAATTACTAATTTGGGAAACAATTTGTACCAGTTGAGGAGCCATTGAAAAAAACATTTGAGGTATGTTCTGTTTTTCTTTTTGTTGTTGTTGGAGTATGTTCTGTTTTTTGTCTTTGTTCTTGGAAATGGGTCAACCCCCATTCAACAGATTCGAAATATTAGATCCACTTATACTGACACATTTGATCTTTGTTTGAGTTTGACTGGTTTTTCTGTAATAGTGGTTAAACTTGATTCCTTAGGATTTTTTGCATCTCTAGGCGTGTGATGAGCTAAGAATTGTTGCGTTCATGCTCCACGCTTCTTAGTCTTTATTGTTTTATGAAATTGTAATTAAGTAAATGGAAACGTATTTGGGAAATTTGCAGAGTGTCCATCAAGGGTACCTGAGGGAGCATTTGAGTCGTTTTCTGAAAGCACGAGATTGGAACGTAAGCAAAGCTCATTCAATGGTAATGCTATATCCCCCAAAACACTTCATTGTTTGGTTTGAGTGTGTCTTGGTTTCAGCGTTTTTTTTTTTTATGTGTAATTCACTTTCAGCTGGTTGAGTGTTTGCGTTGGAGGGTGGATAATGAAATTGACAGTATCCTATCAGTGAGTTATTCACTTCCTCTTTCCTTTCTCTGTTTTGAAAGCTCTATGTTGTGTGGCATTAGTTATGTTTTTTCTTTCTGCAGAAACCTATTGTTCCTAGTGAGTTGTACAGGAACGTGCGGGATTCTCAACTCATAGGAATGTCAGGTTACACTAGAGAGGTAACCCCCATAGCATTGCTCATTACCCTTTTCTGATCAAAACTGTTCCGAATTGGTGTTAACCTTTATGCTTAGGGCTTACCTGTCTTTGCTATTGGTGTTGGTCTCAGCACATTCGACAAAGCTTCAGTAAGATGATTCATTGTTTTGTCTTGGTCTTGATAAGATAAAGTGAGAAACAAAAAAAATAAAAATGAATGTGCTTATTCTTCCACATACAGGTTCACTACTATGTTCAATCTCACATCCAAATCAATGAATACAGAGACCGTGTATTACTGGTAAATACATAGCAAATGGCTAAAAACATTTCTTTTTGGTTACTTTCTTGCTGTAATGTGTAAAACAATGTTACAGCCTTCTATGTCTAAGAAGAACGGACGGCCAATCACCACCTGTGTTAAGGTTTTAGACATGACAGGGTTAAAACTTTCGGCGTTGAGCCAAATTAAGGTATGATAGTCCATCTTTGTGGACTAAGTTACATCATGAATAATGATACTTTTCTTCATAACTTTGTGTGTCAACATTTTGATGCAGTTAGTGACTATCATATCGACCATAGATGATCTGAACTATCCAGAGAAGACAAACACGTACTATGTTGTGAACGCTCCATATATATTTTCTGCCTGTTGGAAGGTAAGCCTTTTGTTTGCAACTCAGGGTGTTAGCTACTTAGAGTGTAAATGTGTGAATTTTTATTTGCAAACAGGTTGTAAAACCTCTTTTACAAGAGAGGACGAGGAAGAAAGTTCATGTGTTATCTGGTAGCGGAAGGGATGAATTATTGAAGGTATTTGTTTCCTTATGATCTTGGTGTGAAATGCAAAGTTTTCTAAATCTTTGGTGGTTTCTTGTAGATTATGGACTTTACATCCCTCCCACATTTCTGTAGAAGAGGAAGCTCAGGGTCATCTCACCACACTGAGAGTGTAGATTGTTTTTCTTTTGATCATCCCTTTCATCAACAGCTATACAACTATGTGAAGCACCATTATGAGACACAGGGTCAAGCAGAACCTGCAAAGCAAGGATCATTCCACGTGGGGTTCCCTGAGCCTGAAGCTGAGCGTGTGCAGATAGCCAAAACTATAGAGTCGGAACTGCACAAGTTTGAGAATTGTAATGGTCTATCCAAGCCTGCTGATAACAGAAAAGTCAGTCCATGAAACACTGGAGGATGATGCTTCTGAAGGGATTACCTTTCAGGTGAGCTAGCAATTCAAATGAGTGAGTTCGGAGCTTTCTCTCATCTCCCTAGCCATGCAAATCTATCTTAGACTGAATGTCCTCCTGGCTTCATGTAAAGTGTTATTTGATCCTATGGATAGACATTTGTAGCAAAATTTATTTGTGTTTTTGTACAATGTAAAACAGAGACTGAAGAAATCCACTTCTCAACTCCCTAAGCATCTGAGTGAGTGCTAGTCTATGATCTCATTCTTTCAAAGAATTGTGGGTAAAGGTAACACATCACTGGCTTCAACAATTCACCATATAGTGTACTAATATTAGTTTGATTTCTAACACACTTTTATTGGATCTCTCTCAAGTACAAAGTTAAGCAGTCTCATGAGAATATACTCACGCTTTGCGTTCTATAACAACATCTATTGGCTTCACACTGCTGAATACCCTATTGTCTTCTCCGACATGGCAACACGTCAACAAGTTGAAGACTATTGTATTGGGAAACATTAATCGACGTGTCCTCTCTTGTTTGTTTAAAGAGGGAGCTTACATGAGCTCAAGAACAATTGCTGATGCTCCTCCTCATCCGTTGCATACTGATGCCACTCCATACTTTCCCTTTCTATTGCTCTCAACACCTGCATCAGAAGGATTCAACCACATCTTTTAGGGTGGATTCAGTTCAGTTCAACACCATTGTTGCCTTTTCTTAGGACTTACCCCGAGTAGTGTAACCAAAATACGAGCACCTCTGCATCTCAGTGGGTGTCCAAGTGAAACAGCCCCTCCATGCACACTCAGCCGTTCCTGTTGTTATATACATTATTAAAGACACTGAAACTAAGACTCAAACACCCATTAACTGTACCTGTTTAATGTCTCACAGAATTTAATCCCAGCAGTTTCTGATTGGCTAGAGCTACAACCTATGGAGGGAAACAAGTAAGAACAATCATAAGTCTATGAAAAACTCAGGTGCCTGGCAGCATCAGCGTATCCTCTAATCTTAGTGATAACATGCAGTCCAAGCTAAAGAGCCCTTTTCTCCACTCACCAGCACTCTAAAGCTACTGCACCATCACTGTCCGTTAACATAAAGCCAGAGATGAGAAGGAAAAGAGTTGCGTATAAAATCACAACTTTGGATTCTGTGCATAGTTGTAAAACTCATCAACCTATCCGTTTGGTGGCAGAGAAGGACGATCAGGCTTTTGTTAAGATGATTATGAGGAAACTTCAAAGAGACAGAGGTGGAAGAAGAGATAAAGAACATGTGTTACACGTCAGATACCAATATCAAAGTCGGTTTGCATGATTGATTTTGCCCCTTTCTTCCAAGATATTGTAAGATATGAAAATTTGTCTTCAGTTAACAATAAAGTTGCTAATGTATCCACTAGATTCATATTCCTAAATATAATGAGAACAGTACAGTGTATATCACAGATTCCTAAACAAGGTGACAAGATTTATTAGCTGGTGAGTAGTCACAGGGCACAAAGGGTAAAGCTTCAAAGCCTTAAAAGCTGTTTCACATTCATTTGGAAACAAAAAGTCCATGTTTCAATTTAACTAACACAAAGGGGTTGCTTGTCACAAACTACATACCACACACACTTGGATTCCTTTATCCCTACTCTTTAGTTCCAGGAGGAGGATCAATCAACTTGATCTTCAACTCAATCTCACCCGATTCAACAGCGCACAGCTTCGACCACACGCTCTGCACCACCTCTCCATCTATGCAACTGATTGTGCTCTCACGAGATAAGCAGTTGTCTGAATCCGGTAACACTTTCCTAAGCGTTGTCTCGCCAGAGGAGACACGCACTATATGCCTTAGTCTGGCAACTGATATGAGTGGTTGAAGGCTGAGAGTGGCATGACCCATCTTGTCATCTGCCTTGAACCTATCTTTATCAAACACTTCCTGGAAAACCACCTCCACATCAATAATCTCATCATCATCATCACCATGATGGTCACAAAAGGAAAAAAATGAAGATTAAAAACATACCAATGAGAGAACTGCTGCAAGATCTTATAGTGTAAAGCTCAGTTCCTCATCCCACACAGGGTTCAAGCAATTGTTGATCACTTCGGTCTTGGCTGACTGGTTTTCAAAACAGTAAAACAAAATCACATCAGCTAATTGCAGCAACATAATGTAAAACAATGTCACACTTCAGACTCTGCTGAAAAAACAAACAATAGATGTAACTGCTAAGGACAGTGAGCAATGAGCATTGATTATGGTTATCATCACAAAACTTACCTCATTTCTCAACTTGACTATCACGTAAGGATCACCAGTTTATTTCCTTGAATAACAGTCACATGGAGCTGTCCTAGTGTCTCAACCATCTCTGACCTTAAGAACACAAAGCTACCAGCATTAGAAAAAATCAGGCAGCTAAGCAGTTTCACACACTTACCTTGAATTCCAGAGTGAAAGATGCCAAGGCCAAAGCAATAGAGTTAACTGTTGACAGGTGTCGGATCATAGACGTTAAGATACACATGTGTGAGGCCTGAGAAGTCTCTAATGATCTCTTATACTTCTTTATTGTCCGCACTTGAGCATAAGCTTTCGATCAAGCTCCCGCAATTCACATTCTACCAATCTAAATTTCCTTCTTTTTTTTCCAATTCAAATTTCATAGTCCAATCATTCTTTCTTTCCTCCTAAACCTCTGCAAATTTTGTGTGTTTGTGTTTGAGACATCATCAACATCACCATCTTCCTCTAGACCAAAACTGGACAACACAAAATTCCATTTTTGTACTGAAAACTATATGATTCTAGGAACCAGTCCAAGTATCTTCTTTGTTATTCACCTGCTTCCCTGTTTTTCCAATCATAGCTTGTGTTTTGATATGTCTGTTCTACTAGCGGTAGAATTAAATGAATCTTACTCACTAGCTGGCTCGATCCAACTGTCTAGTAGGATCATGTTGAATCAATGTTTTTAAACTCTGTTTTTTTTTCTGAATAACTTCTTTTAACCCTAGGGTCAGGAAGGCGCAACAACATGATCATGGTTAGAGGCCTAGCCATCTGGTTTGCAACACGATAAGAAACTGAGCTGCTCGGAGCCCAATCTCCTGCTGCTGAAGTTCTCCTTTCTTAGCCTAGAAACTGTACGAATCTGCTCCAACAGTTCAGCGTCTGAGCAAGACACCAATCCATCGTAAATTCGTAATGGAGTAGAGATCCAAATCACCAACCTATTTTTCCATTCTACAAGAAACGGGAACTTAGCAATTAACCTTGTATATGGTTCTGTCTACTGTTCCAAACCCTGCAAAAATATACAAAAGACTGTCATAATGTGAAGTGAGAAGCAACCAAAGGATACTAAAGAGCATGACCACCGTCTATGGCGTTTCCGAAGCTGTGAGAATCCGAAACGGTGTACCACTCTTTTCTTGACTGATTCGGCGACGGATTATGAAGGAACCGCTGCGAGTACCAGTATTTGATTATTATTTTTTTGTCAATTTATTTTTTCATTAGAAAAAGGCCCAACTGAGCAGATACAATGAAGATCAACCGGCCCATTTCTTATTAATTACAACTCAACATAAAATTTAAACCCAAAGATGATCTAGCACATGAAGCCATCCACCCGTCTAAAACTGATAGCACCTATGACACGTGTCTCCGTCTTCACGCGCCGCCAGTGTGGAATGAGAGCTTGTCGACTCCGCCCACAATCAACGATTGCACCAACTTCGTCATCGGAACCGCCAATCTTCACCTTTGGACCTTTCGCTAAACACCCAGACCAATCAATCGGATAAACTCTAACTTCATTGCTGATTCGATCGGAGGAAACTCATGCCGGCTGAAGAGAGATTCTTCTTCGGACCGCTTGTAGCGCCAACTCTGCTGAACCTGCTTCATAAAGGCCTAAGAAACCTAACAAAATCAACCATCCTTCATCCGAAAAGCTTTACTTCAACGGCAAACTTAGTGGCAATAGTAACAGTAAAGACTACTGGTTTATTCCCGTAGAAGAAGGTTCAGTTGAAGCGAGGAAGAAGGTATCCGAAGAAGAACAGTCGACGGGATGGAATGAAGAGCAGCGAAAGGGTGAAATTTTACAGACCTGATTTTATTTATCTCAATCAAACTGGGAAAAACATAAAATTGATACTCTGCCCAGATTTGACCAAGAACAATTCAAAATTCGCCAATGCGAAAGGAGAATCCGCAAACAGAAACAAAAAGATCGATCAAGTGATCGAATATCTTACAAAACAAAACGAAGAAACTCTCAATCCGTTTGAAAGATAAATCTATTCTAGAAAAAAAAAAGAGTTTTTTTTTTCTAATGATACAAGTTGTCATTTAAATTTGGACTATTTCTATAGTGTTACAAATAATATAAGTCATATAGTTGATTGAACTATATTACTTAAATTAAACCGTCAGTTATTTATATGATAAAATATTAAGATTATTTTTGTTTTTATGACAAATTATATGTTTTGGTTTTTGGGCTTAATATTAAGGGAATACACCAAAAAAACATTGAATAAAATTTTCACCTTAATAGATCAAAAAATTAATAACTATTTTCAGGTTCAAAGATATTTAATATTTTTAACAAAACAAAATTGTCTATTATTAATCACTTATTTAAATCATGTATTTTAAAAAAATTTAATATATTTTTTATTTTAAATAACAATTACTCTGTTTTGATAAATGTCAATGGTAACTTTAAAATAATTTTTTTTTAAAAATAATTTACTGATTTTAAAATAAATAAATGTAAAGCAAAAACAAATAAATGTAAGGTAAAACCAAAAATCAAATCTAAAAACTAAAATCCAAAACCAAAGCTGATAATGCATGTTATATTGCTTTTGTTTATTTACAAAATAAACTGTTGCAATTTTTTTAAATTGTCATCTTTTCAATTTTAAATTATATGTTCGATTATTTGGGATTTGATTGTTGGTAATATCAATTCAAACTAACTCAGCAGATCTAAAAACTAAATATCCAAACCAAAAGCTGAAAATAAAAAATAGAAACTTAAAAACTAAAAACCAAAATCTAAAAATAAAAACTGAAACTAAAAACTAATGCAAAACAATTATCACTACACATTTTTGATTACTGATTTTATACCAAAACATATTTTAAATAAAGAAAAAACCCAATTATATAAATTTTTAAGCATAAAAAATTTCGCGCTTGAAAACCACATGTCAAAATCTAGTATGTGTTAAGAGGGAGGGAAACGGAGAGAGAAATTATCTCTCTATGGAGAGGAGTGAGAGTTCAGATGTCACCAGTAGTTAATAACTTGTAGTATTATTTCATATTTATTTTTTTTTCTCAACATCAACTTTAATTAGAACCCTGAAAGAGTTTCATACACAAGGTTTATCAGACTCTACAGTAGACTTTAACCACAATAGAATATAACTTGGGAACATAATTCATAAAAGAAAAAGCTTCCTTTGCTATCCTATTTGCTGCCATATTTCCTTTCCTTGGGTGATAGTTCAACTCAAAATCTATGACCTTCTTCAAGTGTGGTTGATGTCCTGAATAATAGGTTGTAGTCGTTGCCCAGTGACTTCTTCTCCTCTGATCATTTTAATCAGCATTTGTGAATCAGATTCCGATATGATATGCTTATAACCAAAGTTTACCATTGTCGTAACCGTCCATCCCAATGCTTCTGCTTCAGCTTCAATTGCAGAACCCACACCTTGATTTTTTCTAGCTCCTACCCATAGCCCTCTCCCATCTCGATCTCTGCTCAACCAGCCCAAACCTGCACCATCTCCCTTATGGTTCTAAGAACCGTCAGCATTGCATTTAATCCAGTGATCACTGGGCGGTTTCCAGAATCTTAGTTAAGAAATTGTTTTTGGGACTTTCACCTCACTATTTTTCACCTCACATCTTTACTTCCACTCTCTTGCATCCTCTATTGTCTTCCTTATAGTGTTGTCTCCATCATAATCTTTCCCCTTGAAAATATATTCATTCCTGTTTTTTTCATAACCTCTAAAGGATCCAAGGAGCTACCTCTAAATGCTCATCTTTCAAACTTCCATCCTAGGGATTTCTCAGCACATGATATAGGTTTGAAAAGAGGGAATTAGATAACACTCCACCTTTGGGATCTTTGATCGGAGAAAGGGCCCATATAAGTCTCGCGTATGGACACTGGAAGAGCAGGTGATTAACTGATTCTGGAACAGAGTCACACCGAGGACAGCTAGCTTCTTTTGCAATGTGTCTATGAGTCATGTTCACAGCGATTGGTAGAGAGTTACTCAGACACTTCCACAAGAAATATTGAAGTTTCGGACTTGTGTCCATTTTCCATATAGTTTGAAATAAACTATCTAAGCTCGGCTGGGATACTTGTGCTTGTGTCCACTTCCCCTCCACTACGTTTTTTTGCACCCAATATCCAGACCTAACACTATAAGCCTGATTTAGTGTACTCCCAACTATAAACATCCTCACTCTGCAGCCCTCCTGGTCTGATAATTTCAATCTTCTCGATCTTATCAGGTGGGAAAATCCCCTGCAAAAAGGGTATGTTCCTTTCTTTTGTCCCTTCAATCATCAACTCTGCTACCCTTATATCGGGTGATACTACTTCTGCGTTCTGACATAAATTGAGAATTGTTTTTTGGACCCATGTTGCAGGCTTACTCTGGACCCACTGTTCCTGCCATATGTTGGTAGATCGGCCATTACCAATGACCACTCTCGCACCCTGCCGCATTAGTCCTTGAGCTGAATGAATGCTTCTCCAAGCATAAGAAGGCTTTGATCCGAGAGAGGCTGAGAAGGGATCAATTTTTGAAAAATACCGCGTTTTGAAGATTCTGGCCATCAGAGAATCTTTATAAAATGCCATTCTCCATAATTGTTTTCCTAAGAGAGCAAGATTGAAAGCCTCCAGGTCCCAAAATCCTAGACCGCCTACTAACTTTGACTTAGTTAAATACTCTCAACTCTTCCAATGCATCCCTCGGCTTTCTTGCTTGTTCCTCCACCAAAAGTCTGCCACAATTGCAATGATCTTCCTACAAAGTGTTTTAAAGAGAAAAAAGCAACTCATTGTGTACGTGGGGAGGGCCATCGCAATGGATTTAAGAATCACTTCTTTACCTCTTGGCGAAAGGAACCTCATATGCCATCCTTGAACTTTTTGGCTTATTCTTTCCTTGAGATGGCTTAGTAGAGACACTTTGGAGCCTCAAAATGATTCAGGTAAACCTAAATACATTCCTTCACCTCCAGTCTCCTGAACACCCAGCGTTTCCTTGATGGTTACTCTTCTATCCTTTGGCATGTGTTTACCAAAGTAAACGCTTGATTTCTGATAATTTACCCGATGAACGGAGGCTAAGCTATACTTCTCCAATATTTGAACTAGCTGGTGAAGTTCCTCGTCATTACCTTTACAATAAAATAGTCTATCATCCGCATATAGGAGACGGGAGACTGCCAGAGCCTTTCTAGCCAATTTGAGTCCTGTGATGAGTGTTTTCTCTTCTGCTCTTTTCATCATCTGCACCAGAATCTTAGTACAAATCACAAACAGATACGGTGATAGGGGGTCTCCCTGACGTAGGCCTCTAGACGGTTTGATAATCCGGCATCACCATTCCGCGAAACCAAGAACCCTCATTTCTTTCTCCAAGAAAGACCATTCCACCCTATCATAGGCCTTTGAGATGTCTGTTTTAACTGCAATGAACTCCTCTAAACACTTATTCCTTGAATTTAAAGTGTGTAACAGCTCATGTGCTATCAAAATATTATCAGAAATAAGTCACCCTTCCACAAAAGCTGCTTGAGTTTCAGAGATAACAAATGGCAGCACCTTCTTTAACCTCTTAGCCAAGATCTTAGTCACTATTTTAATAACTACATTACATAAGCTTATCGGCCTGAAGTCCTTCAAAGATGTGGCGTTTAGCTTTTTGGGGATTAAACAGATATTGGTTTTGTTTATCCCCTCCTTAAGCACTTCATTCTGGAAGAGGTTCTGAACCATTGCAGTCACTTATGCTCCCGTCGCATCCCAAAACTGCTGGAAGAGAAATCCATTCATGCCGTCTGGTCCAGGACACTTATTGGATTGATGTCAAATACTGCCCTCTTGACCTCCTCTTCTGTAATCTCTATAAGCAGTTCTTCAGTCTGTTCTCTTGAGACCAGGCTTAGGATCTCAGACCAGTCATCTATCTCCATTCCCACATCCTCCAACGCAAACAACTTCTTAAAGTATCCTTCAGCTACTCTTCCAAGGTCCTAGTCCTCAAACCATTCCTTACCCTCTTCATCTATGAGGCTTTTAATACAGTTTATGGCTCTTTTGTTCTTTGTAACCGCGTGGAAGAATCGCGTATTTCTGTCCCCTGCTTGCAACCAGTCCAGTCTACTTTTCTGCCTCCAAAAAAAATCCTCATTATAATACTCTTCATTGAGCTCTTTTCTCAACAAAGATAGCTCCTCGGCTTTAATAGTGACATCTCTGGTTGCCAAGTCCAGACTGTGATGAAGTTCCTGAATTCTTAGCGCTGAATTTGTCTTTGCACTTATTTTCCACTCTGAATTAGATTTCCTGCAGTATGCTATTCTTGCCATTAGTCCTCCCTGGTGCGGCCTTTGAGCATGCCAACTATTCACCACAGTCTGAGTAAAACCCTCTCGCTTCACCCATCTCTGATCATACTTAAATCCTGCTTTCTTCTTCCATAGATGTCCTTCAAACATTGTAAGTACATGACTATGATCAAAGCAGATTTTCCTCAAATATTTAGCCTTAGCGTATGGAAACAGGTCCAATCTTGATTAGCCACCGTCTTGTCCAACCTACATTGCACAAGATCCTCATTTCTGATTCCATACCACGAAAACTGGTACCCTATATGCTTAACATCCAACAAACCACAAGCATGAAGCATGGTTCTAAAATCTCTTCTTTCCCCTTCCATTCTTTGGGCACCACCTAATTTTTCTTACTGGTCCACCATCTCGTTAAAATCCCCAGTCAGAACCCATGGTTCACTTCGGCCTGTACCTATTCTCATAAGCCTTTCCCATGCCTCATTCCTTCTGTTCTTGATAGGCTCTCCATAAACCCATGTTAGTAGAATATTTTATCCTGCCATTGAACCTTGGTGTCAATCATTCTTTTGGTAGCCTGCTTAACCTCGATCCAGCAAGACTCCTTCCACATGATCGCTAAGCCCCCGCTCTTACCAACTAGTTCAACTGTTCTCAAACCATGGTACCCTAGTTTCTCCACAACTTCTTCGAGGTACCATCGTTTTTTTTAGTCTCACAAAGAAATATTATCTTAGGAAGATATTGACCAGATATCTCCTGTAGATGTTGAACTGTCGAGGTATTCCCTAGCCCCTAATAGTTCCAACTCAGTATTCTCGGTCAATATCTTCCTGTAGATGTTGAACTGTCGAGGTATTCCCTAGCCCCTAATAGTTCCAACTCAGTATTCTCATTTTTGGATCGAAGGATCGGTATTAACCATCAACCCTTCTTCCAAAATTTTCCCACTTACTATTCCATGAACAGAATGACTGGGACTGTTAGCTGCCACATGAGCAGAATGTTGTTTGCATGTCTATCTTCTTCTCGCTTGAGCTTATCTCCTTTCATCTTTGATGGCCAAGCCTTTGAAATACCGATGAGGGGTTACTGCCGTCCTTTTCCTCTCCCACTCTCGGCTTCTTAGCACTCTTTTCATCACTCCTACTGAGTCTTCTCCTTTTAGTGCCACTTGGATCTCCTATGCTTTTATCGAAGGTGGGAGTGGATGTCGGAGTATGTCCTAGCCTCTCAAAAACTGATGGAGAGCTCTTACTACCCTGACTCGAATGTCCTTTCTTTTCCCCTCTTACTGATACTCTGAGAGCTCCAGTTGGTTTTTGCAAACTTCTTCTTGGCGTCGTGTTACCTCTCGTGTCCCTCCAAACCTGTTGAAAACTGATTTTGGAGTTTGACTCGCATCCGACCCCACCCGCTTATGTCCTCCACTTGTTCTTCTTCCACCTGGTGAGTTGTCTTGAGGGGCATGATAGTTGGATATCTCTAAACTCTTAGAGGATGTGTCTTTAAACTGCTCTGACCCTTGACTAGATTTCGCTTTCCAGATCTGTGAGTGGTTCGAGATTGCTTTTTTACTTCTCATATCCTGTTGGTTAGCGATCCTCTGCACCCCACTGCTTCCAGATATTCGTTTTGGTTTGGCCCGAGAGATTTTTTTTCTCTTGCTCTTCTTATTTCCATTCTCAACCTTGTTAGCTACAGCAGTCCTTTTCAAACTAGTAGGCAAACTCTTCCTGATATTATCTTCATGTTCCTAATAACTAGCCTCTTCCATTAAAGAACAATGCGTTTGATCATGTGTTAATCACTTGAAGGTGAAGCACACTTTGATCAGCTATCATACTCTAGTTCTGTAGGAACCACATTTCCCGTTCTGAATCTTGCGATCCTTCTAAATTGGAGAGGATCATCAGCGTTTATTCATACCAACGCTCTCACATACTCCACCGAGTTACAATTCTTCGCATGAAGCTGAACCTCTTCAACCTTTTCTAAGGGACCCATCAGATTTTCTACTGTATGTTTCTTAAGAAGGTGGATCGGTGGACAAAAAGAAAAAAAAAAAAAAAAAAATCTAAAACTAGAAAAATAGAAAGAATGACGCGTGTTATCAGACTTTGTAGTATTTAATAACGCGTGTTATCCAAAACTAAAAAAACAGAAAGAATGAAAAAAATAAAAAGAAAATCTAACCAGACAAAAATAAATAAATAAAAGGAAATCTTCGACTAAATCACCTCTATTTAATACCCTGCAGGCGTCTCTCCCTCTCACACATTCAACCTGTGCTAATTAAAAAAAGAAAAACAATGCTAAAGAGGAGAGAAACTTGTTCGCTAACAATGTTGGAGAGTGGAGAACAAGCAACGATTGATATTGAAGCAATCGTGTCATGCAAATCTTCATCCAACACTCTAGAGATAACACTAAAGCGTGATAAAGAAGTGCTTCTCGAACGCCAGCATGACGGATCGGTGGACACTTTAGGATCAAACATAGCTGCCCCATTCCCAATCCCTCACATCCTCCTAAAAGACATTGTTAGTTTCGAACCGCACAACATCAATCCTCTCCTCCAATTAGACCCTGTTTTATGCGATCATCTTTCTGTTAAAATCGCTTCCAAAGCAGCCGAGGAGCAAGTTCCAGGACCATTATACATCTCCCTACACGTCACAGTCACCCCACACAGATTCCTATTCCTAGAAGACGAACCCGAACTAGACGAGGAGATGGAGATAGAGACATGCGCCATTTGTTTGGAGGAGCTAAATCCCAAGGGTGAAATCTATTTCGACTTGCCAAATTGTTCTCATCAGTTTCATGATCTATGTATATACATGTGGTTGAGTCGTAGCAACAGTTGCCCTCTCTGCCGCACTGTTGCTGAAGATGATGAGTTTGTATGATTGACACTTCTTTTTTTGTTCATGTCTTCCTTATAACACGCAAAACTCTGCTTTTTTTTTTGTTTTCTCTTTGAACAACTTATTTTTGACCTAGGAGGCTAGGAGGCGCAACAACATGATCATGGTTAAATTTCCGTAACGCTTTGGACATATTCTTTGAGATAAATACGTAACAATAATTTAGGCCTAAAGATTGAATTTACTTAAGATTCAACCTTTGATCTCTTCATCGTGGCAAAGCTGAGAAACGAGCGTGGTCTTTCCGCATCCGGGAGGAGCAGACAACAGGAGAGACTGTCCACGGAATCACTGATGAGCTTCTTCTTTAGATTCTTCATTGGCCAATCTAATCCAACCAGTACCTTATCAAGCTTGGGAACCGAACTAAGGTCTCTAAAACAGGCACAGGAACACTCAAGCTTTCATTTCTCTTACTTAAATAGCCAACCTCATCCACAAGGTTAAATGTACTCTGCAATTGGTGCCTTAACTGGATAAGCAGTTACAGTAAACAGAATAGTATATAGAGAGAGGATTTTATTAGGGAAGTTAATTGGTTGGTTGGCCTCTTGTGGCTAGGGCTTGCTTCTCGAGAGAGATCAAGATAGCTTTCTCTTGTAATCCTTGTGTAATCCTCTGTTCTTGATATAAATACATCTGAGTTCTATCACAACCTCACAGAAGTGGAGCATCTTCCTATTCATTCTCTCAATTTCTAGGCGTGAGATTGAGCTAGAATTGTTGCGGTCATGCTAGAAAGCTCTATGTTGTGTGGCATTAGATCATGTTTTTTGGTTTCCGCAGAAACCTATTGTGCCCAGTGAGTTGTACAGGAACGTGCGGGATTCTCAACTCATAGGAATGTCAGGTTACACCAGAGAGGTAACAACCATAGCATTTCTCATTAATTACCCTTTTCTGATCAAAACAGTTCTTAATTGGTGTTAACCTTTATGTTTAGGGCTTGCCTATCTTTGCTATTGGTGTTGGCCTCAGCACATTTGACAAAGCTTCGGTAAGAGGCTTCATTGTTTTGTCAAGATCAAGTGAGAAACAAAAAAGTGAATGTGCTTCTCTTCTTCCACATACAGGTTCACTACTATGTACAATCCCACATCCACAATGAATACAGAGACCGTGTATTACTGCTGAGTACATGGCGAATGTCGAAAAATTTTTAAACTTTCTTTCTTTTTGTGATGTGCAAAACAATGTTACAGCCTTCTATGTCTAAGAAGAACGGACGGCCAATCACCACCTGCGTGAAGGTTCTAGACATAACAGGGCTAAAACTTTCAGCGTTGAGCCATGATAGTTCATCTTTCTAGACTAAGTTACATCATGTATAATGATACCTTTCTTCATAACATTTTGTTGCAGTTAGTGACTATCATATCGACCATCGATGATCTGAACTATCCAGAGAAGACCAACACTTACTATGTTGTGAACGCTCCATATATATATTTTATGCATGTTGGAAGGTAAGCCTCTTGTTTGCAACTCATGGTGTTAGCTATTTGGGATATTCTTGTACGAGCTTCTCTTTGTGAGAACGCCTTTCAAGGGGTCAGGAGAAACAGACAGACATTGCTCAATGTAGTTGGTCAGCCTCTACTGTTCCCTGAAACACCTGTTGTGAGTTTTGCAGCGAGAGACCTTATCAGAGGCCTGCTCATGCAGGAGCGCCGCAGCAGCGTCTGGGGTTCAAAAGAGGGGCCACTGAGGTCAAGCAGCACCCGGTCTTTGAAGGTGTGAACTGGGCTTTGATTCGTTGTGCTACTCCACTAGAGATCCCAAACCCTGTTAAGCTGGAGAGTGGACCTGTTAATGTGAATGTTTGCAGAGGAACCATCAAGCCAGAAGACAGCAGCAGGTTTGGTTCTTAATGCTGAGAAAGGCTCTGATAACTATTTGTTACTCTCTTCTTTACTTTAGAGACAATGTGGTGAAAGATGATCATAGATTGTATCTTTGTTTTCTCTATGCATAAGCTACTGTAGTTTATAAAGTGTTGCAACTCCTTTTTACTCTCTCTCTATTAAACCAAACTTGAAACATAACATCAATATATATAATCTTTCATTCTCTCTCATTCCGTTTAACTATTAGTTTTAGGCTTACTAAAAAAAGCAAATGCAAGCAAAAGGATCATTGGATTGATCTTTCTTTAGCCGCTGCTCTTTTGGAGACCTGGAGGGAGTTCTATGCTGGTATTTTAGGGACTTGGAGGGGACTCTCTCCATCACAGCATCTCTTTTCTTTGGCATATGACTTTAACCTCACACATTTCTGCTGCAGAGCCCCTCATTTATCTGTTCAGGAACACTGTTTCCTCTTGTCGAATTTGCTTTCCTACAAGAAACAGACAGAGAGAAGACTTGTCCTGTCATCTGACAGCTAAAAGAATAGTGGCCAGTGATCTTGTATATATAAGTACCTTGCATTAGACTTGTCAATACCAAGAACAAGCTTCTTAATGTGAAGAATAGTGATTAGGTCTTGTAAAGCCTTTGCCACCGAGTCACTCTCCACCAGTATTGTCTCCACCTATACCTTAGAAGCAGAGCAAGCGTGAAGGAACTTGTTCAAGAGAGTTCTTCTCTTCTCCCTTTCTTGAGACATAAAAGGTTTCAAGTTGTTCTTGACTCCTTTCTCCCTTGTCAGCCTCCCCACTACACATACATACACTTGAGTTCCTATTTCATCAAAAGATAAGAAGTGG
The DNA here is from genome assembly GCA_932364175.1 of Eruca vesicaria subsp. sativa. Lineage (NCBI taxonomy): Eukaryota > Viridiplantae > Streptophyta > Magnoliopsida > Brassicales > Brassicaceae > Eruca > Eruca vesicaria. The sequence goes on along the minus strand of CAKOAT010814042.1, from coordinate 125,863 downwards.
TAAGAAAAGGAGAAGATATACAGACAAGGATAAGGGATGGAGCGAGAGCGAGTCTCAGGGAAGACATGGATGAGGTAAAGAAGAAGTGATGAGATTGTCAAGAGCCCAACGCAAAGCCTCCATACTTAAGTCTCCTTTACCAACTCCAACATACACGTTGTCCTCACCGTTCATTGACACTGTTCCACTGTTGCTCTCTTCATACTGAATCTCTCGCACCGTCTCAAGTCCTCTCCTTCCATCTTCTTCTGCCTCCTCTTCTGTCTCATTGTTCATCTTCTTCTTCTCGTTGACTTTTTTTTTTTTTTTTTTGCTTCAAACCTTCTGACTTTCCTTAAATTTATATGCCTTGTGGAATGTAGTACAAGTTGGTTTTGGTGGTTTTTTTTTTGCGTGAGTTTTGAGAAAACCTGAAGTTTTCAAGACATTCATTGTACCTTTTACACTATCATGACAGTTTCCGTGTTTGGAAACTACTGTTTAACTAAATTTGCATCAGTGAATATATATAGAAATAAGTTAGTAAATGCAAATTATGAAGGAAAATGAATAGTTGTCTCTGCTAAATGGAAATGGTTTGTTACAAGTTGTTTTTTATTTGGACTCAAAAAACTCTAAACAAGACACGTTTCATTACGTATCACTACACTTGTCATCTACGCTTGAATCTGAAGACTTGCTTCCCTGCTGCTCTCTCCTCCACCCAACACTTTTCGTCTAAGCTTGAATCTGAATACTCTCTTCCCTGCTGCTCTCTCCTCCACCCAATATGTTTCAACAACATATAAACCTTGATACACAAAGGATGTCTTACCGTTTCCAAGATCATATCCACGTGTCACTCTAACCGGAGAGTTTTGCTTCATACTGCACATCAATGCCCTGTTACCTTTCTCCAAACTAGTTTGATCTTTTCCTATACCGCAGTAAAGTAGTTGATCGCCCATGAAAACGTTATTATAATCTGTACCTTCTGAAGCTACTATACTGGTTGCGAGCATCCTTCCTCGTCGCGTTTTAAGATAGTCAACCCCACTCATTAATGCAAAATGCAAACCAACTACACTCATCTCTGCCTTGTAGTCAAAGCTATCACCAACCCTGATTCCAGGTACTTCACCAATTATGTACTCTGTATTGACACACATGTTCTGATTCTTGAGGATTAACCTAGCATCGTGATCAGGACGTGTTGAGCGTCTGGCTTCGGGATCACGGTAAAGCTCCATAAAGATCATTTTGAACAACCTAAGAGCTTTTATCACCTTCTCACGTGGGGTCAAATCTCTCTCCATAAGTGGGATGGTCCCATGTGTTTGACTCTTACCACCACCGGATTCTGCAACATGTGGAGAGATTCGTCCATAAGCATTGCTAGCTTGTCTTTGATTCAGTTCTGAAGTAGATGCTTTCATTGTTGCAAACTCAATCACATCATCATCATCTTTAAACATGCCCTTTCCTCTGTTTAAAGTTGATCTCTTTTTACTCATTTTTCTTAACCTATCCAAATACAATGGAATAAAAGAGGATCAGAAACGAAAAAAAGGCACAAGCAGTTTTTGTTCTCGCAATTACAAGAGAACCAAATCACACAAAACCTCAAAGAGAACAAAAAGAAATTTTTTCTTTATAAAGAAAATAACTTTTTTGTGGCAAGAATGTATGTGTGTTTCGACTTACTCAAGTTTTTTTGCCTCAGCCCCAACCCAGTAATGATTCGTTGAGAAGATATAATGAAGGTTCTTGGCTGTTCTTGGAGAAGAAAGAAAGAAAGGGCAGAGAGAGAGAAGAGAAATGTTTAACGGAAACTGGGATGGAAAGAGGGGGAGATTTGATTTTGCTTGTTTGATTAATATTTGGATTTTTAATGTAAATACCCCTCTCCCCCCCCCCCCAAATAAGTTTTATTCAATAAAAGCCCCACAATAATTAAGAATGTAACCGAAAAATCCCTCAATTATTAGATCGACGTATTGATCAAAATCCCAAAACATTTCTACGAACATCACCAACGACCAAAGATAATAATATAGCCAGTTTTCACTACAAACTTGAGCATAAAACACCAATAAGGTATGAATCCAAGACAACTAACAACAACAATTAATCAAAAGAAACCAAAAACACTCCTAAAACTTAGCTCTAATATTCTCCAAGACACCAATAATCTCACTTATGTCTTTCTTCATATCTTTTTTTTTGGAAGGAATGCAAAATTTATTCAACCAAAAAACATGTTTACATCAAGTGCTACTTATCTAGAATGTTTTCCTGATAGTAAAAGAATTAATGAATGAAACTGATTTGAATAAAAAGGTGCTCCTAAGGCCGTGTGTCCTCGTTTCAAACCAAACAATGAGACCATCATTCATAGTTTGCACTCCATTTCGCTTTAAAGAACTCAGCTCCATATATGTTTTCTGCATGTTGGAAGGTAAGCCTCTTGTTTGCAACTTAGCATGTGAATTTGTGTATTTTAGTTGTAAAACAGGTTGTAAAACCTCTTTTACAAGAGAGAACGAGGAAGAAAGTTCATGTAGTCCCAAGGCACAAAGGGCAAAGCTTCAAAGCCTTAAAAGCTGTTTCATACATGTTACCATTTAACTAACACAAAGGGGTTTGCTTGCTAGAAACTAACACACCACACACATCTGGATTCATTTATCCCTAATGCTCCTTTGTTCCAGGAGGAGGATCAATCAACTTGATCTTCAACTCAATCTCACCGGATTCAACAGCGCACAGCTTCAACCACACGCTCTGCACCACCTCTCCATCTATGCAACTGATTGTGCTCTCACGAGATAAGCAGTTGTCTGAATCCGGTAACACTTTCCTTAGCGTTGTCTGGCCAGAGGAGACACGCACTATATGCCTCAGTCTAGCTACTGAGATGAGTGGTTGAAGGCTGAGTGTGGCATGACCCATCTTGTCATCTGCCTTGAACCTATCTTTATCAAACACTTCCTGCAAACCAACTCTCAGCATCAACATCATCGTCATGCTCATGATGGTCACAAAAAGGAAAATAATGAAGCATACCAATGCGAGAACTGCTGCAGGATCTTTTAGTGTAAAGCTTAGTTCCTCATCCCACACAGGGTTCAAGCAATTGTTGATCACTTTGGTCTTGGCTGACTGGTTTTCATGACAGTTAAACAACATCACATCAGCTAATGGCAGCAACATAAAGTAAAATAATGTCACACTTCAGACACTGCTGAAAAACAAACAGTAGTTGTAACCGCTAAGGACAGTGAGCATTGATAATGGTTATCAACACCAAACTTACCTCACTTCCCAACTTGACTATCACGTAAGGATCACTTGACTTGAAGTCTCGGATCGCCAGTTTCTTTCCTCGAATAACAGTCACCTGAAGCTGTCCTAGTGGCTCAACCATCTCAGACCTTAAGAACACAAGCCACCAGCATTAGAAGAAATCAGGCAATTAAGCAAATTTCACACACTTATGTTACACACTCCTCGTGAAAAAAACAGAGATAAAGTAACTGTCTTTAAGAGACAGTCAACAGAAAATGACAACCAGAATCACTAGTAATCCTAAATAAACTCGCAAGGAAACATAAACTCTGTTGGTTCAGCTTCTTGATACACAAAAACAAACTTTGGGAAAGAAACAGAAAGATCACACTTGGTGATCTATAATTTATAAACAACAGTAGTGGATTTCAAGCAAACCAAGATAGATCAAATGCTACACATCTATCTAGTGAGTATGCAGGAGGAAGATACCTAGATCGCAACAAGAACTTGATCAAGAACACACGGAGGATTAACAAATGCTCAAACTTTGTAAACAAACAGAAACTCGAGTCTACCAAACCAAAAGAAAGTAAAGAAAATAGAACCCTAAAGAATGAGTAAAGCAGCGAAGAATGGTACTAACTGAAAAGGAAGTTTCAGTGAGAAAGCTGCAAACTTACTGTATATAACAAACGGTAAAGGACAAAGACACACAGCTTTTAACAGCAAATAAAGAGAAGATTACGATACAAACTTACCAGTTTGGAAAGAAAAAGACAAAGGAGAGACTAACGCAGCTTCTCTAGTTAGCTTTGTAGATATGCAGCTGAGAGGAGGGAGGATGCAAATTATTACATTATCATTTGTTTTTATATTAAATGAAAAGAGATGCTGTCATAAAGACAAACTCTATGGTCTCGAGTCTCAAAGTTACAAAAGAATGTTTGACCAAAAAGCGTGAACATAAAGTTTTGATTTCTCGAGAACGTAGCTGCAACGGTGGTAAATCCAATTCCTTACTGCAGAGATTAGGTGAACCTAATTTATCATTATTAATTTAATAAGCAGCTTAAGTTCTTTTTGTGTTCAACGTTCATGGTATGGGTAAAACTTGTTTAAAAAAATTTGCTTATCTGCTTGGAACCAGGAATGGTCTCTGACACGCTTTGACTCAGTCTAATCTGTAAAGCTCCAATTAGGGCCCATGTCACCATAACTTTCTTTTTCATTATTAAGTGCAAAAGAAGCTCCTCTTTACATTGTATCCGTTCATGACATTATGAAACTGTTACTTGTCTAGCAGTGATAACGAAAGATATGTCCCAGATCGGAGTAATTATAAAGATGATCTAGGACCAACAACAGTGGAAGGGTAGGAGAAGAAAGTGGCCAAGTAGTGGAGTTCAAAAGAGAGCACTTTGAGTTAAGGAATGTAAGAGTTGTCAAATATTACCAAAGAAAACATGAATCAAACCCTACAAATAAAACACACATAGATACTACAATACATGAGCACATAAAGTGCCTTGAGTAGCTTGTTTTGTTTTGCCTATTATTCATTCATCCATCATCGTGGTTAGAACAAGTATGTATCACTAACCCTACAAATCTCACATTTTTTACCACATATTCACCACTTCAATCCAGAGACCACCAATACTTGAGGATAAACACCGTAAATTATGTTTTGTATTCTTCTACATCATACGACACACCTATGCTTCTTTCCTCGAGCTTGACTTGACCACTTTGCTTCTCCACGCTCCCTGCACATACATTTTAAACAATACTCACATCAGAACCCAGAAACTCTATACTCATCTCTCTGTTATGCTACCTCTAAGTTTTAAGAGAAAGGTAGGTTACAAGAGTCTCATTGTCAGAAGGCTCAGCATCCTCGGCATTGTCTTCAGCTTCATCTTCTGTCTCCATATCATCGTTTTCTTGTTTCTTCTCAGAATCTGAGTTGTCACCATCAGTTTCTTTTCCCTCAGGTTTTCCATTCGACTCTGCTTTTGCCTCCTGTAAATCACCTTCCTCGTCATCATCCTCGCCCTCTTTCCCCGTCTTTCCTTCGGATTCTGGTTTCTCTTCGCCAGCCTCCTTACCATATTCCTCGTCCTCTGTCATCTTCTCTGTGGTTGATTCCATATTCTTTTCATTTGTTTCTTCAGCAACTTCACCGACTGAATTGTTTCAATAAACAATGAATCACAAACAAACAAACAAAAATGCATCGTCCAATAAGATCATCCAACACTGTTTCCTTACGTATACGTGCATGAAAGGATTCAGAAACAATGGGGGGAACTAACAAAATTGGACAAAAGAGTGGAAGAAGTAGTCCAATGGAGCTTACTTATAGTGACAGCAGATCGTTTTTTCTTGGTTCTGCTCTCTAATTTCTCATGTTCGGAAGAGGGACTTCCTGGTGTTCCTTCCGGGTGCTTATGTTTTATGTATTTCTTCGGAGTTCTTTTCCCTTTTGGCCTAGACAATCAGGAAAAAAGAAACAAAAGGATTAATACGAACACAGAATACAAACAAAAACATAACCACACAACAGAAGAATGAGCTCGCATCTTAGACTTATAATGACAACATTTCACTTACGTGGTAGGAATTGGGTCTTCTTCCATTCGTAAGCCACCTGAATTCTTATACTTACTTCCAGAAGATCTAAAAGAAACAAAAAAAAAAAAGATTGCTGAACAAAACGAGACTGAATGGAGGACTACATGAAGATACATCATCCTAAGATGAAGAGTCTTACCCTTTCTTATTAGAACTTCGGTTTGATGTCTTGGACTTCTGCAGAAGGTAGAAACAGTTATTAAACAAACGGGAACGAATTAAGTAGATGAGATGAACTAGTGAAGATGGATTGACAATAATCTTAGAACCTTTGTTGGCTTTCCCGAGTCTATCAGCTCCCATCGTTCTTTATCTAGGCGAAGGACTTCGACATCTCCATCCTCATAGAGTATCTGATATCACAAGATAGAGTTCAGAGTTGGATGGACCAACTAACGCAAAAAAAAAAGACTAAGAACCAGATCGCGAAAAGCTTACCACATGTTTCTGTTTAGTGGAATCGTAAGATTTTACCGTGCCTTCATAAAACCTATTGATTTCACCAAGGTGTAATTGTTAGTGAGATAAACTCAGAAAAATAATGGTTGCATCAGATTGGTCACATAGTAAGAAAATGTAATTAAAATGTATCTTTGCATGACTGTCAGAGTTATATAACTTTTAGACGTCAAAGAAATATAACTCCAAAGGAGTTCAAAGAACAAAAATTCTGAAGGGAATACTACAATGATATCACTTTTCCAAACTTTCAGTCCAAGGAAGAGTACTAGAAAAATGCTTACCGCTTATCCATAGGCCACCAAACATCTATTCTGCAACCGATTAGTTCATCAGTGACCATTTTCTTTTCTGCTGTGGAGCACTGGACAAGAAATCAGGGAAGACGATAAATAAATTTAAGCATTATTTAGAAAAGTCACACTGTTAAACATCAATGGAAGGTAAAGCTCCTCACCTTAGCCATTCCTGTGATGCCTTTTCTTTTCCGCTTCTGCATTGATCCAGAACCAGACTTCAATCTATCACCACTTTCTGCTGACCTACTCTGCATTCATTTAAAAGAAAAAAAAATAGCATGTTAATAAACTGGACTAGAGGTACAATGAAATAATTGGTGCAACGCTATCAATGATTTTACCCTCTCACTGCAGTTGCCATCTTCGCTATGATTTTCCAAATCAGATTCTGAGTTCTTTAACTTTGATGAGAAGCTTTTTGTTCTCTTTCGGGAAGAGCTGCTACCTAATATCTTTTTCTGGTTTGAATTGTCATCGTTCGAGTCCATATCTCCCTCATCATGCAACTCTTTTTTGGAGCCACTATTTGAGAACTTGAAAGGACTATGGCCAAAAGATGATCTCCGGCGTTTAGGGACTGAAACTATTGATGTTGCATCCCCAGCACTCCTTTTGTTAGCCTTCTGATCCATTTCACCTGAGTTTGTTCTCTTTCCAGGGGAATGTGTGTGTCCATTACTGGATTCAAATTTATCCACCATGCGCAAGTGGTCCAGATTTATCTCCCTCACCATTTTCAAAACGTCGACATCACTTTTACCATTCTCATCTTCAGCTGGAACAGATTTGTTCTTTTCCCCCTCTCTACTCTTGGTTCTCTGAGCTCTTAAACGCTCTACTATTTTACCCAGAGGAATTTCATTATCATCACTTTCCTCATCATTCATACCCTCGTGCTCCGAAGTTTGGGGTATCACCTGAAAGAAGGAAATATATCATAAAAATACAGATATCACTAAATACTGCAACTCAGATTTTAAAGTTGGATAACATACAGATGAATCAGTATGGCTCTCCCACTTGAGAGTACTGAAGTGTGCCAATACAGTTTCATCAGCTATCCACAATTTCTCTTCCCCAACCTGTTGAAACAAAATGTCATGGGTTAGCAAAAGCATACAAGGGCAAAAATAGGAAGTTAGCAAGAGTAAATACAAAAGTGAAGACAAAATGAATCTCAGACTGCCACAGATTACTTGAAGTAAGACCATCATTAAAATATCCAGAAACACGAACAAGTTGTGGCTTCTTACCCCAGACTTGTCACCTTCAATTTTGTCAAAAGGTTTGTAAAGTGTTGGAGGCAGAGATACAGGTGTGAATTCCTCTTTTAGATCAGTCTCTTTCTGAGTTAACTGATTGATTACTGACAGCCCGAGCTCACAAATTGCATGTGAGTTCTGTAAATATAAAATTATGAGACTGTCAGCTCCAATAGCACCATGACAGGGCCAAGTAAAATGGTTTTACATACATCGATATGCTTACAATGATTATGAAATAGTCATGTCATGGCTGTTTAAACAGAACAAGCTCAAGGAAATCGTTTACCAACCTTTGACTTTGTTGCATCAGTGACATCTTCTGACTGTTTTATACTATGAAAGATAGAGATGATGGTGGGAACGCACTCCTGTTCCTTGTCAGTGTCTTCAGCCTTCCCGTCTTCCTCTTTATGCAGTAACATAGAAATGATCAAGTATAATTGGCTGAAATAAAAGATTGGAAATAGTAAGTACAAATATCAATGTAAAAAAAAACTGAAACCGCTAATTTCACAGTAAAAGAAACAGAAAAGTTACCGATAGATCATTTCATATTCCTTCACATCTTTGCACTTTTCGACGTCAGGACAAGAATGATGCGCAAGTGCGTGAACCAGGTAAGGAAGGATATTATAAGGGTAGAGAGAAACCGAATTCGCATCAGTTTGAGTAGAGACTTTCCGCCCTTTTGTTTGGTAAGAATGTTGAATAATATCACCTAAGTTCTGTTTCTCCTGTAATGCCAATCCCGACGAATACTTTAGCTTAGATTACATTCTCAAGTCAGAAACATCGTATGTGTTTTCAAGTAAAGGGAGATGACATACCTCCTCTGACACCAGAACATTTGATCCAGTGATATCAAATAAGAACGAACAGACATACTTTGTGTCCAAAACCCGATCCTTTATATACTGGTGAACTTTCCCAAGGAATATTTTCTTAGCCATAGGAAATGAAATCTACAGGAGGGGGTAAGCAGAAGTGTTAAAAACAGAAGCAAGATCAGACGTAGGAAAACTAAACTGAAGGAACGTACCTCAGAGGTTTTTAGTGTTAAATGGAAGATATCAATCGGTATCTTATCGTCCCAGTGCCTAGAAAGGCGGATAACTGCCTTTGCAGCAGCTAGTTTCAGATGTGCTTTGTCAACAGAACTGTTGAAATGTTTGAGCATGAATACGTTCAGTGTTTGAACAGAGAAATAACATCTTAGCATGTTTGGCACTAATGTTTACCAACCTTGAATCTATCTCTTCAGATACTTCCCCAAAGGAAAGAATGTTTTTCAGTAATCCAAGAAGGTCATCAACACCCGTGCGAAGATGAGCATCCTTGAACGGCAAGTAGCTCTTAACCAATGTCTTGATCCCATATATCTATTACGAAACGAGAATTTTTAAATTAACAGGACAAGAGAAAAATTACTTTATCAACTAAAAATCAGTTACAAGAAAACTTTTTGTCAGATACCAACCTTCAGTTGACAAATTTCACTTTTGTCATCCCAGGATAACTTTTCGTCATCTACTGCTTCCTGCAAAGAGGTTTAAGTTTCTTCCAATAAAAATGAAAAGAAAATGGGAAACAAATAAAAAGGCAGATAGTGATTTTTTGCAGAAAACAAAACATTAGTAATACATACACTTTCGCTTTTGAGGATTTTGCTTCTAATAAACTCAACGATTTCTCTTTCTCTAGTCTCAAAGACAGGCATTGCAATCTGCGCTATGCATCCAAGGCTCTGTAAAACAGCTGGCTGATGCCTCCTGTCGTCCAGCATGTCCACGAGTCCCTACAAATCGAGTATTAAATCAAATTTTTACATGTTAACTGTATCAACAGTACTTAGTATTATTTTTAAGTACCTTGTATAGAAAAGATAGCGCCTTCAAGCCATCATCCTTTTTTATTGATGCTAGTGCTTGCACAGCATACTTAGCCTGCTTACGGCTACCTTCTACACAGATCCTCTCCAGTAACAGGTCCACAGAACTTTAAATGGAAGGAATACAAATCAGAAAAAGTAGGAAACTAACAAATGACGTGAACTCATGTTTGGTAATGTTCATATATCGACGGAGTTGAGTCTTTTACCTCGCTAAAACAATGAGATTCTCCCGAATAGTACCACCTGCCTTTGCCAGAATTTTAAGACTACCTTCCTTTATAATTTCAACTTCATCTTTAAGGAAACCTATCAGTTCTTCTTCAGCCCCGTCAAACAGTGATGGACAGAAACTTGCGAGAAGCTACAAAATTAATGCACAAGTATCAATGTAATTAGTTTTGTAGTAAAGAAAGCAAGAACATGAGCACGAGACAGTAAAAATAACTGACAGAAAGCTAGAGGATTAAACGATGTCAGGTAAGTGATTACCCCTAAGAAGTCCATGCAGGATTGAAGGCCCAAATTATCTTTAGAAGCCTTTCTAGCAGAGACTTCTGATAACATCTCTTTCACATATTCCTTGCTGAATAGGAGATGAGAACATTTTACGGAGAGAGTGCCGAGAAATTCATAGAGACTATTCTTTTCAGAAAGTATTTTAAGCATATCATCCTGCACACAATTTAAAACCGTAAACTATATAAAGGTCATGGAAAGTAAACTTAAATGTAGTACAAACTTCTTGTCATTCTCACCCGAATCTTGGACGCTTGCATTATGCTAGTGTTGGGATCGAGCAAATTATTCAAAATCTTCCAGATATTAGCATCTTTCAGTTGATCAAGAATCAAAAAGTTTTGCTCAGCCTTTGGGGGATCAGAAAATGCACGTGACATAACTCTGAATCCAAATTGAATCTTTTTCTGCATATCCGGAGCATCAGAATCCTGCGTTAGAAAGAACATAGGGTTACAGCTGGTGAACATTAAAAGAAACAAAAAAAGTCCAACTTGAAATCAAGAAAAAAAGCTCTTCAATCATATTTACAGACCTGTTGCGTCTGCTTGAATGCCAAGTAGTTTTGCATCTCTTGTTGTATCCTAAAGATCAAGAAGAAACATTTCCAAGGTCAATCTCCAATACCAAAAAGATATGATAAAGATCATGCAAAAGTATTAAGTGCCAAGTAAAATCATAAATACACCTTTGCCTCTGCTCCAGTATCTTCTCTAAAGCTTTTGTCTCCACGTTGTCAAATCCAGAAAATATGTCTATCCAATGCTTAGCTTTATCTCTAACAGAGATATCACTTGGAAACAAGGAACTACAGAGAGTATATTCAATTGTATCTGATCTGCAACACAATTAGCATATTTAGAATATGTTTGCCAAAGCTGATGCTCAAATCAACCTAGAAAGAAGTGAACACCGTAAAAATATTTCTGAAAGAAGTGTCATACCTGAAATCTTTGTCATAAAGACATCTCAAAATTTTTCCAGGAATCCAATCAAAGTCGCCAGCGCCTACCTTCCCTTCAGCAGACCGTAAGCAATATACCCGGTATAGTTCAGTCAACCTTTCCATTGTGTATGTCTTTACCAGTATCTGATAAAGTAAAAAGAAATGTAAGTTACAAGGTCTTTGCTTATTAGCATGCGACTATCTGAGGCATCAAGACAAGATACATAAAACGTACAGCTTTGTCTCGGAGCCGTTCAGCAACTAACTTTATAGTGTCAACTGGAATAGACGCCAGTGAACTCACAGCCACATCACCAATAACAGCAACAACTTGTTTGCGCATATTCTCATCATAGTCCAAGAGCCGGTCACAAAGAGCAGCTACAAGAGGATTGACACTCTCAGGTTAGTGAGTTATAATGCTAATGGCATGATAAGTAAAGACTTACATATAATTTGGGAAGCCTCGGCTCTCGAAGGATCTGCGAGCAAACAGTTCTTAATATGGTCAAGGATTACCATTCTAACTTCAACTACTCTATCAGTCAGCCTTTTCAGAAACTCCAAAAAGATTGAACTGAACTCTTCGGAGATGGCACGTCCAGGCAAGGAAAACAACTCTCCAACCAATCCGACCACTTTCAAACGAGTTTCCAGTTCATCAGCCTGTACATATTATTAGTACGCGTCATGTATTACTCAATACCAATCTATTTGAAAAATGAGTTGAAACAACAAGAGGATAAAGGTGACTATATAAACAAATACATAGTTCAAGGGTCATGGTGGTGTTTGGCATTCATAATAGAGCAAAAGACCAAAACATACCAAAAGCTCTCCAGTGAGATAAGGTGCAACTCCGGATAGGGTCTGAGGAGCACAGCGGTACAAATCATAGATAACCTCATGGTGGTCAATTTGACTGCTGGAAAACCGGTTATCTCCGGACAATGAAGAGATAAGGAATTGCTTTATGTCAGATTCAACTTTTGGCGCACACTCCTCTATGACTTTCATAGCAAGTCTTCTAGCCGCGTCACTAACGTCCTGCCATCATAAATACAGAAAATGAGCGGTTTGCTATTCAATACAGCAACAAATCCTTTATTAGAAAAATATCAGCTAGGGACATCAGAAATGCTCACACTTTTATTTCTGCCTAATTTAGAGAGTAAAATTAGTAAAAGCTGCTCCTGCACATCTTCACTCTCTTCTAAGAGAACAACCATTATATTTTGCATTGATGAGACAACAACCTCTGGATGGTCATCTCTGCATATACAGAAATTAAACAATCTGTCAGAGAACGAACACAAAACGCATTCAAAACTTGTATTACTACCCAATAGACTTGATGTAGATCAGAGAAATTCTTAACAATCTGAAAAGGAGGTTACGATGAAAGTGAAACCCACCTAGCAACATCAAGAAATGTAGTAAAGACTTCTTTCACCAGATCATCGCACTCCAGATCTAACATCACTACACATGACCTGTACTTTGCAACCGTTTCTAAAATGACAACCCTCCTTCCAAATGATGGTCCACCGACATCATCCAACCCAGAGAAGGCACTCACGATCAGTTGAAAAATATCCTGAAACAAGATCAAGAAACGGAACAAATCAGCAGTGGATATGTCAGTGATCCCGGTTCCAGAGGAGATTCAGGACAACAAACCCTCATAATGTCATCATGGTAAGGCGCTTCAGGTGCGGTGACACGAGTTATCTCAGAAAAACAACTCGCAACTAGAAGCTTCACATCCTTGTCTTGATGCTTGAGAATTTCGGGTTTAATAACTGCGTCAAGAAAAGGCTGGATGGACTTGAGCACAGATGCTGGTGGAGCCTGCTTCAATTCAGAAAGACAAACAGCAGCTTCCTGAATGTAGCAACACACCAAGTTAACGAGACTAAGAGTTTTATATGATAAAGGCGCAAATGAGCACTACCATTTAGTAACATGTAAAAATAGAACTATTTGTCAAGGGCTATCTTATATAAATAACCCCAACAAGTCACTCCAATAATACCAATCAAAACCAAATCCTTCCACACAGTGATTGAGAAATAAACATCTTAGCAATATAGAAGGCCTAACATATTGAAAAAGGTACCTCTTGCAAATATCGAAAATTAAGTGAAGATAGTGCAATTCATTTTTGGAATAGCGAGAACTCAATGTAACCAGGCATGGAAAATCCTTAACATTCTAACATCAACCCATCATTCAAAAGGATAAGCTCTTGAACATAAGCAAATTATACTTATTGAATTGGTACCCCCAAGAAAACAACTGCAAACCTAGTAAGCAGAAAGCCTACAATTCAATTTTAAGAAAAATTCTAAGTGGCTAGACATATCCATCTTCCATTCAGAGTAAGACCCTAGTTTTGATGTTTGACCTAATTTTACAAAACCAATCTATGTGAAGGGCTAAGCCAAAACAGATTTGTTACAAACAAACCCTAATGCAACTCGGAAGAATAAACACTATCTCTGTTACCAAACATAACCCAGAAAGGAGAACCTACAAGTCTGAAACTATTCTCTGTCGACCTAATTCGTAGAATTTAAAGCTAAAAACTTCCCTCCAAAGTAAAAATCCAAAATTGGTGAAAACGAAGTCACTAGAGGCTAAAGTTTCTGAAGAATTAGAGAGGAGAAATTGACCTTGAAGAGTTTGAGCAAAGAATCTTTGGAGGAAGGAGGTGGGTCAAGCTTCGATCCGAACTCCTTCAACTGTTCCTCTGGCTTCTTCTGAGCCATCACTGAGTGAAACAAAGAACTCTTAACCGGCGGATGTGCGAGCCAGAGAGCACCGTGGAAAAGGGGTTTCTTTAATTTTGTTGTTGTTGGGTTTTTTTGGGTGTTCAGACAGTCACTCTTTCGAACACATCCGATCTGAGCGGTCTCTCCAAACAACAGGCCGATTTGCTGACTTACGGGTTTGTGTCTCTCATCTCTTCCTTGTTTTATTATTTATTAAGCCCTCCACTTTCTCTTTTTTTTACTCTTTTTGCCCAATCTAAAGCCTTTCATTAATGGGCCTAAAAAGGCCTAATAAAAAAGGCATTTCCAAGAATCGACGTGGGGTTTCCTTTTCTTTCTCCCTTAATCTCATGCGTCTCGATAACCAGCTTAAACCGGCTCCGGTTCACATCTCGCATCCGGAGGAAAAGAAGAAAACTCTGTTTAAGAATGCACAAAAAAAGCAACTGAAGCCGCAAAGATACGAAACGAAAAAGGAGCTTAGAAGAAGAAACGTGAGAGAAAGAATACAGAGTGTGAAGAAATACTAGCGAATGCGACGGAGGAAGAGAGGCTGAAGCTTTGGTATAGTCGAGGAAGAATCTGCGGAAAGAGAGAATGGAGAAGAAGATAGAACGTCTCACGCTAGCCAAAGAAGTCAGTCAAAACGTCGTCGTACTTGTTGATTTTGCCCACCTCAGAATGGATCTTTTATCTTTCAGCAAATTGTATGCAAAGCTTCAAGCCTTACTCTTGTCATGCATGGGTCATTGAGTTTGTTGCTTTAATGATCAGACTATTTATTGCTATGGGGTGAATGGGAGAAGCACTTCACCTTGTCATCTATGGGAGACAGGAATCCTAGGGGAGATGAGTACTCATCTTGAGAAGCTTTCAGGTTTTGACATATGGTTCATAGAGTAGAAGGAAAGTCATTGATGCCATCGCTGATTGGAAAGAGGATTGGGTGTATCCTGCACTGTTTTGGATGACCTTGACCCCAAGAGTATCTACAAAATTGGTGGCTTGGTAGATCGAAACAGGTTCAAAGAAATCACCATGAACAAGGTCACAAGAACAAGGCATTTAAACAGCTTAACTTCCTATAGGAAAGTTTATGAAAATGTCAAGTTCTCTGGTATGCACTCAACTTCCATAAAGAACTAATTCGTATTCTTCAGCCACACTTCAAGTGTCTCATTGGGCACAGAAAAGGACTCTCTTTTCCAACACATTGAACTCCAATGCACGTGCTGTTTTGTTGCCTATACTTTCTTAAGCAATATCCAGTTGTGAGATTTGGTTATTATTGATTTAGGTTATCACTGTGAACAAGTTGTGGAGACACTCCACACGTTTCTGGAGACGAGGTTCTGGAAAACATCCTTCTTCACTGTGATTTCATAGAGGAAACGAACTGGAGTTGATCATGTAGACTGCTCAGAATCTGAACCTCTTTCAAGAGAAAGATGGTGATGCCGAGAGGAGTGCAGAGAAACATGATCTACTGGAGATGAAAGAGGTATGCGTGAAGTTCCTCTGCAAAGTGGTAGAGCTAGATGAAGATTATGCATATGAGATTTGTTTCTATTTTTACTGAATATTAATTTATGGAGCTGAGAAATTAACTTTGGAATGTTATCATCAAGCCCTCCAAACATTGGAGAGAGAAGTTCCTTCTCACACATAACAAGGCTCAGTTTTGCAGCTGGCCATGACTCTCCCAACCTGAATAACGAACCAACAAATGTTCAAAGCAGCAGCAGTGAAGTCACAAACGCAGCCACAGGTAACGCCTCTGTTTCCAAATTCTTTTAGGATTCACTGATGACCTCTTAAAACATGTTTTGCAGGTGCAAAAAACACAAACATAACATCATCGCTAGTGTAACATCAAGAACACCAACCGCACCTGTAACAATCAAAGAGCCAGGAAAGAGAGGGAAGAAACAGAGCAGGGTGCTTCTGTCTACAACCAGTGTACGTCGCTACTGAAGGATTTGTATGTATAAGATTTGTTTCTAAGAAAAAAAAATGAATAAAGAAAAAGACCAATATGGTGTGCAAGTACAACTCAAAACTTTGGTTTTTTTTTTTTTGAATCCATGTAACTGATAATGAAGGTGTAGCCTATTCTGCACCATTTATGACAAAGTAAAAGACTCAGTTATGATTCTGCTGACTCAGAGAATACATCGTAATTTCATAAATACACCATCCAAAAAGATTGGATGAAATATCTTCCAAGAGAGAAGGATGAGCTTCCGGTGATTTTCATTTTCCCAAGTTACGTACAATAAAGTCTGACTTTATCCTTTTGAAAAATATCTCTCCTGCTATGCTCTGCTCTGGTTCTTTATATATATCATACCATGAACTATTTTAAAACATAACATAATATCCAACTCACTAATCCAATTGCAAACTAATAAATTAGAAGTGAGATGCATATAAGGAGGAGAGTTTTGAGAACCTGACTATCAAAAATATGTATGTTAGAAGCATGATTTTTTGTGATGTTATATGTGCTTGTATCTCTATAACCACTCGTTAATATATGAAAACTAGCTTCACTTAATCAAGACTGAAGTTGTGAATCAGACCCAAATTCCCAAAGTTGCTAAAACAGTAATGATTTAAAATACATGGTATATTAATCAACACAATAATGAGGAAAATCTCAGACTAGTTTAAATAACTTAGAGCATGCATGTAAATCTTGCACAATCCATATCAGACTAGTAAATTACATCTGCTACACCCATTTTATTTAACATTCTGACACTTGTATAAATTATGGATGAGTTGTAAACTCAATCTTTTCAATTTTTACAACCAAACATGAAATGATGTTTTCACTCCTATATTGTGAAATTGTGTTTTGTTACCAAACTTGAAATAATATTTTATTACATTTTTTTAGTTTTACATGTTAGAGTTTTACAATTATAATTGATTTTAGAATATAGTTTGAAATTAAAAGGAACTTTTTAAAGAAACTAAAAAGTACATTGATGATATTTCTATTGTAAAAATAAGTTTGATGATTGTTTTTGCTTCAAAATAATTTATATGCTCTAGCACTATGAAACCAATTTAGTTCTTTAAAAATAATAAGTTTAAATCAGAAACTTGAATTAACTTGGTACATTTTCCTCCCATTTTTTTGTCAACAATAGAAATATCCACTTTTTGTAAAATTTCGTTACAAATAAGTTTGCATCCAAACACAGTTTGAAAATGCCTAAACTAGTCTAAGAAACAAATGATATTTAAGAGTATTAGCTAAAGTGTTATTTTGATGTTGAATTAGACTGCAACTTCAAAAAGAAACAGGGTATCAATTGTTCGTCTCTTGATCATTTCAACCGTTGGGATTTTTTTTTCAGAAAAAAAAAATCTATTTTTATTGAAACTTCTCCTTTTATCTAAAATGATCTATACCATATATATAGAAGCATTTATTAAAGAATAGTACCACTTTTTTTATAACATACATATTTTACTAGGTAAAGGCTATTCTATTAACAAACTTAAACATTTTCTTATTGGAATCGTCTTGCGCATATAATTTTCATAATATATTTTATTTAGGTTATATTCGTTTTGGCTGACAAAAAAAAAATATTTGTTTTGTCTAAAACTAACTACTTGCAAATATTATTTTAAAAATAAAAAATATTATTCGTAGTATATAAATATTGTTTTACCTGTATATATATATATATATATATTATTTTTTTTCATTGAACTTCAACTTTGATTCCAAATATATGATGTATTAAAACTGAAATATAATACCAAACAAAATTTAATAAAGGATATATAGGATTGTAAGATTTTTTGTTACTGAAAACTATAAAAAATTTAGTAAATTATCTAACAACATATTTGGTTTCGATTTTTTCATAAAACACACGGAAAATAAAAATAGCGGTGGAGTACTCTAAATCCACGTGCTTACGTGTCCAATCTTTATGTGTGTACAGTAGAGGTATACATGTAATGAGACACAAAAAACGTTCCTAGCAAGTCACAACAACGTCTACTTTTTTATTTATTTTGCTTTAATATTTTTTTTTGTATTTTCTTTCCTATATAATACGTAGTGAACAATCACAATCGGTACTGATCCTCATTCGTCTATATTCTTGTTGACTCCTCCTCCTCAAGGTTGTTGGTTACAGTCCCAAACCCTAATAAGTTTCTTGAGATCGCAAAAGAGAATAATGAAGAGGATGACACAGAAGCTGAAGAGGGGCAAATTGTCAGTGAAGAAAGATGCTCCTTTCAAGAAACCTTCGTCTTCTTTGTACAAGGCACGAGCCGCTACGGTTCTCAAGAAGGCGTTCGAGCTCTCGGAGTTATGCGATGTCGATGTGTGTATCATATGGTACGACCGTGAAGGAAACCTAGTTAAAACTTGGCCTGAGAACGAAGAAAACAAAGTTAGAGCCATGGCGGAGAGATACAACATGTTAAGCGAACAAGAAAGAAACAAGAAAAGCACCAATCTCTTAGGGTTTCTAAACAAGAAGATGATCCACGACAAGAAAGAGTCTCTTAAAGCGAACGATGGCAAATTCTTGGAGACGGCGTTAGGGCTTGAGGATTCTTTGCAGACTCGTTTACGGGAAATCAAAGATTGTCTTCAAAGATTTGATCTTGATCAACCCCTGCAGGATCTACATTCTGATCCATCGCTAATTAATGTGGATCATCATCATCATGATCAACCGTCATCATCACCATTGAATTATCCGGAGAGTAGTTTTGTTGATGTATCCACCAGTACCACAACCACGTCGTTGAGCAAATTCTCATTCTTGTATAACCATGAGAATGGTATGTTCACTCAGTTACCCAACTCCTCATCTGCTCTGATTCCTAGCTTTCAGAATCAAGATTATGGTACTAGTAATTACATGGATTTATTGCTTGGGGAACAAGACTGCAACAACTGGGATCTTTTTCCTCCTCTGATGCAAACACAAACCCTAAATTTCGAGCAGATTATGCAGACACAACCATCTTTTGGAATGATGCTCTCTTAATTAGGTCTTTAATTCTTGCAGAACTGATAGTTTGACTTTGGTCAAAGACTTTTTTTGTCATCTTTTAGGTTTGCTATTAGATTGTCAATTAATTGACAAGGAGATGGTCTAATTTCGTGCATGTGTGTGTCCTCTATATGCTAAAGTTGTCCAGTTTTGTAATTGTCGTAAACCCTAAATGTTAAATACTATATGAGAGTTGTTGTTCCTAAACAATCTTATTATTGGTTCCATTTATGAATTGACCTAGTTACTAATGTTTTACTACTGTAACCGTTACAGTTACAGATTCCCTTGTTCTGAGATAAAAGATTTTGGTTGGCTTAGATGATCGATATAATGTCTGATCCTCATAAGTTATATATCATTTTGTTTTCTTGTAGCTTGATTCATGGTTCCATGTACCTGTAGTAGTTTGTTGTGTTTCAAACACACATATTGAATCGTTAGGGGTTCAAAAGATTATACTTTCACTCTGATAACAACAACTACATTTCAGGTACATTTCCCCTTTTGGTTTCTCCTTAGTTATATATATATCTTGCCTCTACAAGTGTTGTAGTGCACATTGTTAGATGTTTTTTTGACTTCAGGAGGAGTAGTGTTCGGTTCAGACGGTTTTAATTTCTCAGATCTAATTCAGTGTGAAAAAAGGTTTAAAGGTCCTGTTAATAAGCTTACAAAGAGCTACAGAGATTCAGGTTTACGGTTTTGTGCAGTAAGAAAAAGAGGTTCAAAGCTCAACATGGTATATGATCAGATGGAGTTAAGAGGTTCAGCATGTGGTTATCAGTTGAGTATTATACTTTTATATATATTTTTTATTTAACTAAATATAATTAATAAATGATATTAACATCTATATATATATATATATATATTATACTTTTAATTTGGCTATCTAATAAATGAAGATTCACACTCACATGATTTTAGGATCATTTGTATATTTTAATAACAAAAGTTTTAAATCATTGAGAACATTATTTTTAATGTGAGATATAATATTTCCAGTAATTTGTCATCGTTTAAAAAAATTAAATTCAAAGTTTGGAATTAAATATTTATGTATTTTTAGATGGTATATAGTTTACTTTAAACATCACTATATATATATACATCTAATTTGAATATCTTATAAATTATACTTCTTACTCATTAATTATATCATTGAATAACCAATCTATATTATTTCTCTATACATTAAGAACTATTTGTTCTCTGTTAACTTAGATCATCATCATAAAATAGAGGGACTTACCATGTTGTTTAGTGTATTGACTTAGGCCATCATAAACTATGGGGGTTGTATAATTTTACACCACCTTTGTCTAATAACATATCCGACAATGTTACAAGATTTTCAATACAAACATGTAATATATATACATAAAGCCTGATTTACAATATATTGACAGTATTAGATCGTCAGTTACTAAATGCCACTGCATTTCAATTATAAATAAATATTGTGAACATTATTGATATTACTAAGCAAATATTCCTTATTATCGTCAGTTACTAAATGTTTAACAATACTAATCTAGTGTTGATATTTTTTAGGTTACTTCAATTATGAATAATTATTCAACTTATACAGTAAACAAATTCCTTTATGAATAATGATCCGACCTTATCTAAGTTCATTTAGTTAAATACATACTATAAACATCTTATATTATACGTAAGCTCTATCACATCTATATATACTATACAATAATTATACTCCAAGTTTATTTTCTATAAATATATCTATTGAAAGCATATTCTGATCACCAAAACGCCATGTAATATAAATAAAAATATCCAAAACCCTAAATTACATGAATCATCTTATTTTTCTAAATTCGAAAAGTGAAACTGAACCAAAAACTAAACTTTATTTAGAATATTTAAAACATAAAAATATCAATTTAAATATATAAACAAAAAAATCAGAACCTCCAAATTACATGAATTACTTCAATTTGGGAGTGAATGATTGAACTTTATCTCCTCACTTTAGGTTTATTTATTTTTAAATCACTAAACTTTACCAATCATGTTGTAGCTTTATTTTTAAAAATTAAAATTTACATCAATTTTCTATAAGTTTTTACCAATCATGATTTAGCTTTATATTTAAAGTTACAGCAGAGAAAAAAAGGAAAGAAAATTTTTTTTTTTTAGGTAAGAAAACTAAATCTTTCTTTTATAAATTTTAGAATCTATAAAACAAAATAAAATAAAATAAAATAAAAAATATTTATAATGTTAAATAATTAGATAATCATAGTTAAAAACATCTCTCAAACATCATTTTTTAAGTTTTTTTGACAAAATATCCCTCTAAAAATAAAATGACCAAACTAGTTTTTTATTCAAATTTTGTAACATTTATTTTTTATTTTAAAAAAATTTGAAACTCTATCCCTAAAACTCCGTCCAGCTAAACTCTTACATCCAAATTTTTAAAGCCACAATCAAACCAATCATCACCTATTTTGAGATGTTAGCTTTAAACCATTAAATCTAACTATTTTTGTTTGAACAATGTGGTTTTTAAAAGGGTCCCAATACCCAAAGTTCTATAATTTTAAACTAAATAAATTGAACCAACACAAACCTAAAGCATGAGAGTCTATCACTATGAGACATAAAAATAAATTATTCTCAAAGTCAAAACTTAAGTATTAAAACTCAGACAAAAGAAATTAGTAATTTTTAAATTGAAAAACAAAAATAACCAAAATTTATTCCGCGTTTTAAAAGCAAATGTCAAAATCTAGTCAGTATTATTAAAACTGAAGTACAAATTAAAAAGAAAAAAAACCTGAAACTTACCACTTATTTACAAAGGAGTGTCACTGAAATAATTTTTTTTTTATGAAATTTAAAATTTATTGATCTATCAAAAGAATGTTATTTACATGTGTAGACTATACTTAAAGCAGTAGCAAATAATGATCAGATTATCTATCCCTTAGGAACTAAGCTGGAACCATCTTTACAATAAACCTCTATACTTATGATCATGCTTGTACTTGAAAGAAGTAATTATGTTTCTCATCGCATTGTCAATGAGCCATCGCATGTGGTCAATAGGCACTCCACCCTGCTAATGGCGCCTTGCATTTCGCTCCCTCCATAGATGATAGATTGTTGCCTGCAGCAAAAGCTTAGCCAAGACAGTGTTCATTTCTAACGACCTCATTATCTGCAAGTGTTGCACTGCCCAGTGTCAGTCATGGTTTGTGCTGAGCCACTGAAATAATTAATAAACATACCTTTAATATTCTTTGTCATTTCTTATTTATTAATGTATTTTTATAATTTGATTATTAGCTAAAAAACTGCAACAATAATTTAAGAAAATCAATTTCCTAAAACAATTAAACAGGATTTGACTACGGTAATTCAATTAAAATAGTTTTATATATCATTAATCCTATACAAAATCTAACTTCCCTTACTTTGAATTTTCTAAAACAATGATAATTTGCTATCTTATAAATGTACTGACACCACCATTTTTTTTTGTTTCTAAAACCATTGTTTTTTAATTGGGAAAAAAATAACTTTATATATGATATTTTATGATATATTTAAAATCTACACCTTCTCTAAATCTAACCTTATGTTTAAGAACATATTTAAACTAAATATTTTTTTTTCAAGTTATGCATTTATATTTCACTATCATCTAATTTTGAAAATGATCAGCGGTCTTCAATTAATAATTATTTAATAAAAGGTCATAAATCCACCACTTAAGTCAATTTAGATATCCATATACTAAATTTAGAATACAATATCATCTTAAAACTTATATATATATATTTATTTTTGTCACATAAGAAACATTTATATAATATTATTTTATGTATATATTCATATAAGTAAAAAATCAGATGTGAATTCAGTAATATAATTGTTTAAAAGCATAAGAATATATAGTACCCTATTTTAATTAGTATATAAAGGAATTGTACTATACGTTATCATAACAAATATTAAAAATATAAATATATTTTCACGAATGCACGAGTAATATTTTAAAATTGTGGATGATAAAATTGACGGTTTACAAGATAAAATAAATTTACTTAATATAAACTATAAAAAAAATATTATGTTTATAAATTTCATAATAAACATTATTTAAATTGGATAAATTTTAAAAATCTATATTATCATTTAGAAAATTAATACTTAATTATTTATCTAAAAATAAAAATATATATCTGCTTGAGCGAGTGGGTCAAGTTCTAGTATTTTCATTAAACTTCAATTTTGACTCCAAATATGATGTATTAAACTGAAATATAAAACCCAAAAAAATAGTAAATTATATATAGGATTTTAAGATTTTGCTTTTCTGCAATAAATTTAGTAAATTATCTAACAACATATTTGGTTTCGATTTTTTTTTAAAGATGCAGAAAATAATATAGCGGTGGAGTACTCTGAATCTGCGTGCTTAATTACGTGTCAAATCTTTATGTGTGTACAGTAGAGATACAAAAAACGTTCCTAGCAAGTCACAACACAACGTCTACTTTTATTTGTTTATTTTGCTTTAATTTTCTTTCTTTTTTTGTATTTTCTTTCCTATATAATACGTAGTGAACAATCACAATCACTACTAATCCTCATTCGTCTATATTCTTGTTGGCTCCTCCTCAGGTGTTACTAACAGTCTCAAACCCTAATTAGTTTCTTGAGATTGCAAGAGAGAGAATGAAGAGGGGAAAAGTATCGGTGAGAAAAGATGCTCCTTTCAAGAAACCTTCGTCTTCTTTGTATAAGGCACGAGCCGCTACAGTTCTCAAGAAGGCGTTCGAGCTCTCGGAGCTATGCGATGTCGATGTGTGTATCATCTGGTACGACCGTGAAGGAAACCTGTCCATACTTGTACAACCAGTGTACGTCACTACTGAAGAATTTGTATGTATAAGCTTTGCTTTAAGAAAAGAAAATGAATAAAGAAAAAGACCAGTGTGGTGAGCAAGTACAACTCAAAACTTTGGTTTTTTTTATTTTTTGAATCCATGTAACTGATAATGAATGTGTAGCATAGTCTGCACTATTTATGACAAAGTATAAGACTCAATTATGATTCTGTTGACTCAGAGAATACATCGTAAGTTCATAAATGCACCATCCAAAAAGATTGGATGAAATATCTTCCAAGAGGGAAGGATAAGCTTCCGGTGATTTTCATTTTCCCAAGTTACATACAACAAAGTCTGACTTTATCCTTTTGAAAAATATATTTCCTGCTCTGCTCTGCTCTGGTTCTTTATATATATCATATCATGAACTATTTAAAAACATAACATAATATCCAACTCACTAAACCAATCGCAGACTAATAAATTACAAGTATGATGCATATTAGGAGGAGAGTTCTACGAACCTGACTATCAAAAATATGTATGTTAGAAGCATGATTTTTTTTGTGATGTTATATGTGCTTGTGTCTCTATAACCACTCGTTAATATATGAAAACTAGCTTCACTTAATCAAGATTGAAGTTGTGAATCAGACCCAAGTTCCCAAAGTTACTAAAACAGTAATGATTTAGAATACATGGTATATTAATCAACACAATAATGAGGAAAATCTCAGACTAGTTTAAATAACTTAGAGCATGCATGTACATCTTGCACAATCCATATCAGCTAGTAAATTACATCTGCTACACCCATTTTATTTAACATTCTGACACTTATATAAATTATGGATGAGTTGTAAACTCAATCTTTTCAATTTTTACAACCAAACATGAATGATGTTTTCACTCCTATATTGTGAAATTGTGTTTTGTTACCAAACTTGAAATAATATTTTATTACCTTTTTTTTAGTTTTACATGTTAGAGTTTTACAATTGTAGTTGATTCTAGAATATAGTTTGAAATTAAAAGGAACTTTTTAAAGAAACTAAAAAGTACATTGATGATATTTCTATTGTAAAAATAAGTTTGATTATTGTTTTTGCTTCAAAATAATTTATATGCTCTAGCACTATGAAACCAATTTAACTATTTAAAAATAATAAGTCTAAATCAGAAATTTGAAGTAACTTGGTACTCCCTCCGTTCCTAAATGATCCATATTTTAGAAAAATATTTTGTTTCTAAAAGATTCATATTTTACATTTTCAATGTATGTAATAATGGTAAATTGTAAACTTCAAAAACATTAATTATGTTTACTGAATTTTGATTGGTTAAAAATCATAGGAAATAGCTAAACACATAAAATAATGCATTTATTATCAAAATTTNTTTACATTTTCAATGTATGTAATAATGGTAAATTGTAAACTTCAAAAACATTAATTATGTTTACTGAATTTTGATTGGTTAAAAATCATAGGAAATAGCTAAACACATAAAATAATGCATTTATTATCAAAATTTTAAGTGTTTTCTTAATAAGTGTGAAAATTCTAAAACATGGATTATTTAGGAACAGAGGGAGTACATTTTACTCCCAGTTTTTTGTCAACAATAGGAATATCCACTTTTTGTAAAATTTCGTAACAAATAAGTTTGCATCCAAACACAGTTTGAAAATGCCTAAACCAGTCTAAGAAACAAATGATATTTAAGAGTATTATCTAAAGTGTTATTTTGATGTGACTGCAACTTCAAAAAGAAACAGGGTATCAATTGTTCGTCTCTTGATCATTTTAACCGTTGTGATTTTTTTTTTCAGAAAAAATCTACTTTTATGGAAACTTCTTCTTTTATCTATATATAGAAGCATTTATGAAAGAATAGTACCACTTTTATATACCAAAAAATATTTTACTAGGTAAAGACTATTCTATTAACAAACTTAAGAATTTATCTTATTGGAATCGTCTTGCATATATAATTTTCATAATATATTTTATTTTATTTAGGTTATGTTCGTTTTGACTAACAAAAAATGTTCGTTTTGTTTAAAACTAGCTACTTGCAAATATTATTTTAAAAATAAATAAAATATTATTGATTACCATAGTATATAAAATATTGTTTTACCTGTATATATATTTTTTCATTGAACTTCAACTTTGATTCCAAATATATGATGTATTAAAACTGAAATATAATACCCAACTAAATTTGATAAAGGATATATAGGATTGTAAGATTTTTTGTTACTGAAAACTTTAAGAAATTTTGTAAATTATCTAACAACATATTTGGTTTCGATTTTTTCATAAAACACACGGAAAATAAAAATAGCGGTGGAGTACTCTAAATCCACGTGCTTACGTGTCCAATCTTTATGTGTGTACAGTAGAGGTATATATGTAATGAGACACAAAAAACGTTCCTAGCAAGTCACAACAACGTCTACTTTTTTATTTATTTTGCTTTAATATTTTTTTTCCTATATAATACGTAGTGAACAATCACAATCGGTACTGATCCTCATTCGTCTATATTCTTGTTGACTCCTCCTCCTCAAGGTTGTTGGTTACAGTCCCAAACCCTAATAAGTTTCTTGAGATCGCAAGAGAGAATAATGAAGAGGATGACACAGAAGCTGAAGAGGGGCAAATTGTTAGTGAAGAAAGATGCTCCTTTCAAGAAACCTTCGTCTTCTTTGTACAAGGCACGAGCCGCTACGGTTCTCAAGAAGGCGTTCGAGCTCTCGGAGTTATGCGATGTCGATGTGTGTATCATCTGGTACGACCGTGAAGGAAACCTAGTCAAAACTTGGCCTGAGAACGAAGAAAACAAAGTTAGAGCCATGGCGGAGAGATACAACATGTTAAGCGAACAAGAAAGAAACAAGAAAAGCACCAATCTCTTAGGGTTTCTAAACAAGAAGATGATCCACGACAAGAAAGAGTCTCTTAAAGCGAACGATGGAAAATTCTTGGAGACGGCGTTAGGGCTTAAGGATTCTTTGCAGACTCGTTTACGGGAAATCAAAGATTGTCTTCAAAGATTTGATCTTGATCAACCCCTGCGGGATCTACATTCTGATCCATCGCTAATTAATGTGGATCTTCATCATCATGATCAACCATCATCATCACCATTGATTCATCCGGAGAGTAGTTTTGTTGATGTATCCACCAGTACCACAACCACGTCGTCGAGCAAATTCTCAGTATTCTTGTATAACCATGAGAATGGTATGTTCACTCAATTACCCAACTCCCCCTCTGCTCTGATTCCTAGCTTTCAGAATCAAGATTATGGTACTAGTAATTACATGGATTTATTGCTTGGGGAACAAGACTGCAACAACTGGGATCTTCTTCCTCCTCTGATGCAAACACAAACCCCAAATTTCGAGCAGATTATGCAGACACAACCATCTTTTGGAATGATGCTCTCTTAATTAGGTCTTTAATTCTTGCAGAACTGATAGTTTGACTTTGGTCAAAGACTTTTTTTTGTCATCTTTTAGGTTTGGTATTAGATTGTCAATTAATTGACTAGGAGATGGTCTAATTTCGTGCATGTGTGTGTCCTCTATATGCTAAAGTTGTCCAATTTTGTAATTGTCGTAAACCCTAAATGTTAAATACTATATGAGAGGTGTTGTTCCTAAACATATTATTGGCTCTGTTTCTTTTTTCTATTTATGAATTGACCTAATTACTAAAATGTTTTACTACTGTAACCGTCACAGTTACTAAAATCTTTTATTCTGAAATAAAAGATTTTGGTTGGCTTAGATGATCGATATAATGTCTGTTCATCATAAGTTATATCATTTTTTTTTTCAAATATTTTGTATTTTTTTGTTATTCCAAATATTTGAGTTTATAATTACAATTTAAATATTTAGATATTTATAATTAATATTGTGATTCAATGTTTATATTTTGAATAGTTTTGGGTGGGTATACATAATTTTTTGGTTAGGCTCAGTTTATATTCAGATTGGATGATCCAGATATTTTATCAAGGTCTAGAACCCAAATACAAACCGAATCGCACTGAATTTTGAAAGAAAACCCAAACCAAACCAAACCCAAATTCAACACAGCTTTCGCCTACCCGGTTAAGAGTTCTCAAACCGGATCCAAATCTCTACCCGGTGCCTTAGACGGAGAGGACTTACTCTGGTTCCTAGATCTGAAACTAGTTGTACAGACAAGATAAGTGATGTGATCAGTCCCTTTATATGTTGAGTGAAGACGCAATACATGTACTAACTATCAATTCCTTCATTAAAGATCACACCACACTTATGCTGTGTGGAAGCCTAATGCTTATTGACAGTTTATCACAACAATGATCAAATGAAAACACCAGGTTCATTCAAGAAGAAGATACACAGAGACGAACGCATCATTGTTTTTGCATAAACTTAACAAAAACTAGAAATTGCGCCTACCAGCAATTATGACTCTTCCTCTGTCAGCTGTCAACGTTATTAGCCATTGTTCTCAGTGATTATGTTGCTTAGTCGGGAATAGTTCAACACTGTCCCAAATAGGTTCACTACCAGTGAAAACAAATCCATTCTGGTGAGGATAATGGTACGGCGCCATATGAATCCCTGGCACAGCCCCGTAAGCTCCATACTCGGCCATAGTACCATTAGGCCTCTTGACCACCAAGCCGTTGATCATACTAACCGATCCACCACTATAGCTAACCCCTCTGTCACCTTCCAACTCTCTGTAGCGGTGGAGATACAACGTGAGGAACGTAATCATCAAAACCAAGCTTTCTCATTGCCCACAAGACATCCTCGCCAGTGATGGTCTTGCGCTGTTTCCGCTGGTAACGCTCAGTGGCCTCCCCTGTTACGAAGCTGATGGTACTCTGACACACACTCTTGAATCGTCTCCTTGGAATAGGCTTGAATAGGTAAGATCCTACGCATGATTCTTATCACGTTGGCAATAGGCATGAACCTGTCTTGCTCTCTCACCGTGCACTCCTCTTCCCCGCCATTAGCCGTTTTGTTAGGCTGCTTGAATACTGTTAGCTGCATGCTGCCCCCTGCCATCAAAAACTTGGCTGGTAAAACAAACGAGTTTACAAACATTACAATGCAAAAAGAAGCAGAGAATGCAATGCAACTGAAAATGGCATTACTTGGTTCAAAAGGATTGGTGGTGTTTAGGGATAACTTGCCGTAGCCATGGAACCCTCCACGTTCCATATCCTTCTTCAAAGTCACGAGTCTAGGTTTGTGCATGAATAAAAAAATGTCAATGCTCGAAACTTAGAAGCATTTGAAGAAAAAGAGTACTTGGAATAATACTAAAATTTGGCCAAATGTTGGCATTTGTAATTGCAGATCTCACAGCTTCCACAACGTGTTCGGCCACACTCGATGCAACGTTTTTGTCTTTATTTTCAACATTCTAACCTCAAAACCTTCCAAAATACAAAGTCGTGGAAATCACTACACCAAAATTTTAAAAACTCGAGAAATCATCTACAAGCTTCCGTGCCAAAAAAAACTAATCTTAACGGTTCACTCGCACACTCATTGTTCCTTCTCTCCGGATTGGGCAACACTCATTGAGTTGGTCTTGTAAAAGTTTTCTAGTTTCTCAAAGTACGCGCGAGTCTTGGTGTGCTCAGGCCATTTCTTGCTACTTTCCATCACTCTCTTGTAATACTTGTTCATGTTCTCCCACTTCTCCTTACACTTCTTTGCAGATCTTTCATACCCTCTTCCCTTCATTCTTGCTGATACCTCATCCCATATCGCTCCTCCCATGTGAAGAAGAACCCCTGTCTTCTCTTCCACTTCGCTTCTGCTAGCTATCAACGCCTGCACTTCCTCATGAGGCCACCTTCTCCCGCTTGGAAACACAAACTTCACGTGTCCTTGTGTCTGCTCCTCCCATTCACATTGGTTGGGAAAAACAGTCTGGAGTGGCTGAGGGATATCGATCTCTTCACCAATCACGCTTTTGATGAAAGAGATGAGAGACGAGCTGCGTGACATCTCTTGCATCCGTGCCTCTTCGTTCTGTTTCATCCACTCTGTCTCCTGTTGCCTCCAAGCGTCCTCGCTTTGTATTCTCTCCCTCTCCAACTTCTCCATCACGTCAATCAGTTGGTTATGCATCTTCTCTTGCCGCTTCATCATAGTCCCCACCAGCTTCTCCATGAAATGCTCCAGCTTTTCCCTACTTTTCCGCTTTCTTTTACCAGTGACTGCCTTGCAAACGCCTTGGGAGGAGTCGCCATAGCTCTCAGAATCAACAGATGAACTGCAAAACCGAGAACATGTTAATCAAGTATCCGTTCTTGTAGTCCAACACAAATTCAGTATCTAGTAAAATTATAACCTCTCCCAATATAAGTATTAAACCAATCTTTGCTGCACATTTGAACACACTGTCTCCAAAATCAATTAACTTAACAACACTCAAAACCAAATAAACCATCACTGTAAAAGGTTGTAATGACCCTCACATCAATATGTTAGCTTATCTAAGAAAGTTTAAAGCTTTTACCTCAAATGTTCAACCAATCTATAAGTAAATAGAGCAACATAGAAGTAAAGTGTCTAGTCTTACCTAGGAAGCTTCTAATAGACGTGAAAAGTCATTACCTTTCACAGTAATAGATCCAAAACTAAAATGTGACCAAACCAACATGCACAAAGTTCGTATCTTTCTTTTTAAAAAATCTACTGGTTTATTACCTCAGAGAGACACCATCACACGAAGTGCCATGTCTGGAGACACGACCTTGAACCTCCGTTTCAAGCTTATCCTTTCCTAACACACGTGTCAACTGACCACTCCCCTCCACGTCAGCAAGCTTCGTTCCCACAGGAGGAGCATCGAAGCAGCCGTCTTCAAGAAACCCCATTTCCGGAAGCTTATCTAGACTTCCGGCGAGAATATCAAGAGGATGTCTATCCTCAAACGAAGGAGACTTATTAACAACACACCTGATGGGTTTCAGTTTCTGAGGAGGCGGCGCCAAGTCCGCGAGCGTAGCCAAAGCGTCGTCGTTGTCGTTTGCTTGAGGTCTACCGTACATCCAGTTAGAGCCGTCGAACGGGTTAACATCCTCGGTGAAGTCTTCGCCGACACGTTTCCGGTAGTTGCCGGCGAGGAGTTCCATAAGCAAACGTAAAAAAATGATAAAACGGGCGGCGTCAGATACGGCCAAGTAAAAGCAGTTTCAAAAAGGGTAAAAAAAAAAAGAAAGTATGGAGCGACTCTGTGACGGTGTAAATGACCCTTAAGCCCTCACTTGAGTCGTTTTCTTACCCGTTCCACGACCCGGCCCCAGACGAATATAATGTTTCGTGTAAAGGCAAAACACTTGTGGTCTGTGGCTCAGGGCAGCCCGTGAAGATACCGACACTTTTTTCGACGGATTTAAATCATATCACGTTACATTCACTTGCTAGAAAATCAAAAGACGTTAGATTATGATATAAAAGATTTGAGAAGATGATTGTGTCATTGATCTGAGTGAACTGACGAAAAACTCTTGTATACAATCTTTTCACCTTTTATCTTACACTTTAAAGGTTTGTCTTGGGGATAAAATTATATCCTTTTTCGAATTGTCAGATAGTATAAAAACAGATTTGAGGCAGAAAGTTGGTTCCTTTCTTAATTGATTTCATACATAAGTGCATTGGTGCTAAACAGGTTCTCTACGCTCAATCCTTTAAACTGGTGATCTCTTTTAGCAGATTAGTTTCGATCTTTATGTAACATCTTAAAATGATTTGAGAATTGAGAAAAATAAAAGGCATTTAAATCCTTTTGAGTTTAAGTTGTGTTCTTTATTATTATCTCGGTTGAGTAGCGAACACTATGAGTTGCCGTTTGGCGAAAAGCTATGGCTTTATCAGATTGTTGATAAAGCCACCGGCTAATAAGCGTCTGCGTTTTCCCCATTTTTCGCGTTTTCCTGCTCATGGGTTCTCTGCGTTTCGCAGTTGCTCCACCGCGACGAGGAACAGATCCATCCCGACAAACCCGATGGCCGGCGAGGAGGCAAACGGTGGAACTACACTGCTTCCGGTTGTTGAAGACAAGTACGATGGCGTAATGACTGAGATAAGTCATCCCATGGATCCTTCTGCCTTCTCTTCACTTCTCCAGTCATCTCTCTCTACCTGGACTCTTCAGGTGCTCTCTCTTCTTTCTTCTTGCCTGTTCTTCTTGTTAGATTGATATGATGGATAGGATGATCATAAGGAATCAGAGCAATAAGTTGTATAGAATCATTTAAAAAGCTGGAGTAGCAAAGAGTAGATGTCACTCTCTTCTTGAAAGTTATTTTATATTCCAATGCGGGCCAGAGAGACTGTGTTACTTTGCTGTAAAGAAAGTGTATTCCTTTGGGAAAGTGAATTCAACTTTTTCACTACACTAACTATTGCTCTAACTGAACTGATGTGTATGATAAGTTGTCTATAAACGTTTTTGTATACGCAGGGGAAGAAGGGAGTGTGGATCAAATTGCCTAGACATCTTATCGGTCTTGCGGAAGCTGCTGTTAAGGTGTTGTTGTTACCTGATGCCTTACCCTGCAGTCAGATTTCTGTAGACTACTTTTGTTACATTGTAACGGAACTGGTTGTGTGTTTAATGAGTAGGAGGGATTCTGGTTTCATCACGCAGAGAAAGACTACTTGATGCTTGTGTACTGGATTCCCAAAGAAGGCGATACGCTTCCTTCCAATGCATCTCACCGTATTGGCATAGGTGCTTTTGTCCTCAACCACAAGAAAGAGGTGTGCCTGTGGCGAGATGATATTTTCAGTTTTTCTATTTTAGAACCTTTCCGAGACTGATTCACATCTATGTCTTTGTGTTTGGATCCGAAGGTGCTGGTGGTTCAAGAGAAGACAGGAAGATTTCGAGGCCAAGGTATCTGGAAGTTCCCCACAGGAGTAGTCAATGAGGTTCTGCTTCTTATCAAATCCTTATACACGGTTCGGTTCCGAATCCCTGATGTGTGTGTGTGTGTTTGTTGACTTAGGGTGAATACATCCATGATGGCTCGGTCAGAGAGGTGAAAGAAGAGACCGGAGTAAGCCTTACGTCATGTATTATTTACCTTTACATTTTACATGAGACTCAATAGCTAACCACACTTTTCTCTGGATCATATGTTTTTAGGTAGATACAGAATTTGTTCAAGTATTGGCTTTCAGGTTACTACTTAAACCACATCATCTGCTTATATCATCAGAACCTGACTCTTATCTGTTTTAATTTATGGCAGACAAACCCATAAAGCTTTCTTTGAAAAGTCAGATCTGTTCTTCGTTTGCATGCTAAAGCCCCTTTCTTTGGAGATCAATGCACAGGAGACAGAGATAGAGGCAGCTCAGGTAACATGTTCACCCCTTTCAATAACTCTCCAGTCTCTACCACCTAAACACTCACAAACATCTTCATCTTTCCTGAAAATGCTATAGTGGATGCCATGGGAGGAATACTTAAAGCAACCATTCGTACAGAATCACGAGCTACTAAGATATATGACAGCCATTTGCTCTGCTAAAACCAACGGTGACTACGAAGGCTTCACTCCTCTCCGTGTCTCTGCGCCTGATCAACATGGCAGCTTATACTTCAACACCCGCGACCTCCATTCCCGCCATTAATCTTCTTTCTCACAACAAGCAAAGCAAGTCGTCTATGTAACTACGTAAGCATATTGACATTTGAATCGTCTCAAACCATCCCAAATGAAAACATTTGCATTCAAATCCAATAGTTTAAATTACAAGACTAAACGGAGCATATCCGTTAGCAATCCTATTGTTTGAAACACACTTGATCTCTCTTTACACTGCCGCAAAATCTAATTTTACATAAACCAACATGATACTTAAATAGATTGATGTTACGAGTTCTTATGTGTATGAATAGGCATGTGTATATATACAGAGATCCACTCTCATCAATCATTCAAGTCCTTGTCCTACCAGAACCAGCTCCACCGTCACCGCCACCACCACCGCCTGTAGACCCATACATATGACTCTGCTGTTGAAGAAACTGATGATGCTGTTGATACTGCATCCCACCACCGTAGAATCCACCTCCATCTTGCTGATGCTCACCACCTTCACCACCTGTCTGTGGCCTCCCAAGTCCAGTCCTCTCCCCTTCAATCTCCCTAAACCTCTGCAAGTAAACTTTCAACGGCTCAACGTAATCCTCGAACCCTAGAGTGGTCATAGCCCACAGCAAATCGTCGCCGTTGATCGTCTTCCTCTTCTCCTTCTGACACTTATCAGAGGCCTCTCCGGTGACGAAGCTTATAAACTCAGAGACACACTCCTGCATCGTCTCTTTAGCGTCTTTGGAGATCTTGGCGTTGGCGGGTAAAGCCTTCTTCATGATCCTGCTCACGTTAGCGATTGGTAAGAACCTGTCTTGTTCTCTGGGAGACAACGATGAAGACTGTCCGTTTTGCCCTCCACCCGAGTCCCTGTCGGAATCTCCCATTCTGAAAGTTACTACGAAATTTTAAAAAAAAAAAAAACAGAAACTTCACTCTTTTTCAAATCATCATGGCTTCACCACTGAAGCAGAGAAATTAGGGTTTTAGAATTAGAAAGTGAATTCAAGTGTCGGCTGAGATTGTATACACATTTGGTGAATGAGTGTCGCCGGCGATTTTATAATGCAACGATGCACGACCTTCTGTTCACTTGACACGTGTGTTTACATTAACCGTCTATTTACTGATAAGGTTCTGACAACTGGGTACGTGCTCAACCGTCGGATGTAATGAGAGATAAATAGCCCTTTAAGACTCTGCCACGTGTTGTGGGCCGTTAGTAGCTATTGTCTGTTAATGTTAAGTCCCACGCGCAGACGAGGAGATTGGTTAACTCAGACAACGAGGGAAAGGGGAGCGTGAAAGACACGGAGCGGAAGATGAAGGCGTTAGGGAGAGACAGAGGGTAACTGCCACTCAACGACTTATCGGTCAATTTACCTTTCTTGTTTTACTTTTTCTTTTTTATGAATTGGGGGTTGGGTGTGGGTGTGGTGGGGTTCATTGCCATCAAACTGCATCGACCAATCAGATCAAACAGCTGTAGGAGAATGGGTCCCAGTTTCCTGCATTTGTCGGTGTTGGTCTTCTCCGGTTGAACCGACCATAGTGTGCTTTTCTAAGCGCGTGATTAACTAACTATAGTGACATGCTTTAATAATCATTTAATTACATAACTAATGGTTACCCACCTGGAAACCTAATGGTCAAGTTGTTCAGTTACCGAATTTAAAAGCCTATAAAGATAATAGATTTGTTAGTAGCTAAAGATCTTCTACTCTTTTTCCTCTTTGGTAAATTTTTGATAAATTGTTGTTTGGTCAACTACACTGACTCCATCTACATGGCGATCGAGGACAAAACCTGCAAAAGTGAAATCCCTAGACTCAGGTGTTAAAAGCTGAAATGTGGGTGTGACTTGAGAGAGTACAGTCGACTACGTTGAACAAAAGCTATCCTCACCCGAGTCTCTTCTCTATGACAGTGACACATCAAGTCCTCCCTTTCACTACTTTTCTATTGCTGGTATTTTCTCCACCTATTCATTCGTCCCAGTGCTTCTTGTCTTCCATCTGAATACTTGAAATGAACCACACAGGTGCTAGTGTTTGCCATTAAGTGTCACACTGGATACAAAAGGAGATCCTGATAAGTATCAAAGAGCTTATGTTCGAAAGAAGAAGTTTGGCGGGAAGCTAGAGACTCTGAATGCGACAAAGGGTTCGACTTCGGATTAAAAATAAGAAAAAGAGCAAAGACTGGGGAGGAAACGGAGGGTTTGCGGTTATAGCCGTTAGAGTCATTTAAATAAAGACGTTGTTGTATTGAGTC
The DNA here is from genome assembly GCA_932364175.1 of Eruca vesicaria subsp. sativa. NCBI lineage: Eukaryota > Viridiplantae > Streptophyta > Magnoliopsida > Brassicales > Brassicaceae > Eruca > Eruca vesicaria. The sequence continues at coordinate 89,980 of CAKOAT010814042.1, read as the reverse complement.
GTTTTTCATGCTTGATGTTGTTGGTGAACTTAGACGCGATGAGTCTGAGCTCAAGTTCGTGATGAGAACTTGAGATCGAGCATTTNTTGTTGTATTGAGTCGTTTTTCATGCTTGATGTTGTTGGTGAACTTAGACGCGATGAGTCTGAGCTCAAGTTCGTGATGAGAACTTGAGATCGAGCATTTAGATTTGTAATTGAGCGATACAATTCAAATCTGTAACCGTTGTTCATTGATTCAATACAAGCAAGAGTTTACATACTTAGCGATACCTAAAATCTATCATTGGTGCGGTGAGCAGTTCGAATCGACGCGACGAAGATGTCAACGTGTGGTTCTCCGGTTCAATCGCGTGGTTCTGGTGTGAGCGATGATCGGGATAAGAAGACGAAAGGCAAATTGGAGTTTCTGATGGGAGCGTATACGAGGTTGAAGGAAGCTGGTGAAACAACGAATGAGTCGCTTAGTTCGTTACAGAGAGACGTTTCACAGCTAACGGTGGCGTTGAATGCGTTGACGAAGGCGATCGGGAAACAACCTCTTCAGCAACCGTTAGATCAATCTGATTCGCCGTCGTCGTATCCACAGGTACGATCTGATAACTGGGAGAGAAATCGGAATGCTCCGTTAGGTTATCGGTCAGAGGATTTGAATTTAGCGAATCGTGATAGTATGTTGCGAAAAATTGAAATGCCTTTGTTAGATGGATCTCGTACGTATGAATGGTTGGTGAATGTGGAGCATTTTTTCACTATAGGCAGGTACACTGATGAGGCGAAGATGGAGTTGATTCCGTTATGTGTACAAGGTCAGGTGAAGAAGTGGTTTGGCTGGGTGATTAAACGAGATGGTTTTCGGGATTGGAATGACTTTAAAGAGAGGCTGGTTCTGCGTTTTGCGGAATCGATTGATGATGAACCTGAGACGAGGTTATTTGCTCTGAAACAGACTGGTTCAGTGGCGGATTACATTTCTGAGTTTGAAGATCTGTCGTCTCAAGTTCCTGATCTGGAAGACCATCACTTGGAGAGATTTTTTTACAATGGTTTAACTTCTGAGATGAAAGAGGTGATACGTATGAAAGATCCACATGGTTTACAGAACTACATTGCAGCGGTGTTGCGTATGGAATCCAGTGCTTTCTGCAAAGTAGTTGGTGGGAGTGCTGTCACCACAACACATTCTTCCAAGAAGTGGCCTAAGCAGAATGATTCGTTGGTGTCTAAAACGAATGATCAGACAGATAAACAGAAGAGTTTGTTGTTGGATGGGAAGCAAAAGGATGCAAGTTCAGGACAAAAACCACCATTGCGACCTCGTCAGAAATACTCTGATGCAGAGCTGGATAATATGAGAAGAGAAGGAGTATGTTTCAAGTGCGGTGCTAAATGGTCTCGTGCTCATGCTGCCGTCTGTCCCAACAGAGAACTTCGCATTATGACAGTCATGAATGGTTTGGAGTTAGAAGTTTTGGATGACACTGAAGAAGAAATTATATGGACAGGAAGCAGTAGCAAACCTGAGCTGAAAACCTTATCTTTTAATGCGTTTTTGGGAATTAATTCTCCGAAGACAACCAAGTTACTTGGTCAGATTGGTAACTGTGAGATGATAGTCTTGCTCGATTCTGGAGCATCCCACAACTTCATTTCCCCGGAAGTTGTGAAGAGGCTACACCTGAAAGTTTATGCTGATAGTAGCCTAGATGTATTGCTTGGGAATGGAGTTATTGTTCAAGGATCAGGCGTTTGCCGTTCAGTATCCTTTAAACTTAACTCTACGACCTTTACATCTGACTTCATCTCACTTGAATTGGGATCAGTAGACGTTGTATTGGGCATACAGTGGCTTGAAACTCTGGGCAAATGTGAGGTGGACTGGAAAGCACAGGAGCTCTCATTTGTCTACGAAGGAAACCGAGTCACTTTGTTTGGGGACCTTAGTTTACATGGTGCTCTTTCCGTATTCAAGTCACCACCACCCTTCTTTGCTGCTAGCATCAAGGGTAGGGAAGTGCTTTGTGCTAGTGGTGAAGCCTCGTCTACTGTACCAGAGATTCCTATGGAAGTGTCTCATGTTCTAGAGGATTTTGCGCTTATCTTTGATCTTCCTAAGCATCTTCCACCGTTTCGTGGCATTGAGCATTCCATAGAGCTTTTCCCTGGAGTATCTACGGTGTCAGTACGACCATATAGATATCCTCACACTACGAAGTTGGTTATGGAAAAAATGGTTTCGGATATGTTAGACGCAGGGATCATCCGTCCAAGCAGTAGTCCGTTTTCTAGTCCAGTTCTTTTGGTTAAGAAGAAGGATGGTAGCTTTCGTTTATGTGTGGATTATAGAGCGCTTAACAGAGTCACAGTGCCTAACAAGTTCCCTATTCCGGTTATTGATCAATTATTGGATGAACTTCACGGCGCAGTGGTGTTTTCCAAGTTGGACTTACGCTCTGGTTATCATCAAATACGTATGGAGGAGAAGGACATTCAAAAGACTGCTTTCAGGACTATAGAAGGGCATTATGAGTTCTTAGTAATGCCATTTGGCTTGACTAATACACCGGCGACTTTCCAGGCTTTGATGAATCGTGTGTTCAAACCGTTTCTCAGGAAATTTGTGTTGGTATTTTTTGATGATATTCTGGTGTATAGTCAATCTTTGGAGCTACATGTGGAGCACCTGCGAGAGGTTCTGCAAGTATTTCAGGATCACTCTTTGTTAGCTAACAGGAAGAAATGTGTTTTTGGTTTACGTGAGGTGGAATATTTGGGTTACATCATTTCTGGAGCTGGTGTAGCAACTGAATCTACGAAGACTGAAGCTATGCGAGTGTGGCCTATTCCTAAGACCATTAAACAACTTCGTGGGTTTTTGGGTTTGACTGGATATTACAGAAACTTTGTGCGCAGTTATGGGATTTTAGCTAAACCTTTGACTTCGTTATTGAAGAAAGATAAGTTTGAATGGTCAGCTGAGGCAGAGGAGGCTTTTGGTGATCTGAAAAATGCAATGGTGACAGCTCCGGATTTAGCCCTTCCTGATTTTAACAAAACTTTTGTGGTGGAGACTGATGCTTCTGGTTTTGGTTTGGGAGCTGTTTTAATGCAAGATAAGAAACCTATTGCGTTTTTCAGTCATGCTTTGACAGATAGAGAGCAGTTGAAACCGGCTTATGAGAGAGAGTTAATGGCAGTGGTGATGGCTGTGCAGAAGTGGAAACACTATTTGCTTGGACGAAAGTTTATAGTTCATACGGATCAAAGGAGTTTGAAGTACTTACTTGAGCAAAAGGAAGTGAATATGGAATATCAGAGGTGGCTTACTAAGCTTTTGGGTTATGATTTTGAGATTCTTTACAAGCCTGGTTGTGAGAACAAAGCTGCAGATGGGTTGTCGCGTTGTATGGATAAGGCTGTGGGCTCTTTTAGTATGATTCTTTTGGCTTTGACAGTGCCTTCGGTGTTGCAGTTGCAAGATTTGTACCGCGAGATTGATGCAGATGAGGAACTGGGACTTTTGAAGAAGCGTGTGCAAGAGGGATTGCTGAGTAATTCAAATTATCAACTTTTGGAGGGCAGAGTTTGGTATAAAAGGCGACTGATGATTCCTAAGACATCTCGGTTTATTCCATTACTCTTACAGGAGTTTCATGATAGCAAGTTAGGAGGTCATTCGGGTGTACTCAAGACTGTGAAGCGTATTCAGCAACAATTCTATTGGGAGGGAATGCTTAAAACTGTTCAGCGCTATGTGTCTGAATGTGTTATTTGTCAAACTCACAAATACTCCACATTGTCACCAGCGGGTCTGTTGCAGCCTCTACCTGTTCCAGAACAGATTTGGGATGATATATCCTTGGATTTTATTGAGGGGCTTCCAACTTCTCAAGGGTTTAATGTGATTTTGGTGGTGGTGGATCGTTTGAGTAAGTTTGCACACTTCATTGGGTTGAAACATCCTTTTTCTACTATGGATGTAGCGTTGAAGTTCATTGAAGCTGTGGTACGCCTCCATGGTTATCCCAAGAGCATTGTGTCCGATCGTGATCGCATTTTTCTTAGTGCATTTTGGACAGATACGTTTAAGCTTGCTGGTACTAAGTTGAAATTCAGCACAGCTTTCCATCCTCAGCCTGATGGACAAACAGAGGTACTTAACCGTTGTTTGGAGACCTATTTGAGATGTTTTGCCTCTTCTCATCCTCGTACGTGGTATAAGTTTCTGGCTTGGGTAGAATTGTGGTACAACACTTCCTATCATACTTCTTTGAAGGCTTCTCCGTTTCAAGTGGTTTATGGCAGAGCACCTTCGTCTTTGGTTCGCTTTGAGGACGGTTCTACTAAGAACTTTGAGTTAGAAGCAGCCTTGAAGGAAAGGGATACTATGTTGGAGCAAATTCGTTTGAATTTGTTACGTGCTCAGGATTTGATGAAGAAGAATGCGGACAATCATCGGCGTGATGTTGAGTTTGCGGTGGGCGATTCCGTGTTCTTGAAGTTGAAGCCTTATCGTCAACAGTCTGTGGTGAAGCGTGTGTGTCAAAAGCTCGCCGCGAAATTCTTTGGTCATTTTCTTGTGGACTCACGGATTGGCAAAACGGCTTATCGTTTACAGTTACCGGCTTCTTCTAAGATTCACCCCGTCTTTCACGTGTCTCAGTTGAAGCTGGCTCTAGGTACTTGTGCTGATATTACTCCGTTGCCGTTGGAGATGTTGGAGGAGTTGGATCAGTTAGTGGTGCCGGAGGATGTGATTGCCAAACGTTATGATGCTGATGGCAATTTGGAACTACTGGTGCAGTGGAAGAATTGCCCTTCTCACGAGAATTCCTGGTTCTCTTATGTTGAGTTTGTCAAGCAATTCCCATTATTTAAGCTTGAGGACAAGCTTAATTTCAAAGGAGGGAGTATTGATAAGTATCAAAGAGCTTATGTTCGAAAGAAGAAGTTTGGCGGGAAGCTAGAGACTCTGGATGCGACAGAGGGTTCGACTTCGGATTAAAAATAAGAAAAAGAGCAAAGACTGGGGAGGAAACGGAGGGTTTGCGGTTATAGCCGTTAGAGTCATTTAAATAAAGACGTTGTTGTATTGAGTCGTTTTTCATGCTTGATGTTGTTGGTGAACTTAGACGCGATGAGTCTGAGCTCAAGTTCGTGATGAGAACTTGAGATCGAGCATTTNTTGTTGTATTGAGTCGTTTTTCATGCTTGATGTTGTTGGTGAACTTAGACGCGATGAGTCTGAGCTCAAGTTCGTGATGAGAACTTGAGATCGAGCATTTAGATTTGTAATTGAGCGATACAATTCAAATCTGTAACCGTTGTTCATTGATTCAATACAAGCAAGAGTTTACATACTTAGCGATACCTAAAATCTATCAGATCCAAATAGACCAAAGCTGTAACTAAGCTCTATAGATGCTATCACAATTCGACTAATGTACCTAGGGCCTGTTTGTTTCACCATCCAGATGAGTCATCTGGATGGAGATGAGAGTTTTGTTTGTTTATACACTAAAAGTATAACTCATCTAGATGGATCCTCCGGATGACTTTGAAATTTTAGGCTTAATTTTGAAGTCCATCTGGATGGACCAATTTGAACCATCTGGATGGAGATGGTTCTTCCAAAATTGTATAATGTCTATTATACCCCTTTATATAATTCATAAATTACAAACCTAAACATACTATTATTTTGTAACTTACATGACAAAACCACATTTCCTCAAATGATCAAACCGCATTTTTCCGCCAAAACTGTAAAAACACGTTTTTCCGCCAAAACTGTAAAAACGTGTTTTCTCGACAAAATCGCAAAAATGAATTTCCTACCAAAACCGCAAAAACATTTTTTCCGCCAAAACCGTAAATACATTTTTCCTAGCTAAAACCGCAAAAATGTGTTTCCCACCAAAACCGCAAAAACTCGTTATTCCGCCAAAACACATTTTTCCGCAAAAACGCGTTTTCCGCCAAAACCGCAAAATACGTTTTCTTAGCAAAACTGCAAAAATCCGGTTTTATGCCAAAACGTATTTTCCCGAAAAACTGAAAAACACGTTTTCCCGCCAAAACTGCAAACATTGGTTTTCCTTCCAAAACCGCAAAAAATCTGTTTTTTTCGCAAAAACGCGTTTTCTCATAAAAACCGCAAAACGTGTTTTCCCCTAAAAACGTGTTTTTCGCCAAAACATGTTTTCCGCCAAAACGCATTTTCCCGCAAAAACGCCTTTTCCCGCCAAAACGCGTTTTCCCGCCAAAACGCGTTTTCCCGCCAAAACGCGTTTTCCCGCCAAAACGTATTTTCCCGCAAAAACGCCTTTTCCCGCCAAAACGCGTTTTCCCGCCAAAACGCGTTTTCCCGCCAAAACGTGTTTTTCCGCAAAAACGCGTTTTCCCGCCAAAACGTGTTTTTCCGTAAAAACGGGTTTTCCCGCCAAAACGCGTTTTCCCGCCAAAACGCGTTTTCCCGCCAAAACGCGTTTTCCCGCCAAAATGCGTTTTTCGCAAAAACGCGTTTTCCACCAAAACGCGTTTTTCCACCAAAACGCGTTTTTCCGCCAAAACGTGTTTTCCCGCCAAAACGTGTTTTCCCGCCAAAACGCGTTTTACCGCCAAAACGTGTTTTCCCGACAAAACGTATTTTTCCGCTAAAACGCATTTTTTTGCCAAAACGCGTTTTCCCGCCAAAACGTGTTTTTCGCAAAAAACGCGTTTTCCCGCCAAAACGCATTTTTTGCTAAAACAGAAAAAATTAGTTTTCCCGCCAAAACCGTAAAAATACCTTTTCTGCCAAATCGCAAAAACACGTTTTCTCGAAAAACACATTTTCCTGCAAAAACGTATTTTCCGCTAAAATCGCAAAAACGTGTTTCCCGCTATAACCACAAACACGCATTTTCCAACTAAAACCACAAAAACCCGTTTTCCCCAAATCCGCAAAAACTCATTTTTGCGTCAAAATTATAAAAATATATTTAAAATTAATATCATACATATGACTAAATTAAAACAAGGGTATTTTAGTAATTTTTTTAGTAAACTCATCTAGATGGAGAAGAAAAACAAAGAAACAAACATGAGTCCATCTAGATGATCCATCGAGATGGACCATCTTGATGGACAAACAAACAATCTTAAAAATGTGGATGGACCATGTAGATGAATCATCTAAATAGATTAGCTGGATGGAGATGATAGATGGTGAAACAAACAGCACCCTACACGTATCAAACTTGTTCCTTCTACCAATGACTCCCGTGTGTACTACACCTTTGGGGAGATCAGGTTACAGTGCCTACGCAGCGTGGTATCAACATCACAACAAAAAAATTCAGACATAAGCAGTATATTTCTTGGAGAAATCTTTTGTTTTTTTGTTATCCAAAAAAGCTTCTTTTTTTTTTTCATGATCTTAGTTTGTTTAGTTGGCGCTTCAGTCAAAACGAGCCGAGACTCTACATTGCTTTTCACGTCCCCACATTCTAATCAAGAATGATGATTTTTGCATCATATTATGCGTAAAGGTTTTCATGTTTTGGTACAATAGTAGAGTGATCACACTTGAATACATCAGATGAAATGCAACATCAGTGACCCAAACGAAAATGGCTGAGAGAAACATGTCTCCAGACTTCGATTAACAGAACAACTGAAGACAAGGAATAAAGTCAGGACTCTGGCGCTTTGGAGTGAGTTTCAGAGACTATGAAGCTTGCAATATCAGCACAACAAGTAAGCTTATCGGCTTTTTCATCAGGGATCTCAATAGAGAACTCTTCTTCAATAGCCATCACTATCTCCACCCTGTCTAAGCTGTCCAGCGACAAATCTTTCTTAAAATCAGCCGTTTCGGTAACCTGTAATCAAACCATGTTACAACTTCTGACCTTAATTCACTAAATAAACGTTATATGCAAACAAGAAGAAACAGTACCTTAGAGGCATTGGTTGTGTCGTACTTCTTGACCAGTTCAATAACCTTACTTAAAACCTGGTCTTGGCCTCCTACTGTTGTGAAATTCATTTTACTAATGAAAACATTCTCCTTCTCGAGAATCAAAACCGGTCGGACCGGTACTCTCAGTCTCAGATGTTGCAGGATTGAGCTCCTAATGCTATGCATCTTCGAGTACAACTGAAACAAACCCACCTATCAAATCAAGCCAAGTGGAAGAAGTTTCAAGCTTTACACATGGTTAACAGGAACAGTTGATGTAAAAGGAATGAAAACTATTTTTATACAAATTGGACAAAAGAAGATACGAAATTCGAAATTGGAACGCAAATATTATTGCCCGGATGAAGAATACCAAACTAAGAGCTTTGATTTAACAAAGAAACCATACCTGCGAGGCTGCGAATGAGAGTTTTCTTTCTATTTTCTAGGTCGTATTCCTCTAGAGCGGGAGATAGGAGAATGATAGATAGAGAGTGTATCTTCACCCTAGTTAAAAACATATATGGGCCGAAAAGATTATATTATGGCCCAGTAAGTCTTTTGAGAATGTTTTTTTCATCTTTTACTTTTTATTTTGAAAGGATGGGGGTCCACTAGTGTGTTCATCTTCCCCTTACTTCTAAAAATGGACATGTGATGGTTTTCTTGTAAAATATATTTTCCCGATCTAGTAAGACTGCTTAATCTTCCGATGTAGAGTATTAATTGGGCAAACTTTTGATGCCAAACGAATAAATTGAGTAAAGCTTTTATACAAAGAGTTAGTTGGTAAATAGGCTATGAAAACATCTAACTGCATTATGGTTGGTTGAGGATATTCAATACCATTTGTCACACTCGTAGATTAAACATTTGACGTCAGTCTCTTCTTTAATGAAATCAATAGAATTTAATGAAGAAATGGTAGGTAATTACGAATTATTAAATTCTGGATTAAATGTTGGGCGGGCGAATAAATTATTTGGTGATATAGACCTATGTGTTGTAAATGCTACCATTTGTTTTTGTAGTATGTATATGATGATTTGTGTGATGGATGCAAACTCGTATTGTTATCATTATCATCGGTGGTGGGTAATTGATCTGTTCATAATTATACAAGAAATTTCCTATGATAAACTTTTCTAAAAATTTTGTTATAAATATAAATTTTAAAAATAAAATATTTAAATATTTTATTTTAAAATAACTAAATATACATTTATATCTTTTGGATTAAGTAATCTTAAACATTTTTATTTACAATTGGATAGTGAAGTTTTGGGTTGGTTTTCAAATTTAAAAAAATTAAAAAAAAAAATAAAATTTTCAAAGTAAAAAATTTATTTTGATTATAAAATTTATTTTTGTGATAAAAACTTAAAAAGATCTATTTGAGAAAAGTGCCCTAATTATTTTACCAAGAGAGAAACTAAATGTAGAGATTTATATACGTAAGCAATTTTCTAAAAGAGAGCAGACTAACCACATTACTAAATTTTTAGTGATTAATAGCCAGTCGACTATCCATGTTTAATTTTTGTTAGGAGAAACTATTTATAATGTTTTGTTTTGGATAAAGAGGTGAAATCACTTTTCTAATATCAAAAAAAGTTGATTTGGAATAAAGATGAATGAATGAAAAATATGGGTATGAAAGTTGGTAATTATTTGGGTGCACAAGGAATGCCTTGTATCCTTGAAACATCTTCCACTGAATTATTTTAATAATCATCCAGTTCAATTATAAATTAATTTGAAAAGCAAGATATATATATGGACAATAAAATTCGTGGGATGCCAATCTTCATCGTCATCAACCATTCAATCCCACATGTTCCTGCCCACTTTGATTCCCCAAATTTATATTTTTTTAAATAAAATATCCATGACATTTTCATTTTATAGTAAGCTCATTCAAATATTCGCAATCAAAAATAATTAGTGTCTATAGAATTACATGTTGAGTCTTTTCATAGTTAGCTGATTAACGAACCATGCCTTGCACTTTGTTGGATCAATAAAAATAATGTTTGGTCTGTAATGATGCTGATGTGTTATCTACTAGTGAGAATAATAAAACAAAACTGATATTTCAAAGTAAATGGAAATAATTTGCAAAAAGAATCCCTATTGTGAGGAACAAAATCCAGATAAACCCGTAATTAATTTGGATGATTCTGTAACGATCTTAATTAATTACATTTTTAAGTCATCCCATATCTTATTCATGTTAGATTTTGAAAATCAAAATTTGTCTCAATTTTTTAAAAAAAGACCAACATACAAACCAACAAACAGTCGGTTATTAATTAGAGTGATTTAGTGAACTATCCATGTTTGAAGCTCAAATTAGCAAAATACAATTGATTGGACATGAAGGACACTGACACAACCATTTGGTAAGGAAATGCCGAGAATGTCCTCTCTCTTTCCTCTCATTAACACGAAGCGTAAAAATATTTGTTAACATATAACACTTCTGTTAACGTCTAAAATATTTTTTAACACCCAACACATTTATTACCGCGAAGCGTAAAAATAATTGTTAACAGTTAACACTTCTGTTAACGTCTACAATATTTGTTAACAGCGAACACATTTATTAACGCGAAGCGTAAAAATAATTGTTAACAACTAACACTTTTGTTAACGTCTACAATATTTTTTAACCGCTAACACGACGTCGAATCTAAAACCCAGAAAATTGATATCATCAAAAAATTGAGGATTCAAAGCCACTTATGAAAAAAAATAATGAAAATTAAAATTTAATTGAATATAGAATGATAGAGATTTGTAAAATAATTAGGGATTTGGGAGAAAAAAAGTCAAAATTGAGGATTCAAAGCCACTTATGAAAAAATAATAAAATTTAAAATTTAATTGTATATAGAATGATAGGGATTTGTAAAATAATTAGGGAGTGAAAGAAAAAAAAAAAAGGAATTATTACTTCCTTTTAAATTATTTATTACAAGAGAGAAGAATTAAAAATACGAAAATGCCATCGTCTCTCTGTCAGCGAAACAAACATTCGATACAAGAAAAAAACAAAACGTAAGAAGGAGAGCTTCTCTTCCCATATTTGCTGTTTCTCTTGTTCTACAAACTCAAATCATCCATTTTCTTTTTTGCCATTTCGAAATTAAAACAGTAAAATCCATTTCTATTATCGGACAAAAATAAAAAAGAAAGAAAGAGAGGGGGGAGAAAAGAGGGCCTCACGCCCTCTTATTAAAAGCTTCATCCTCTCCAATCTCTTTAGATTTCAATCTCCCCTTCTCTTCCTCTTCTCCCTTTTCTTAAACTTCGGTAACATACAGATTCTCTCTCTCTCTTCTCTCATGGGTTTTGATATTTTCTTCAAAGCTTAGACCTTTTTTCTGATCGACCCATGTGTTTGTTTGTTTGCAGGAATCCAGGATCGTGGGTCGATCGGTTCAAAGAATCCGATCAAGACCCATCTGTTCGTTTTCATTGATTACTCTTTTCCCAAAAGGTTTGTTTGTAACAGATGATTCTCGGTTTCTTGAGTTTTCAGTAAGATCAAGATGTTAACTAGATGTGTATATATACTCTCTTTCTTTTCCCTTGTTGCAGAATGGAGATGGAATCATGTAAGTTGTTCATCGGTGGGATCTCTTGGGAGACCACTGAAGATCGTCTCCGTGAGTATTTTCAGAGTTTCGGTGAGGTTTTAGAGGCTGTGATCATGAAGGATCGAGCCACTGGTCGTGCTCGTGGCTTTGGTTTCCTTGTCTTCGCTGACCCAAGTGTTGCTGAGAGAGTCGTCTTGCTCAGACACGTCATTGATGGTAAACTTGTAAGTGTTTTCCATCAACGATTACATTGCTTCAATATCAATCTGCTTCCTTGGATAATGATTAGTTGTTTGAATCAGAGGTTGCTGTCCCTAGAAGCAAAGATATTCCTTTTAATTCGTATTCCTCTTTTAGACTATATAGTATTTATTCTACATGGTCATAGTCAGCGTAAGGAACCACCAAAATCAGAGCATGACTCTCTGATATGATACATATCTTTCTGCCGATGTTCGTCAAAATGTTGATCATTTCATTGTGCTTAATCTAACACAGCTGTTGTCTTTAACTCTCATTGGTCTGAGTGTACACAATGAGTAACAAACTATTCTCGTTCTCGTTCGTTTGATCCTAAGTTAGAATGCTACATTTTATGCATGAGGATTTTTATTTCATAAACAAGAATCAACCTAAGTTATAGTAGTAAAGATTTCATTTTATTCCATGATCTCAGGTTGAAGCGAAGAAGGCGGTTCCAAGAGATGATCATTTAGTATTGAACAAAAGTAACAACACTAGTCTCCAGGGATCACCTGGCCCAGCTAACAGCAAGAAGATCTTTGTCGGAGGTTTGGCTTCATCGGTGACAGAAGCTGAGTTCAAAAACTATTTTGCTCAGTTTGGGGTGATCACTGATGTTGTGGTGATGTATGACCATAGAACCCAGCGACCAAGAGGCTTTGGGTTCATCTCTTATGAATCAGAGGAAGCTGTAGACAAAGTTCTGCAGAGGACATTCCACGAACTCAATGGAAAGATGGTGGAAGTCAAACTAGCTGTTCCTAAAGAAATGGCTCTGAACCCAATCCGGAACCAAATGAATGTAAATAGCTTTGGCAATAGTAGAATCAGTGCATTGCTGATGAACGAGTACACCCAAGGATTCAGCTCGAGTCCAATCTCCGGTTATGGAGTCAAACCTGAAGTTAGGTACAGTCCAGGATTAGGTAATAGGGGTGGCTTCTCGCCGTTTGGACATGGATTTGGAATAGAGCTGAACTTTGAGCTAGACCAGAGTCAGAACTTTGGATCTGGTTCCAGTGCAGGCTTTGGACGTCCCTTTAGCCCAGGATATGGTGCGAGTCTTAACAGGTACGGTAGCCAGATTGAGTCAGGAGGAGCTAACGGTTCTGTGCTAAATGCAGCAACAAAGAATCATTTATGGGGTAGTGGTGGTCTAGGTTACACGTCAAACTCTACAATGTCTAGAAGCAGCTTCAATGGAAACTCTGGAATGTCTTCACTAGGCAGTATAGGAGACAAGTGGGAAGCAGCTGCACGTGAACGTAATAGCTACCGCAGTGAAGGAGGAGGCTTAGGATTAGAAGCAATGAGAGGAGTTCATGTTGGTGCGTACAGCAGTGGCTCAAGCAGCTTGGAGAATGACTCTCTGTACAGTGACTCAGCGTGGCTTTCGATGCCTGCAAAGGCGGAGGAAAGAATGGGAGCATTTGACTTCATGTCTAGAGGACCAGCTGGTTACATCAACAGCCAACCAAACGGAGGTATGAATAATGAACACATTTTTTTTCATCTGAGAGGTTAAACATTTGTGTTCTTGGGAAAATTCTGATGGACTATATGAAAATGGTATTGTTGTTGCAGGAATTGCAGCTTAGAGAAGTGATAAACCCATTCCATGGAGATCAGATGATGATTTGACTATTTGCAGAAGAGAGTTTTTAGAAGAGGAAAAAAATTATTTGTTCAAAAAAGCTTTTATTTACTTATTTTACTATTTTGATTGTTGTTATAGTTTTTATTTTTTCACCCTTTTTCTAATTTGGGATTTTGTTTCTTTTATCTTGAGAAAAATGTAAACAGAGTTATATAAAGAGACAGAGAAACAATGAAGTTGTGTATTACGTTCTTGTCTTTCTGTCTGTCCTTTTCAAAATCTGGATATAGATTGACTTACGTAAACATGAATAAATACACGAGCAATGTATTGCCTAGAATGAAGGCAATCGTAGTGTGAAGGCGACATGTGGCAACCATGTGGTTGATGATAAGCCAAGAATACAAAGAGCAATCCCATCATCATTCACCATAATATCCATTTATGTGAAGTGGACCAAAAGAGAGAGAAGTGAGAGTTACAGTCCTCTAAATACAGACGAAACATCCTAATCCTGAGAGCTTCAAGACTTAACTGGAACAGCCACCATTGTCCCCACACTTCTTTATAAGGTTATCTAAACCCACGAGAGTCTCTCAAAGTAATTAAGATGCGTTTGCTAGTAGCAGAAGTAGCTGCAGCTTATTCACCATTGTCCTCTGCTACTCCAGTATGTAACTCACAAACTTGCAGATGGAAGCCTTACGCATCCCTCCTCCTCATCCTTCTAGTCTCTGCTCTCATATGTGCCCTCTCTCTTTACGCTTCAATCCGTTGCTTTCTCCGCTCAACTCTCCAGACTGACGCCAAGCCTGATGCTGAAGAGGATGTTTCAGCAACCATACCAGTTCCTACGCTTGTCTACTCCTCAGACCTTGAGCTTGCAGGAGCTGAAGCAGAGTGTGCTATCTGCTTGTCTGAATTTGAACAAGGTGAGAGCATCCAAGTGCTGGAGAAATGTCATCATGGGTTCCATGTCAAATGCATCCACAAGTGGCTCTCGTCCCGCTCATCATGTCCTACTTGCCGGACTTCTATTTCCTTACAAAACACTTTAGACTTTGCACCATCAACAGAAACTCCTTCAACAAACCAGATTAATGCTTAGCTTTCCTCACTTCTTGTCCCATTTTCTCTATCTTTCTTCTTTCCAATGCTTAGAGTTGTATCATGTTTGCTTGAGATTACTGCCCTGATGATGTTCTATATTAGGTAAAACTATAAAACACAGACAAATAACTACAACGTGTATGAATCAAATTATATTTAATTAAGCTCTAAGCCTCTAAACAAATGCAAAATAACAACTCTATTAAAGAAAACACAAGGACTGAAGGGCTCTCTCGTTAGTGGTTAATTAACAAGCCACATGTAAAAGACTAAAACAGCAAAGACACTGTCGTTTAACTTTCGAGGATAAATCAGAAAATACCAAAACTCCGCCTTGTAAGAACAAAAAGATAAAAGAGTACAAAATTGACAACTCATTTACCATCCATAGGTGATCGCTAAGGTCAGCGGTTAACAACAAAGCAACGTTTCATGTAAAATTATACATATTATTGCGGAAACTACTCATGTGAAAAGAAAAAAAACTACAATTGGGTAAAAATGTGTGGTAGCCTCCATTTGCTTATCCCATAACCATAAGACTTCATCATAACTATTTCTTTACTTTCAGACAAAAAAAGCTATTTCCTTAGTTGCATATCTTAGATTTTAAAAGGTGAAAAATAAATGAAAAATTCTTAAAAACGTCGTAAACGTTTGTTAATTAACAAATGTTTATACTTGGTCCTTAAAGACACGTGTCTCAAATTCTCTTCTTCTCCCTTCTCTTCGTCTCCGTTCTCTACTTCTCTCTCCACGTCGCCTATACCAGAGGACACGGTCATTCATCTCCTCCTTCTGCTTCCATCTCTTTCGTTCCATCTCTCCTCTCTCCTTCTATCTTTCTGGTTTGCTCGATCGGATGAAGGATTCGGCGTCTCTCTCGGTGGACCTCTCGTGCACAACAACAAGTCAACTCTCTTCGATACTTTCTCTTTCGGTATGATTGGGTCTAGCTTCCATTAGCTTATCATAAAACTTGGCTCTCTTCATAAGATGGGTGATTATAAAGTTTTGATTTTTAGGCCAAGTTTCTATCTTTAATGCTTAATGGTTATTCAGTTGTGTTGTTTCGTTATATGGGAATGAATTTTGTTTCTGGTTATGTTTTCATTGATGGGTCAGGGATTGATTACAGAGCAATGGAGCTATATTGATTACAGAGTAGTGGAGCAAAAAGGGATCTTGAAGGGTTTAACTTAGAGAGGGTTATATTGATGGGAAGTATTGCATTGGCTGGGAAGAAGGCTCTTGAAAGTTCTGGTCTTGGTGGTGATAAGCTTAGCACGGTACTACTCTTCTAGATTGATCAAAGTTCAGAGCTTTGAGACTCATGGATTCCCAACTTCTGTACAAGGGTATTATGTTTCATCACTTCGTCTTCTGACCTTAGTTCCTCGAGCCATGAAAAACGGAAGAAGAGAAAAAGAAGTTCAAATAAAGATAAGCACATGCGGTCTAAATGAAAAGATAAGTGCCACGGGAAAAAGCGGAGGATACGTGATAACTGATAAGAGAACGAAACGCAAAATATGAAGGTTTGCAAGTCTTGTACACTTACTAGGAGATTTTTCAGTGTGAGTGTTGGTTACTGCTTTGCGATCTCTTCACTGGTGGCACATGCTTTCTTCTGTAATAAAAGAGATCGCAAAGCTGCAACTTCCTCTTCCTTCTTTACATTAGGAGAATTTTAGTGATTTAGTTGGTCTGCACAATTACCGGTTTAACTAGTGGTGTATAGTGTATAGTGAGAGTCATGTTAGCTTATGTTTCTGAAAATCTATTTTTATGGATCTAAGCATGATTAATTTTGTTCCACTCGTACGTAGTAATGTCTAGCCAACCGTCATTTGGTTGAGTAGGTCTTTTCTGTTTTGGGGAGCATGTGCTGGAGCAAGTAGTCTTAAGTATTAACTGGTTGAGTTACTTAAGTATCATAGTTATTCACTTTGTTCTGCAACCTTCCAAGTCCCCAGACAATCTTATAGGGGAAGAAGGCAATAGTGAAAGTGATGCTAATGTTGATATAAGGGGAAAAACGGTGAAACTCAGAGTCTCCAATATAGCAGGTAATATCTAAAATTCAGAGTTGGGTTGTAGCTTCTATTCCCGTCCTCCTGCAAACATCAATTTTTCTGATTTGTTTTTGTAATGGCATGTCCAGTGGATGGACATAACGCTTTGTGTGCCATGTGATCATAATATATCAAGTTCTTGTGCTTGTTCTCTATATATTTCATACTTCATGTACGTGTGCTTTGTTGTTCTGTTTTATGTTCCATGTTTCAAATTTTGCTGCTTGTTATGTATTTCAAATGATTTTTTACTAAGAGACAACATAAAAGTTTCTACCAATAATTTGCATATTTGCTTGTGTTTCTTAACATTGTCTCTAAATCAAAAACTAATAATAAAAAATGCTAAGAGACATTAATTTTGTCCCTGCAATAATGTTGCTCTTAACTTCAAATACTGTATAAAAGAAAAAAGATTACAGATACCAAACCTCTTGCTGAACTGAAGTGTTAGCTCTACGACGTCGTTTCGACATTTTAATCATTCATTACTAAACGGGGAAACTCGATTGTTTTTTTTTTTCGATCTCCTGAGAACGGAAGAGAAACCTGAAAACAACGAAAGAAATCGAGAAAAGCGAAAATGGCAGGAAGACTGAGCGGTGTGGCGTCACGAATCATGGGCGGAAACGGCATCGTTTCCCGATCCAACGCCTCTTCTCTCCGCCAACGCGCCGGGATGGGTCTCCCCGTCGGCAAACACATCGTCCCCGATAAGCCGGTCAGTCAAATCTCTCTCTCTCTCTCTCTCCTTAGATTCTTCCAAAATTCGTTTCCATTTTTGAGACTCTTCCCCTTTGATTTAGCTTTCGGTTAACGACGAGCTGATGTGGGACAACGGGACTGCGTTCCCAGAGCCTTGTATAGATCGGATTGCTGATACCGTCGGGAAGGTTAGTTTAGGGTTTTCGAATTGTTTTAAAAATTCGATTGTTTTAGGGATTTGATTTGTTGGATGTGAATGAAACAGTATGAAGCATTGGGATGGTTGTGTGGCGGTTTAGGGTTCTTTGCGTCTCTTGGTTTGCTCGCTGTTTTGAACGATAAAGCTTCCAAAGTTCCTTTTGTAAGTAAATTTTTTTCTAATTTCTGTTTTCATTACGCAAATGATTGCATTGTGGTGTATTGAGTGTTATTCTCTGGTATGGATTTGAGCTAAAACACGCTGCAATTAGTCCATGATTTTGCTAATAAAATGTTACACTATGATGCTACTTTGAATTCGATTCATCAAACAACATTGTCTTCTTTGATGTATATAATATGAAACATTTACTTGGAATAGGCTTATTCACCAGAGACTATTCAGTTAACAGAACGTTCTCTTCTTCTGCTATTGCATATTATCTGTTTATGAATATTAGATAATCAGTTCTTACTGTTTGCTATTGCTTCTTGCCAAAGTATTTGAAGCGATGGATCTTTGTTTTCATCATTCTTTCTTTATTCACTCAACATGTGCAGTGTTATTATTAGGAACACTAGCCACTATTGTTCTTGCGAACTCTGGTACATGCTTAAGCTAACACGTGGGTTATAATCAGTGGTTCAATTCTCTTAGTGGCCACTGGCCAACGATCATATAACAGTTGTATCAAAGGCTTACTATGATGAGTTGTGTTTTGAAATATTTCGAATTATAGAAGCTGAACAGCACACTAGTAGTAGGGCTAAGAAGTTTCTCTTTGTCTTCTTGTGTCTAGCTAGACATGAGATGAACTGCTACTGTTGTTCTCTGACTCTCCTCGTGTATTTTTTTTGTATCATTGTGATGCTTGTTTTTCCATTTCATGATATTTCTTATTGTGTTTTCGCTGCAGACGCCGCGAGTGTATCCGTATGATAACTTGAGAGTGGAGCTTGGAGGAGAGCCATAGAAGAGACCTATCAAGTGATATACTCAATCAAAACTCAATCAGTGTTTTCGTCACTGCTTTGTTTTTCAAAATGTTTTAACTTTGTGCTCAGAACTTGAATACAAAAGAATAAATGAGACTTGCGTTTTCCATTTATATGTGCTGTCTCTGTAATTAACAGTCACCATTTGGGTGATTCATAAGAGTAAGACATCTGTTTTCAATAAATATAAAAACTCTGTTCGGTTGTGTCTACACAAGTGAACACAAAGCAGTAGCGACATGTGTCAGTAGCCTCGTATGACTCCAAACAATGGCTAAAAAAGAAAGAAAGAAGACGGAAATGGAAAGTTACTGAATGTGGCATGTGTGAGTGGGGAGCATTGAGAGGGACTTGAACTAGTACGTCATTCCAAAGATATCGAAAAATTTGGTGTTAATCATTACGTACTAGGTATTTATTTCGTCATTTTGGTATATGATTACATGTCTTATACGCATTACGTTCGTTCATTTGTACCTATATTCGTTTTCACTGGTGATTTAACTATCAAAAGTTCGAAATTCATCACGACAAGTGAGGTCAGGAAAGACAACTTGTATTGCCCCTCTATATAATCAAACAAAATAACTGACGGGTAAAACTTCAATTTCGTGAATGAATGGTGTGACAGCTTTTTATACGTAGAAAATAGACTTCAAACATATATAATATTGTAGTTTGAATGTTTTTAGTGTGGGATAATAATTTGGACTTGGCTTGAACAAAAATACTAGTCTAATTGTGACAACTAACTCAAGGGGTTACGTATGGAGACCACATGGTCTACACCTCAGCTGTTAAATCAAAGACAGCCCACATGAGATATGATTTGATTTCTTTCAATCTTTCAAATTTTCCATATGTTTCATCCTTAATCGTCACTCGTCAGCCTGATCTGCCTGCTTATGTGTCATCTTCTTTCGGGCTCTTCTTCTCCCTGATTGTTTGGACCTAGTCAGAACTAAATTATTACTATTCCTACCACAGATCTTATACTATTTCAATTTTTTTTTATAAACTAGTATGTTATACCTTTTTTTTGTTCAAAAGTTATACTATCTTATATAAGCAACTAAGTCAGGGAATAATTCTTAAGTCTTTCATTTTGTTGGACCAATGGATATATCAAACTTACCGCACGCAATATAATATATATGCATGAATGTACTTATTTTTAGACCGAGTGCATATATATCTCTTAGGCAGATTTAATAGACAGAAAAAGAATATATTTATATACAAAAATTACAACAACAAAAAATTGGAGAAAAAGGACAAGAAAGAGGAAGGTATGAACCAGGGGAGTTAGGCTCTGGAGGATTACCAAAGGCTGCACTTCTTAACGTGTCTTACTCTTCCTCGACTCTTGCCAACTGTTTGGCTCTTCTTCTTTCTCCTTTCTTCCTTTGTAAACATTTTCATAACCTCTTCACCATCAAAATATATTAAACATCATTTGATTTATATGTTATTTATTAAAATGACTTCTGGATTGTGGATTTTATAAATAAATGCTAATTGGAGAAGCCTCTAAAAAACAATAAAGTTTATCCATAACTCTAGTCTCTATGTATTAATTAATTATTAGTAGTTTCCCTATAGCAGTATAATCTACAAAACTGTCATGCTTACTTGTTATCTTGATCTCTAATGTTCCCCTGTGTCATCAGATTCCAGATTTTACAAGCCATCACAGTTGGCCACTTGTAAATTCGTTAGTCCCCATCATTTATGGGTCCATGACATATTATAGTACATCAAAATAATAATAAAACTAACTTCCTTATATACCTTGAAAAGACATCGATAATATTAACTTCAAAATAAAATAAACGACCTTTTTTATATTTACCCATTATCCAATAATACGATTTGTCTTCCAAGAAAAAACACCGTCTCTTTTCATTATTGTGACCCTCGTCTCATTATTCATGAAAATTAATTTAAAAAACCACACATTGATATTGGTGATATGTACACGTTGGAAAACATTTTTATTTCATGTACAACATTTTACATGAAAACAAACAAACCGAACACCATGCTATATGACCACACAAATTAATTCGACAGTACAAATCTACATTCGTTTTTTGCCGAACACATTATAAAAATCAAATAAATTGGTTATAAAAAGGCTCCTTCCCTTCTTACATTTCTCTATATCTTTTATCCCATTCCTCTAAACCCGGAGTTAACACAATGAAGGGTGATCATGTCTCCGTCGCACGCTCCGACAATATGAAATCTCCGCTCTTACCGGTCGTCCATAATGACGAGCCGTCACAAAACAAAACGGTGAGACAACATCTCCGGACAGTATTCGCGCCTAATAATTGTTACATCGTTCTTGGTCCTCTTCTTTGCGCCGTCGTGTGTCTATGCGCACGGCTCGGCGAAAATGATACGACGAAGGCGAGGAACATGCTAGGCGTTCTTGTCTGGATATTCGCTTGGTGGTTGACAGAGGCTGTTCCTATGCCCATCACCTCCATGTCGCCGCTTTTCTTATTTCCTCTCTTCGGAATCACGGCGGCGGATGACGTGGCAAGTTCTTACATGGACGACGTCATCGCCCTTGTCCTCGGCAGCTTTATCCTTGCTCTCGCCGTCGAACACTACAATATCCATCGTCGTCTCGCCCTTAACGTGAGTCGTTTTATCTCTTTGTTTTCTTTGTCTTTTTCTCATATTTTCATAGAATTTTTTTATTGTCCTTTTTAGTTTTTTAATCAACGTTTTTAAATGGTAGATTCACCTTTTCATGTGTTAGAAAATATGTTTTATCATTTTAAGATGGTAATTGGATAAGCCACGTACTCATGTAGTTGCTAGGGACTCTGATCCTAGTAGATATTTAAGTAATCAGATGATTTTGCGTGGGTCCACAAATGAGTTGATTACAACTTTGAATCTCTGATCATTTTTTTTTATAACGTCTTTAACTTTATTGATATCAAATCATTGTAACATATTACATGGATAAGAAATTACATCAAACATGTTTTTAATAAGAATTTTTAATAGAGATAGCAGTAACACGATGCTTCCTAACGCATTCGTAGGATAGGCTGATTCGCTAGCTTTTCTCCACTCTATTCTTGGTCTTGTGAGATCTTTCTTATGGCTCTCAATTTTTATGAGTACATGCTTTTTTTCTTTAAGAAGATCATTGGACGCGATCCATCTGTTACATCGCAATCCGTTCCAAACACTCCCGCTGCAGGAGATAACATGCTTTGTTGTAATTATCCATGGCACTAGAATTCTTTTGCTTTGAAACCAATAACACCAAACATTGGATGTATCATCATCTCTAAATCTTCTCAGCAATTCTTTATTCCTCTTCAAATCATGATGCTTCATCTTCAGACACTTTAATGGTATTAAAAATACAGAAGCGCACCTTTTTTTATCATCATTCATGACCTTCCATTCCAAAGTTTTCCACTCCCACTTGTTGAACTCAATACTCGCTGGCCCCATACTCTTCCAAGTACCAATTAATTCCATTGACCACTTACAATTTCTAATGTTGAAAACGCTGGCATTAACCACTGTCCAACTTTGGATACCGTACATAATACTCGAGCAACCATAAACCACAAGGTTTTGATAACGATCACGGAGTGACGCCATGAATTCCTTATCCATGAAAATTTTGACAGAAACAATCCACCAAAACCATTCCGCCTCATAGTTAGCGATCATGGAAGTAATCATCACCGTCTTTACCGCCACAAGTTTTACTATAAAATTACTGAGATCTTTCCAAATTTCTATCCCAAAAAAGGAATTTGACTTCGTAATCCCTGGATCCCAGATCCATTGATGAAATTGAAAGCCAAATCTCAATTGAAAAAAAAAAGTTTCAAGAGTTACATGAAGGAAGCCGCATACAGATAGTGAAAGCGGGAAGACATCTACACAATAATCCAAGGTTTGTTGTTGGATCAAGGTCACACAAAAACTCACATTTGGAGAGACAAGAAGAATGATGATTGGAATAAGAGACAACATATTCATCACTTATTATCACCAAAAACTAAACTGAAACAAGGAAAACAAACTAAAGAAAGTGTACAGCCGACGTCGGAGTCGACGCCGGCCGGAAAGCACAAGAACGAAAAGTTGTTCTGATCGCACAAAGGATCGCCAAAAAACGGTTACTATTTTTCTTTTTAATTTTTTTTAGTTTATTTTCACAACTTGAATCTCTGATCATTATTTGGAGAACTTTCAACTGAATCCCCACTTATTAAATTATAAGTTTATAATAACATTAAAACAGCAGTGGTCTATTAAATATAAAAAAGTATGGGATGCAGATAATTGAAGATGTATTCAACAAATATCTATATAACTTTTGTTCTACATGGTAAAAGTCTGATAAATTCAACAAATAAAATTAAGTGGCATGAATTTTTAAGTTGGAAATATTGTAGAGTGTCCTCTATTATATATATATATATATATATGTGTACTTTTATATTGTGTATAACCTTTTAATTAATGGCCTAGGAAAATCCATATATCAAAGTGTTTAATAAGTCCTGCATATGAGACAAGGGTTTACAGCTTACAACTATGATCATCAACAGTCAATACTATGATATATCCTAATTAATTAGATTGGAGTTTAAATAAAAAAAAAAATAAAGCACCACATATCTGATACTGACAATGATTATTCTTATCTATGAAGATTACTATGGTGTTCTGCGTGGAGCCTCTAAACGCGCCACTGCTACTTCTTGGCATCTGCGCAACGACGGCGTTCGTGAGTATGTGGATGCACAACGTGGCTGCCACTGTCATGATGATGCCAGTCGCTACAGGGATACTTCAAAGACTGCCCTCATCATCAGAAATGGTGCCACCAGCGGTGGGGAAGTTTTGCAAGGCGGTGGTGCTCGGTGTGATATACTCTGCGTCAATTGGTGGAATGAGCACATTGACAGGAACAGGTGTGAATCTGATACTTGTCGGAATGTGGAAAAGCTATTTTCCTGAGGCTAATGCAATCAGTTTCAGCCAATGGTTCTTCTTCGGGTTCCCTCTGGCTTTGTGCATATTCTTGGTGCTTTGGGGTATTCTATGTGTGTTGTATTGTCCTAAAGGATCAGGGAAAGCTCTCTCTCCTTATCTTCATAAATCTCATCTTCGTAGAGAGCTTGAGATGTTAGGACCAATGAGTTTCGCTGAAAAGATGGTCTTGTCTGTGTTTGGTGGGTTGGTTGTGTTGTGGATGACAAGAAATATAACCCAAGATATCCCTGGCTGGGGTAGCCTCTTTGACGGCCAGGCCGGGGATGGAACGGTTAGTGTGATGATGGCTACATTGCTTTTCATAATCCCAAACAAAATTAAAAAAGGAGAGAAGCTAATGGATTGGGGTAAATGCAAGAAACTCCCATGGAACATAGTGTTGTTACTAGGAGCTGGGTTCGCTATAGCTGATGGAGTACGCTCCAGTGGATTAGCTCAAGTCTTATCCAAAGGTCTGGTGTTTCTTGAAACAGCTCCTTATTGGGCCATTGCTCCAACCGTTTGCCTCATATCTGCTACCATCACTGAGTTCACCTCAAACAACGCAACAACTACATTGTTGGTTCCTTTACTCATTGAGATTGCAAAGACAATGGGTGTCCATCCTCTGCTCTTGATGGTCCCTGGTGCCATAGGAGCTCAGTTTGCTTTCTTGCTGCCCACGGGAACACCGTCTAATGTCGTTGGGTTCACAACAGGGCATATTGAGATTAAAGACATGATTAAGACAGGCTTGCCTCTCAAGATCGCAGGAACCGCCTTTCTCTCTGTCTTGATGCCAACCCTTGGTATACTTTTATTTTTTGACGATCATATATTGTGATGCTCAGTTTGAAAAGTAGTTGCTTATCTATATATTGCATGGCAGGGGCTTACGTTTTTGGAACAAAAGGATGAGTTTATTCGTGGGCTGAAGCACAAGACCAAAGACACCATTGATTCATTGTATTATATTCTTACAAGGGGGTGCATCATATATTTTATATGTCATGTCACACCGGGATATGTAGATGTGGTCAACAAACGGCCCATTTTTGTAACCTGCTCGATTATAGTTTCCGGTACGATTGTTTTCTTTTGTGCTTACAACGTACCGGTAAGTCTGGTCCTATTTTTCTTGTGTATATATTGAGAACAGTTATTTAAATATTACTATGTGTATTGCGAAAAGACTCGTAAGAGTATCATTATCCCTAAGGGGTGCTTGAATTCTTTTCTTTTCTTTTTTTAGTTTTTTTTTCTGGTTTTAAAAAAAAGGAAAAAAAAATTAATATATGAACTAATTACGGGCTGCCACGTGTCAATGGAGCCCGTAAATAATGCAAGCACCCTACCAACATTAATGCTTAAGGGCATGTTTATTGATGTCTCTTAGAAAAGTATCTTAATATAGTTAAGAATTAGAAAAAAAGAAAAAAACAGATTTTAACTAAGAGATGTGAAAGAGATGTGTCTTAGATAAGGCACATAAGGAATGTCTCTTAGTGCATTTACACTATTTACTTAATTTTATTAATTAAATATTATTAAGAACCTAGCTACCGTATTCCCCGTTAAACATGGCCTAATTAAGCTTCACAAGCAATGGTGCTTGAGATTTGTGTGAGTTCCACCCATTATTATACTAAATTTTTGTTAAGCACTTTCTTTTAATTTCTTTTAAGCACCTTGAATAATGGTGCTCTAAACAGTCGAGTGTCAAGTTATTCATGGTCCTACTCGTTAATGATTCTGCTACATCACTGTCCACAGTCCACCTTGTCTTCTTCCGTTTTCGGGTTTCTACAAGCACAATAAAGGAGAAAAGAAAACGCACATGCCTTGTTTACATCGATAATTGTATATCTTTTGTCCATTAAACTCATTTGATCAAAAATAAAGAAATAAGAAAAAATTCATTTATGTTATATATATGTCTTTGCTATATAGTTGTGTAATAGACTATGAGCTATTTGCTCGCAAATCTGCGATATCAGTAATTTTGAAAATTTAATATAATATCTTATATAATAAAGTTAATTTTTTTTTTCGTTATAGGAAGAAAAATTATCATGTGTCTGTCAATCATTAAAGGACAATTGACCAAAATAATACTTCTAAAAATTTTGTCTCCAAAATAACAATAGAAGAGAAAAATCACAAAAATAACCTTCATTAATAGACAAAATGTCTCTAATATCTTTGCTTTTAATTAATACTAACTCTAAACATTATTATCAATACTAAACCCTAAACTCTAAAACTACTAAGTCTACACCTTCAACCCTAAACTAAAACATAAATCCTAAACCCTACACCTATCTAAATCCTACTCGTTAATGATTCTGCTACATCACTGTCCACAGTCCACCTTGTCTTCTTCCGTTTTCGGGTTTCTACAAGCACAATAAAGGAGAAAAGAAAACGCACATGCCTTGTTTACATCGATAATTGTATATCTTTTGTCCATTAAACTCATTTGATCAAAAATAAAGAAATAAGAAAAAATTCATTTATGTTATATATATGTCTTTGCTATATAGTTGTGTAATAGACTATGAGCTATTTGCTCGCAAATCTGCGATATCAGTAATTTTGAAAATTTAATATAATATCTTATACAATAAAGTTAATTTTTTTTTTCATTATAGGAAGAAAAACTATCATGTGTCTGTCAATCATTAAAGGACAATTGACCAAAATAACACTTCTAAAATTTTTGTCTCCAAAATAACAATAGAAGAGAAAAATCACAAAAATAACCTTCATTAATAGGCAAAATGTCTCTAATATCTTTGCTTTTAATTAATACTAACTCTAAACATTACTATCAATACTAAACCCTAAACTCTAAAAATACTAAGTCTACACCTTCAACCCTAAACTAAAACATAAATCCTAAACCCTAAACCTGTCTAAATCCTAAAACATCAACAATTAACCCTAAAACCTAAAAATTCTCAATCTTTAACACTAAAAAATTACCTTAAATCATAAACCTCAATTGTAAACCCTAAATCCTAAACCCTAAACCCTAAAACCTAAGCCCTAAATCACAATTCTAACTTCAAACCCTAAACATTCAAATATAAACCCTAAAACATTAACCCTAAATTCTAAACCCTAAACCCTAAAACCTCAACTCTAAACCTTACTATCAACACTAAGCCCTAAACCATAAAAGTATACTCAACCCTAAAACCTAAACTCTAAACCACAATTCTAAATCCTAAACCCTAAAAAAATTACCTTATATCCTAAACCCTGAACCTTCAACCCTAAACTCTAACCTAAACCCTAAAAAAATCAACTTTGTTAATATATATATATTTTTAAATAACAATCACTTTGTTTTGATAAATTTCAATTGTAACTTTTAAATAATTTATTGTTTTATTTTTCTTAAATAATTTACTGATTAAAAAAATGTAAAGCAAAACCAAAAACCAAATCTAAAAACTAAAATCCAAATCCAAAAACTGAAAACACATATTATATTTTTTTTGCTTTGTTTATTTACAATATAAACTATTTCAATTTTTTTTTAATTTGTTTTCATCTTTTCAGTTTTAAATTAGATGTTCGATTATTTGAGATTTGTTGTTGGTAATATCAGTTCAAACTAACTCAGTGGGTTTAAAAATTAAAAACCCAAACCAAAAACTAAAAATGAAAAATAGAAACTTAAAAACTAAAAACCAAAAACCAAAATCTAAAAATAAAAAGTCAAACTAAAAACTAATGAAAAACAATCATCACCACAAATTTTGGTGAACTGATTTTATATCAAAATATTCTTTAAATTAAAAGAAAACCTAATTATATAAATTTTTAATCATAAAAAATTTCCGCGCTTTTAAGCGCGGGTCAAAATCTAGTGAACTTTAAGCCCTAGACTCTAAAACATCAACTCTACACCTTAAACATTAAACCTTAAAGTCTATCGTGAAGATTAATATATTATTTGGAAGCCCATCCTGAACACGCTCATGGTTTTCCAAATTTTACAATACATTACCTTCGATCCGGAAACCCATCCTGAACACGCTCAAAGCTTTCCAAATTTTAGAATACATTATCCTGAAAATTAATATACTAAACTCTAAACCATAAAACATCAACTCAAAACCTTAAACACTAAACCTTACACATTAAAGGATAAACCCTAAAAATTTACCTTAAATCATAAACCTAAACCTTCAACCCTAAACTCTATACCTAAAACCTAAATCCTAAAAAAATCAACCCAAAACCCAAACCCCTAAAACATGAACTTTGAGCCATAAACCCTAAAACATCAACTGTAAACCCTAAAATCTAAACCTTAAACCTTAAACTCTATCTTGAAGATTAATATATTATCTGGAAGCCCATCTTGAACACGCTCATGGCTTTCCAAATTTTATAATACATTATCTTCACTCTGGAAACCCATCCTCAACACACTCAAGACTTTCCAAATTTAGAATACATTATCCTGAAGATTAATATACTAAACTCTAAACCCTTAAACCCTAATACATCAACTCTAAACCCTAAACTCTAAACTTAAAACCTTAAATTCCATCCTAAAGATTAATATGTTATCAGGAAGCCCATCCTGAACACGCTCAAGGCTTTCCAAGATTTATAATACATTATCTTGAAGATTATTATATTATCCGGAAGCCCATCCGGAACACGCTCAGGGTTTAGAGTTGAAGTTTCAGGTTTTAGGGTTTTAGAGTTGATGTTTCAGGGTTTAAGGTTTAGAGTTGAAGTTTCAAGGTTTAGGGTTTTAGAGTTGATATTTTAGGGTTTAGGGATTAGGGTTTAGGATTTAGGGTTTAGGGTTTTAGAGTTGATGTTTCAGGGTTTAGAGTTGAAGTTTCAGAGTTTTGGGTTTTAGAGTTGGATTTTCAGGGTGCAGGGTTTAGAGTTGAAGTTTCAGGTTTTAGGGTTTTAGAGTTGATGTTTCAGGGTTTAGGGTTTAGAGTTGAAGTTTCAAGGTTTAGGGTTTTAGAGTTGATATTTTAAGGTTTAGGGATTAGAGTTGAAGTTTTAGGGTTAGAGTTTTTTAGAGTTGATGTTTAAGGGGTTTAGAAGTAAAACATTAGGGTTTATGGTTTTAGAGGTGATGTTTCAGGATTTAGGGTTTAGATTTGAAGTTTCAGGGTTTAAGATTTTAGAGTTGATGTTTTTGTGCTTAGAGTTGAAGTTTCAGGTTTTAGGTTTTTAAAGTTGATGTTTCAGGGTCTAGGGTTTAGAGTTTTTCATGGTTTAGGGTTTTAGAGTTGATATTTCAGGGTTTAAGGATTAGAGTTGAAGTTTTAGGATTATAGTTTTTTAGAGTTGATGTTTCAGAGGTTTTGAAATAAAACATCAGGATTTATGGTTTTAGAGTTGATGTTTTAGGATTTAGGGTTTGAAGTTTCAGGGTTTAAAGTTTTAGAGTTGATGTTTCAATTTAGAGTTGGATTTTCAGCTTTTAGGGTTTTAGAGTTGATGTTTCAGGATTTAGGGTTTAGAGTTGAATTTTCAGGGTTTAGGGTTTTAGAGTTGATATTTCAGGGTTTAGGAATTAGAGTTGAAGTTGCAGGATTAGAGTTTAGAGTTGAAGTTTCAGTGATTAGGGTTTAGAATTGATGTTTTAAGGTTTATGGTTTAAATTTGAAATTGCAAGGTTTAGGGTTCTAAAATTGATATTTTAGGGTTTAGAGTGAAAGTTTCAGGATTTAAGGTTTAGAATTGAACTTTCATGGTTTAAGGTTTTAGAGTAAATTAGTCAAAAAGTGGCATAAAGATAAATAATCCATTAATCTATTATTTTTTAATTAATCAAAAAATGGGTAAAAGGATAAATCATCCCTTTAATGAAACCTATTTTTGTGATTTTTAGCCTTAGATGCTAGTTTGGGGACAAAAACTTGAATTAGTGCTATTTTGGTTTTTATTTCATCATTAAATGTAAAAATCTGTATTATCGACGAAAAAAGAATGAAGTTAGTTATTACTTTTTTTTGGAAAATTGGAAAAAGAGACACTTTGAATATTTATTTGGCCAAATGGAACTTTTCATACTTTGGATAATTTGGACATGTTTTACCCTTGTATAATAGAAAAATAGTAAATTAAGATATAAAAATATAAAAAATATGAAAGTCTGAGTAAACATTAGTATGAGTATTTATATGTTTAAATTTTCTTAAATTTTTTTTTGGAGTAATGTTTTATTTAGTGTTATAGCAAAGATAGCTTACTCATTCTAGCTAACTATTTCGTCTACGAATCAAATAGTAGGTTTTACACATAGATGTATCTTAGGTACAAAACACAAACAAAACTTTCTTCTGTATTTTATCTTTGGTATATTTCTTGAAGTAGTATTCTAACAATATGTCTTTAGTCTATTTTAAGAATAACTCCGACTTATAACCGCGACTCTAAGGATTACAAAGTTTGGATTATATGTTATAACTTGTTCTACCTATTACATTATCATATGCTTAAGATAGAATAAACAACCGACCCTCCCTTCATTACTTTGCTTTTACGTAAAATACATATTATAGCTAAATCGATTAAATATGGAAACTTCCATATTTCGAGAAATAACTTACGTAAATCTACACCAAATCATTGATTCTTATGTCCCGCAAAAATTTTTGACTCCTTCTTTTGGGCGATTTTTTCTCTCTCTTTTCTAAACGAGTTTCTTCTCGTATTAAGGAAAGTAAGGCTTTTCGTGAGATTTTGATCCTCTTTTTGTGGCTACACAAACAGAAAATCTCTTTATTTTGGGTGGATCTTTAGTTTTTCGAGTGTTTTTCCTTTGTTTTTCCTAGGGTTTGTTCTTACGCCGCCTTAGGTTTTAAACGAAAAATACTAAAGTTGGTTTGTTCTTGCTAAAGCTTTAGAGGAAGGATGAATCTAAACAAGGTTTTCGCAACGAGTCTCTGGAAGAAGAGGAGGCTCCTTTTAACCTACCAGATTTGCCTCAATACAGTGCAGTGGAAAGTAATAAGTTGAGTATTATTGGAAGAACTTTGAATCCTGAGCGTCAGAGGATCAAGGACTTAATCTTGGATATGCCTCGGAAGTGGCAGGTGTATGACAGGGTTTGTGGAGTAGCTTTGTCCCCGACGATGTTTCAGTTCGTTTTTAAGTATGAGCATGATTTGGAGGAAGTCCTGAGGAAGCGTGTGTGGACTTTTAATGAATGGAGTATAGTGATCGATAGATGGGTGGAGAAACCACCAGATGATTACCTGAAATTTCTTCTAGTGTGGGTTCAGATCCGAAACATCCCGGTGAACCATTAAACTAAAGAAGCTATTGAAGCTTTTGGGGATATTATTGGAAAGGTGGATGTAGTTGCTTTTGACCCAAGCAAAGCGCAAAGTCAGAACTATGTTCGTGTAAGGGTTTTCTTTGATGTGTCGAGACCGGTTAGAAAAACAAAGGTGATTAACTTACCAGGTGGGGACTCGGTGACACTTCGGTATGATTTTGAGAGAGTACAAAAACGTTGCTACCATTGTCAAAGACTAACTCATGAGGATGAGAAGTGCCCTTTGCTGATCCAGGAGAGGAAAGATAAAGCAGCTGAACGTCGCAAGAGGATGATGTTGGAGAAACACGAAAAAGAGAAGATGATACAGAAGGATGACCCTTTGTATGGGGTGTTGAGTGATGATCAAGTAGGTATAGATGTGGTCAATGGGAGGAGAAAAATCAATCCTGAAGTGTTACAAAACATGAGAGAGTATCTTCTTGCTGCTGAGGGAGGAGAGAAACGGGTAAGGGAAGAACGTGTTAGAAATTCAATTCTTGATTTGATGAATGATCCCATTGGTCAGAGGGATTTTCTAAGACTGGAAGCTCCGCCTTTGGTAATCAAAGATGTAGACAAAGAGAAAGGCCTAGAGTTTGATTACGCGTTAAGGTCGGGGGTGAGTAAGGCTGATACGAGAAGGATCGAAGGAAGCTCAAATTACCAGTTGGTGATCAGGAAACCTCACACTACGATGTCTGTACCAAACAGAGGAGACAATAATGCCAAGGATTCCCCTCTGGAGTTTTTTGAATGTTCAACTGGTTTTAGCGCTGGTTATGCAGATACTAACGCTAACTCTTCCGGGACTTCGAGATTCAGAGGCGGGAAACGGTTCAGGCCTCCAAAGAAGATGA
The DNA here is from genome assembly GCA_932364175.1 of Eruca vesicaria subsp. sativa. Lineage (NCBI taxonomy): Eukaryota > Viridiplantae > Streptophyta > Magnoliopsida > Brassicales > Brassicaceae > Eruca > Eruca vesicaria. The sequence goes on along the minus strand of CAKOAT010814042.1, from coordinate 58,313 downwards.
GACGTTTTAAGCCACGAATTGACAGTGGTGACAGTGCAGAGGACAAGGGGAAAAGCAAAGAAGACGGAGTGGTAAAGAGTTTAGGGAAGAGAAGAGCTGAATTAGTGGCGGGAGAGTTCTCAAAAGTGGCGAGAAGGTCAAGAACAATGGTGGTCCCAAATGGGGGACTGCCCAGTCAATAATGCGGATACTGAGCTGGAATTGCCGAGGTTTGGGACGGTCTCAAGACTCGACAATTCCCCGTCTCAAGGAGATACGTTAAATCTATTTCCCTGAGATTATGTTCTTGATGGAAACTAAGCAAAGTAAAGATATGGTGGTGGATTTAAAGGTGGTTTTAGGGTATGATAGGCTGGTTGTGGTAGACCCCATTGGTTTGGCAGGTGGTCTGGCTTTGATGTGGAAAAAAGAGGTGACTTTGGTTGTTAGGTTTGCTAATAAAAACACTATAGATTGTTGGATAAGTTACAGAGGACATGCTTTCTATGTTACTTTCGTCTATGGGGACCCTAGTCAGCAAGGAAAAAAGGAAGTTTGGGAAAGAATAATGAGGTTTGGTGCAGGAAGGAAGGATGCGTGGGGTATGGTGGGTGATTTTAATGACATCCTGCATAATGATGAAAAGATTGGAGGGCCGCAAAGGGGGGAGAGGACTTTTATGGACTTTGCGGAGATGCTAGATGTCTGTGAGATGAAAGAACTCAGTGGATATGGTGATAGCTTCACATGGGCTGGGATGAGATACAAGAAGTATATCCAGTTTAAATTAGACCGTTGCTTTGGGAACAAGAAATGGCGAAATGTGTTCCAGGATTCCTCTCAAACTTTCATGGAACGTCTAGGGTCCAATCATAGACCGGTTTTAGTTAACTGCTTTTGTGGGAAAGACAGGATAAGGGCTGTCTTCCGTTTTGACAAACGTATGGTGGGGAAACACAGAGTAGAGGAAACAATAGGAGAATCTTGGAAGAGAGCTAGAAATGAGAAAATTTTATCTATTGTGGAGAGCTTTGGTGAAATAAGGAAGTCGCTGGGGAAATGGAAGAAGGAAAATAATCTTAACTCAAACGTTCGTATGCAGGACCTGCGACATGAACTGGAACTCGAAACCTCTTCTACTGATCCTTGTTGGGAACGTGTCCGGAAATTGAAGCTTGAGATTAGTAAAGTCTTTAAAGAAGAGGAGGATTTTTGGAAGCAGAAGAGCAGAGATAAATGGCTGGTGGTGGGAGATAATAATACAAGCTTTTTTCATGCTTTGGTTAAGGCGAGTAGGCAAAGGAAGCAGCTTACTAAACTCGTGGATGATGCTGGACATGGGGAAGATTGCCTCAGACTATTTCGACAAGTTATTTACTTCCTCTTCGCCAAGTGAGTTGGATGGGTTTTTTACGGGCATGCCTTCTAAGGTCACAGAGAATATGAATAAAGTTCTTCTACGTGATGTAAGCGAAGAGGAAATACGTGAAGCGGTTTTTTCTATAAAGGCTTCAAGTGCCCCAGGATGGGAAGGTTTGAATGGTTTGTTCTTCCAAGAATATTGGGAGATTTTTGGAGCTGAGATAACAAAAGAAGTTAAGGAATTTTTCATCACAGTAGTTTTCCCAAGGAATGGAATTTCACTCAGATATGTCTTATCCCTAAGATCTCTGATCCTACAAAAATGGTTGACTTGAGACCAATTAGTTTGTGTTCTGTGATGTACAAGATAGTCGCGAAGGTTTTGGTAGCACGGCTCAAACCGATGATGGAACATATTGTATCGCCCACTCAATCTGCTTTTGTACCCGAAAGACTCATCTCAGATAATATCATCATCACGCATGAGATGGTGCATGGTCTGAGAACTCACGAAAGAATTGCAAAAGATTATATGGCGATCAAAACAGATATGTCCAAGGCTTATGATCGCATTGAATGAGATTATTTGGAGTTTTTGTTGGGGCCCTTAGGGTTCCATGAGAGGTTTCGAGGATGGATTATGTTTTGCATCAAATCAGTCTCATATTCGGTCCTTATAAATGGTGAGGAACATGGTAATGTGGTTCCAAGCAGAGGCCTTAGACAAGGGGACCCTCTATCACCCTTTCTTTTTGACCTTTGTACGGAAGGACTTTCACACAGGCTGAATGAGGCTGAGAGAAGAGGTGATATCACTGGTATTCGTTTCGATGTTAATGGCCCAGCGGCCCACCATCTGTTCTTTGCTGATGACTCGCTGCTACTTCTAAAGGCTGACGAAAAAGAGTGTACGGCAGTGCGACATATTCTACAGGAATATGAAAAGGTTTCTGGTCATATGATTAATCTCTCAAAGTCTGCTATTACTTTTGGTAAAAAGGTTGATGAGGCTATGAAAGTAAAGATCAAGGAGATCACCGGTATTTTTAACGAAGGAGGAACTGGGAAATATTTGGGGTTGCCGGAATGTTTTAGTGGATCCAAGGTGGAAATGCTACAATACATTTATGAGAGGATGACATCTCGCTTTAACGGATGGTATGCTTTCTTTTTATCTACTGGTGGTAAAGAAGTGCTGCTTAAATCAGTAGCAATGGCTATGCCAGTTTTCTTCATGTCTGTCTTTAAATTACCTAAGACAACGTGTAAAAGACTGACTAGTGCTATGGCTAACTTCTGGTGGAATGCTCAAGAAGTGAAAAACAAAATGCATTGGGTTTCTTGGGAGAGAATGTGTTTGGATAAGAGGGATGGTGGTCTAGGATTTAGAGATATCGAGAAGTTTAATCACGCCTTATTGGCAAAGCAAGGGTGGCGCCTACTGATGGAACCAGAGTCTCTTTGTGCTCGTGTACTGAGAAGTAGGTACTTTCCAGATGGTGTCTTTTTGGAAGTTCGTCTAGGCCCTAGACCCTCGTTTGCGTGGAGGAGCATTCTCTGGGGTCGTGAACTGCTGGTAAAGTGTTTAAGACGCTATGTAGGTTCAGGGGAAAGTATCCATGTGTGGACGGAGAAGTGGTTGTTTGGGTCTGAGCCGATAGCACCAATGCGGAAGCAACGTCTCTTTGATGTCAATCTGAAGGTATGTGATCTCATTAACCATCAGACAAAAACATGGGACAGAGGAAAGCTGGAGGAAGTTTTCTTTCCGTGTGATATTGCTCTAATTCTGAAGTTAAAACCAGCTTTTGGAAAAGAAGATTCTTATGAGTGGGTACACAATAAGTGGGGAGCATACTCAGTGAAGTCTGGGTATTGGTTGGCGTGTTTGAGTGACACTTCTGATGTGAGAGTGCCGGCAAAATGGAAGCCTTCTGTCAATGACCTGAGAAGCAAAGTGTGGAAGGTTAAAATAGCACCAAAGCTTAAAATTTTTCTGTGGAAGGCTCTTTCCAATGCTCTAGCGGTGACAGAGGAATGTATAGCAATGGGAATGAAAATGGATTCTCGTTGTGAAAGGTGTGGGGAAGAAGGATAATCCATAAATCATGTTTTGTTTTCTTGTCATGCTGCCCGCCTGATTTGGGCAACGTCTGGTTTCCCCTTCCCACCTAGGGGCTTTGAACACCGATCTTTGTATGAAAATGTTAACTATTTGATGACCTTGGAGAGTGATCCGAAGGTACCAAAGGAGATTAGTGGTGTCTTTCCATGGATACTATGGCTCTTATGGAAGAATAAAAATGCGTTTAGTTTTGAAGGAAAAGAATATTCTGCAGAAGAAACGGTAGCAAAGGCTTTTGAGGAGTATAAGAGCATCTCCAAAAAGACTCTCTATTTTAGAGTTTGTAAAACTCTATATTTGAAGTCTAAAGGTGTTATGCTCCAAAAGCAAAACTTCAAATCTAACTACAAAAATATTTATATTTTATACTATAGTCCTTATATTTATCATAACTAACTCAAATTCATATAACTTTTGTATATAACTACCACATATATAAAAATATTAAAACAATATTTATTCATAAAATGTTACACTAAAATATAAAATTATAAAGAGGAATATATAATTAAATACTAATCTACCAACAAAATACCACATTAAATCTTGTAATATTGTTGTTGCGTAGTTTTAGTTTTAAAATATTTTAAATCTTAATCTTATTTTAATGTTTTTAAAAAAATATGTGTAAAGTTTAAATTTATAAAGATATTTTTTAAATATTTATGAAATAAGAATTTTTAAAGATTAAAATGATAAACAAAAAAATATTTAAGAATTATAAGTATGATATGTAACTGTAAGGACCACAATGCAAATAAAAATATGAAACTTCAAATTTGAAGTTTTGAATAGTGACACTCTATATTTGAAGTTTTACTACTCAAAACTTCAAATTTGAAGTTTTAGAGTTTCTTTTTGGAGAATGAAAAACTTCATATTTAGAGTTATAAAGTCTCTTTTGGAGATGCTCTAAACACTGGTCTGATGCTCAAGAAGCTGCCAAAAGTGAAGTTTGCGCCAGGAGTCGAACTCAAAATGCTGGCAAGGTGTGGAAGTCCCCTGCAGAGGGTCAACTTAAATGTAATATTGGAATATCTTGGTCTAAAACATCACCTACGGCTGGAATGGGGTGGATTGTTCAGAGTAGTACTGGAGAAACTTTACTTCACAGTAGAAGAGATTTTAGTGGGGTCTCTTCGCTTTTGGAAGCTAAAAGGTTGGGGTTGATTTGGGCTATAGAAAGCATGATCTCTCACAAAGCTCAGAACATAGTTTTCGAAGTAGAGGCTAAAGAGTTAGTGGGTTCGGTTATGCGACCAAAAGAGTGGCCGGCGTTTCGTGCATATGGAGAGGAGTTACAGGAAAGTTTGAACAAGATTGCAGAGTGGAAGGTGTGCTCTGTGATGAGGGAGGCTAACAAAGCTGCATTCCTTATTGCTCGAAGTGTGACAAAGGAGAAGAGAACTCAATCCTATGTGGCTCAAGGTAGTCCTCTCTGGCTTAGAAGGTTACTTGCGGAGGACGGTATGAGGAACAGTGGTGTTTAAGGTTTTTGATACCTGTTTTGATCTATTGGTATCGGATGTGAGGTTTTTTTTTATGGTGAGAGATGTGCTTTAGGCTATGCTCTCTTTTTGGCTGAGTTTTCTTCTTGCCTTCTTGTTAAGACTGTGTCGGATTTTTCCTCTGTTTCTATGCAATGGTTCTTATGAGTTAAAAAAAAAAATCTACACCAAATCTAACAAAAATCTCTCAAAAACATTTTCTCCCACGATTCTCTCTCACGATCTTTCTCTCCCTCGTCTCTTCTTTGTCTCTCTCTTTTTCTCATCGACATAACCACCTCTTCTATCTATAAAAAAAACATGGTTCTAATCTATGTTACATCTGGTGTATGGATGTCAAGTTGCAGTGATCAATGAAGTTTATTGGCAGACAAGGAAAGGCGTGGTCGACTGGTAACTATTGAAACTACAACTCTGTTGGAGGAGCTCAAAATCATGGTGTGTGAGGATTATGGGGTCGACCATATGCTCGTTAATGTCGAGTTCAGTTATGAGATGGTGAATCAAAGAGGGAATCCTTCTATTATAATCAACAATGATCGACAAGTATCTAATTTTGTGATGTATGCGAAGAAGGGTTCTTCTACAACCTTGTGTGTTATGATGTCTGGTACTGCTGCTAAAGAAAAGGAACGAGTCAAAATCGCTTTGAATAAGGAACCGTGTGACTCAAGTAATGTTGAGGATGAAGAAGTTCATCAAACTAATCGAGGAGACTTTGTTAAACCGTCAACTGTTTCTTCTGAGAAGAAGCGTGTCACTGAGGATGCTGGTTTAAGGAGTGAAAACAATGGAGATGGTGATAAGGATGACTGATCTTCGCAAAAAGTGTTTGTGACGAAGGATCAAATATTCAGAAGTAAAGCTGTTCTAAAGGCCACAACTGAAATTTGGGCGATGAACAGTAATTTCGATTATGTTGTTCTCAAATCGACGAGAAAATGGTGGTATATTCGATGTAAAGATTCAATATGCAACTGGACTGTCCATGCGCAATGTCTAGATGGGTCTACATACTTCATGATCAACAAGTGTGTGGCAATACATTCATGTGCGCCTTCTAAACAAAGCAAATTTGGAAAAAGGCGTCGACAAGAACAATTGGGAGTTTGATACAAAATCGATTTGAGGATCCCCATGTAGGACCAAAATCGAATGACATAGTCCAGTATATGCGCTTGGAGCATAGTTGTGAGATCAGTTATTGACACGCCTGAGAAGCTCGTGAGTTTGCAATTGCAACAGTGAGAGGTATACCTGATCAAAGTTATGCAAAAATACCAAAATATTTGTATATGCTTAAAGAAGCTAATTCTGGTACGCATACTCACTATGAAACCACTAAGGAAGGGAGATTCAAGTATCTGTTTCTCTCGTTTGGGCAATCAGTTAGAGGATTCTACAATGGCATTCACAATGTGATTGTTGTTGATGGAACTTTTCTGAAAAATAAATACAAAGGTGTTCTACTTGTGGCTACACCTGTAGATGGTGTCTCCAATTCGTATCTGATCGCATTTGGAGTTGTTTATTCAGAAAATCATGCTTCATGGAGTGGTTCTTTAGACAATTGAATGTTGTTATCGCTGATAGTAACGGCTTAGATTTTGTGTCAGATAGAATTGCGTCAATTGCTAAAGGGCTTGGTACTTTCTACCCTTAATCAAGACATGGAATTTTCATTCATCACTTGTTGACCAATGTCGTTAAGAAATTCAAGACAAAGGGGTTGACTGCTTTAGTTGAAAAAGCTTCACATGCATATAGGTTCAGTGAAATTCAAGAATGTTACACGAAAATTGTTGATATGTGTCCTGCACTTGGAAGATATCTACAGGAAGCTGATGTGAGAAAATAGGCTCGTTTTGTTTTCCATGGATCAATGTATGACATTAGGACCAATAACCCTGCAGAGTTAATAAATTCTGTTATGAGATCACCTCGAGAATTTTTAGTTATTCCTTTGATAGATAGTATAAGAGAAATGATGACCCGTTGGTTCTACGAGCATCGAATGATAAGCTCCAAGTAGCTGGATCCTTTAATTGTTAAGGTTGAGAAAAAGATTGATAGGAGAATTGTGAAGGAAAAAAGATTTCAGGTTTACAAGGTTGACAATTTCAGGTCGGTTGTGAAAGGAGACACATAGGATTGTCATATTGATTTCGAAAGGAGAACATGCACATGTGGGAAGTACAATATATGAAAAAATACCTTGCCGACATGCCATTCCAGCAATTTATTCTCGAGGTATTTAAGTGCAAATAGATGATCTTGGGACCTATTACATGGTCAGTGTTTTGTAGCACATAGACATTACTCGATCTCTGTTTTTTTTTCTCATAGGTATGGAAGTATACAGATTTACTGATGGCGTATACACCACTGCAACATGGAGAACCGTCTATGCGGAATGCATTAATTCAATAGCAGTTCCAGAGCATGAATGGAATGTCCCAGCTGAGGTAAAACTAGGAAAGGTATTACCACCAGAGACAACAAAGAGTGCTGGTAGACCAGTAAAGAGAAGGTATTAAACAATAGAAGACACAATAAAATTTTCTCAAGGATCAAAGAAGAATATAAAGCACAAGTGCAGCCGTTGTGGTATGGCAGGACACAAGAGAGGAACATGTGATATTCCTATTTAGTTAATGGTGTGTGGTCGGGATCTTTGTGTGGTCGTTGTTCTCTCTTTGTGGCTTATTACACTTTTGAAATTTTATGTTCAACAACCTATTTTACAATTTGGTATTTGATAAAACGATTTGGTGTTTGCAACATTTTAGTTCAAGTTGATGATAATCACCAACAAACATAGCGTTACATTTATTTGAAAGAAAAACAGAACAACAATGTGACATCAACAGACAATCATGGATACATGATGTACATGAATACCATCACCAAACAACAAACAAACAAAGCTTTTATGATCCTTAATTCCCTACTGCATTCGAAGGTCTTCGCTTCACAAGGTGCAATTGCATCTTCCACATCTCCAATTCTACTCTCATGTTGTTTCAGCAGGATCTCAGAAGCTCTCATTGAATTCTGAAGCTGGATATTGTCAATGAGCACCACGTCAACCACTTCCTGTAGTCTTCAATTTCTTCAACAAATGACTAATCAGTCCATTTGAACAAGTGTGTTTTTTCCTTCACAATGAAATTCAAACATACAATTTGACTATACCAAATTCAGCATTATATGATTAAAGAACTAACCTTCTCAGATCCCATCAGACAACAATGAAATAATCGACCTGCATTTTCCCATGTTTTCGAAGTGAAAAGAACAGCCCCTTCACCGTATTCTGCATCTAGTGGAAATTCCCCGTTGTTTGGGTACTCGATATCTTGATTCGGCCGGAGAATTGATCAAAGACATGATTGACTCGATCTCCAAGTTTTCCCTGTTGTTTGGGTACTCGATATCTTGATTCGGCCGGAGAATTGATCAAAGACATGATTGACTCGATCGCCAAGTTTTCGCCTCCTAGGTTTCTCTCTGGCGTGCAGGAATGAAGAAAAAAAGATTAGGTCAAACAATTTGACAAACCGCCGTCGTTTCCATATCTAAATAACGTGTACTCTACTTAAGGCAGATCACAGAAATTTACAAAAATACTGAATACAACCTACTCCTAAACGTTTGTACTTTCTCTTTGAATCCTATAAATCTGTGTAAATACATGAAGCAAAGGAAAAAGTCAAATGTACTTAATTAGTGACTGACAAACCTCCTAATGGTATTATCGACTAGATTTATGTCATTTTAAGAATGAGAAGGTATTACATGCTAAGGTTGTTATGTGGGTGCTACATGCTATGGTTCTTATGTGGGGTTTAATTATGGTTAGTTTAGGGTTCACTTAGGGTTAGTTAAAGATTTAGTTGTAGTTAGTTTAGGGTTGCTGATGGTTAGTTCAGGGTTTAGTTAGGGTTTAGGGTTTGTTGAGGGTTTGTTTAGGGTTTAGTTAGGGTTAGTTTAGAGTATAGTTAAGGTTAGTTTAGATTTAGTTGTAGTTAGTTTAGCATCGTCTTTGTAATCCAGTTGTGTAATGTCTTTGGCCTTAAATCGGTCGATGTAATAATGGATGCAGTTAACGCTACTCCTTCCACTTTGTCGCAATCAATACCGTTCAGACTCATCCATGGTAACAGATGAAGTCTACCCCTATAAATAATCATGTCATCTTTGCTTCAACTCATCGCTCGGTCCACCGTAAATAACGCTGTTGAAGCCGGTCATCGTGAAGAAAGGAGGTGATGTACATGCTGCCCCTGGATTAAAAGGTAATTGTTTTCCATTTTAGCTAACCCTGAAATTATAAGCCTAACACTTCTGTTAGTTTTTTCCTTTTGTCTTTTGTAGATTCTGAGTTTAATTAGTGAAGAGAGAGGATCACCTCTTTTTTTTTGTTATTTTACTGTATCTGGTTGATTATTCGAGTTGTTGATATTAGAATTTGAGTGCATTTTCAGAAATTAGCTTGGCAATTGATTATGAATACCGATTCGTCTAACACACTCTTATGTGAATAACAATTCGTCTAACTCACTCTCATGTGAATAACAACTTAGGGTCAAATGGAATAATGATGGGAACAATGAGTCTCTGGCGTAGTCTCTCAGATTTACATGCTGAGTGTGAAGCGTTGATATGGGCAATAGAATGCATGAAGACCCTTCAGCTACCTGAAGTAGTTTTTGTAACGGATTGTTCTCAATTGGTGAAGATGGTGTCCCCACCAGATGAATGGTGGACATCCACTAATCATATGGAAGAATTTAGATGCAGTAGGATTTTCTTCCCTCATTTCCGGATTCGGCTTTACCAAGAGCACAAAACATAATGGTGGACAAGCTTGCATGCGGTGCGAGGAGTTCTCCTTCAGCTAGGTTTTTTGTCGGCTCCATCCCTTCGATTTGGCTTTCCGAGTTGGCAGGACTAACTACTTAGTATAGTTTGTTGTTGTAAAAAAAAACCAATAAAATATTTAAATTATCTTAATATATAAAAATATATTAACATATTGTACTAATTTCAGATATCTTTGTATCTAATTATATGATGATATTTAAAAACACATTAAATCAATATTTTAGAGAAAGATAAGTAACACATTAAATCAATGTGAAATTTAAAAACAGGAAAAAAAACTTTACAGGCTATATTAGATATAACTATATAAGGAAGTGCCTTTGTTAGTGTTGAAAAGATGGCTAAATGGGTGCTGACTGCTTAATTTCTAAAACAAAAGAAAGGTATGTACATGTCTGTATTACCTTTTTAAGTCTCTCAAGAAATTGGTCCCTCATTCTTTGCAATACATAATATGAGTCAAAAGAATATGGGTTTTCTGGACTTTTACTGTAAGAAAGTGAGGAAACGTGCAGGCCAACTGGTAATGTCACAAGTAAGGGGTGAAAGAGAAAGCCGAACCTTGTTTGTTCCACTGACCACAAGAAAGAACCTTTGAAGACGTCAAAGAAGATAGTTGACACTTACTTTTCCCTCTTCATGTCTCCTTAAGCACCGTAGGGTATCAATTTTTCTGCTATTTGGAATCTTTATTCTTTCCAGTTTTTTATCTGATTGTCAACATAGTGATTGATGATTGGCTCATTCACAGATCCAATCGATTCCTTCATTTCTATCCTCTTTCACTATTCTCCTTATGTAACAATTTTCCTTCACTCGTGCGTGCTCTCTCTCTTCCCAATTACAGTTTCTTTGTAAGCAAAAATATGTCCGGTGCATAGCACAGATTAGTACTAGTTCTCCCATAAACTTGGTCTGAACTGACTTTTAGGAATATTTTAATTTTCTACCGGACGGCTTACATGTAAATCATTTAGGAAAATTTAAATTTCTGACACAATCCGTCAAATTCAAAACTAACCTGCTAATCCTAGAAGACTTACATATAAATATTTTCTTGTATTCTTGAGATTTTTTTTAACAAAGAAAACTGAACAACTTGCATAGAAGTCTTCTTTAAAAACACATATAAAAGTCAATTGCAAAAGTAACTTCAGTATTGACCAGACGACTTCCGTTCAAGTCTTCTATTGCCAGAAGACTTACGCGGAAGTCGTCTAGCCAAACAGGTCTGAAATTAATTTGATATCATACCTTAAATTAGTGAAATAACTTCCTTAGTGAAAAAAGTCTTCTCCAAACACCTAGAAACTCAAACAAAAGTGACCCACCAAGAATTGTAAGCTTGAATGGCTCTATGAACCACAAAAATTTTAGAATCAAAATCCTTGGTTTCTTTGGATGAATTTAAAGAGAAAGTGGAAGAGAAATTGTTTTTTAGTTCATAAAAAGTAAGATAGAATGAGTGTTAATCGATTTTAGGTGCATCAAGAGCTTCAAATTGGTTGTTCAAGGTGGTTGGTGTATTGATGTCAATGCCAATCTTGTAAATATTTGAAGAGTAAAAAAACCATTTTTGAAAAAAAGTAGTGGCATTTTCGTGAATAATCTGAACTGTCGGGTGAATAGGCCAAATGGTTCCAAAAAAACATAGGTTAGTTTTGTGTTTGACTTTGAATTTTAGATTTCTTTTGAAAAAATCCCATCATATTTTGCACAAGACCTCGTATATAAAGAGAGATTTAATAAAAAATTTACCAATTTTTTGATATTTTTTTTTGTAAAATAATGCGTTAAATATTCGTAATTAGCAGTGTAATCATATTATAAATTTTTGATAATTATATTTCAAACCTAAAAAATGCTATTTTATAATTATAGTCTATATTATATTAAAATATACATGCTCTATAAAGTAAATACGACAAAGTTCTATTAAATTATTCAATTAACAGATTTTTTTTAAAAAAACAGTTTCATTTAAATAAATTGTCATTTATCGCCAAAACGGGTTAAATGCAGTATGTATTATTTTATACAAGGTATAAGTTATTTAATATATAATAAACTTTTATATCTACAACTATATATTATCATTTTATTTATCTTGAAACTCATAATAATTATATACAAATTATAATAGTACATAACTAACTTTTAGTTCATGTATTATTTTAAAAAAATATGTTACTATAAATTTTTGATTTTTAATTATTAATTTAAAAAGCTTTACTTATAAATTTGATTTCATTTTAATTATAACAAAATATGTTGAGAAAAATATAATAAACTTACCAAAACTCAAAATATTTTTGTAATAAATTAAATTAATTTAGTTACAAAAAAATTCCAAAAAATATAATCTTCCAAAAAAAAGTTATTGTATAATTTTCAAAATTTTTATTGACCAAGTATAAATTAAAAAAAAAATATTAAAAGCTCAGAATGATAATATTCCAAATTTTATAAAAGATAAAGTCATAGATGCTAAAGTATAATTTTTAAAAATTTGAAAAAAGTTTATATCAAAACCATAACATCAGAAAATATCATGTATTGATAAACTTCACTAAAATATTATGATAGATACTACTATGCATACAATTTACTAAAACAATAGAGATATGTTATTTAAACATAACAAGGTATTTACTTATAAAATATTGGAAAATATTAAAGAGATAGATGTTAAAGTATAATTTTTAAACACAACATGGAAATATAAATTATCATAAATAAGTATCTATCTACAGTGTAATTAAATAAATTTAAAATGTCTTGTATGCCAATTGCAGAAATTAAAACCTATATTAAAGTATATTATTTATTTGATTATTTTTGAATGATAATTTATGTAGCGAACTCAAAATATATTAGTTAGTAAATAACAATCAATAAGAATATAAAGTGTATAAAACTAATCACTATATATTAATAATGATAAATAAAAAGCTTAAAAATAAAATTATAGAGTTATGCAATATATAATATTAAATATAAATCATATATTTCAATTTTTTCTTATAGTATCAAAGTTATATATTTATAAAATAAAAAATATATGCACGAACGTGCTGGTTAAACTCTAATATAAATTTTGAAATTCTATATTACTATGTTCACAAAATAAATATTTATTTATAGAAAATACAAATAATCATCCGGAGGGATATACGGGTCAATGTCGAGTTGTGATTTATAATTTAGTCAGTGCTTAAGAAAATGCTAAACAAACAGTAACTCAATGCCTAAATTAAGTGGTCATTAAATTATTAGTTAAGTAGTTTAGACGTTTATATACTATACATTATATTAAACTAGGGTCGACCCGCCCTACGGGCTGGATGATAATTTAAAAATAATTTAAATAGTTAGAATATATATTTTTTATTTTTGTTTAATATGTGTTTTTATTTTTAAATTGTTTGTTCTGTATTAATATGAATCATTATTTTATTCATTGTTATTATTTATTCAGTTTCATTCTTACTATAATTAACTAATTCTTTTTTTTATGATTAATAAGATTTTTTTAAAAAGTTTTATTCTGTTTCATTTTAACTGTGTAGAATTGTTAATTTATTCGTTTAATTTGAAGCTATCTAGTTTTATTCATTCTCTTACATTATTTTATATCGTGTATTTCTTTTTTGACTATATAACTATATATTTTATTTTTACACAGTTGTGGATCTATGTTTATACTTTTGTTTAGAATTCTTGACATAAATATTTAAAATACATTGTACATTTATTTATTTAGAATAACTTAACATATCTCTTTTATATTAAAAATATTGCGTTTTGTTTTTATATTTATTTATTTTATATCTGTATTTTATTCTATTTTTCCTAACAACTATTTTTGATTTTTATTATCTACTAATTTTTTTATTTTGGTCTTAATTTCGTAGAAATTTTTTTAATCTATTATGTATAACTATTTGGTTATATATTCCTTTATTTTTAATTTTCTAATCTTGAACTTCGTGATACAATGGTGGATTATTTTATAAGTTTTACGCTTTTTATTTGCATTTGATAAAACGTGTAGACATAATATCACTAAAAAAATCATTTCTTATGAGGTTCATTATGATTATACTTTTTCTCTCTAGACATAAGTCAAAAAGAAAAGAAAAATACTTTGAATCTTTTTTAACTTTCATGTTTTCGGAATGGGATGATCACTGATGCAGCATCATCCGTGATTCAAGCACCAACCTGATTATTCAAATCATCATGTTATCGTTAGATTCCTTTTCTTTATTGTTGGATTTCTTTTGATTTATCTATTCCTCTTTCATTTAGGTTTTCTGTTTTCCTATTCTAAACCGGTTTGTGGTTTTCGAATAGCTATATAAAGAGAGTTATATCTCCTTTATAGAGGACGTTTGATTATATTTAATAAGAGCTTTTGCTTTATACCTTATTTCGATTCGATTCAATTCATCCAAATAAGAAGTTGGTTTCAAGAAGTTAACGCAAGTAACTCTTGATCGATCCAAGAACAGGTCTCTAGAACCCTAAATTCTTAGATCGACCGTTCACCCATTCGTACGCTGCGCCAGGTTGGTATCAGGGCTTCGCTACGCTCCGAAACTTTCTCAACCGCTACGATGGTTCGAAAATCAGCTCGTTTACAATTAGCTGATGAAGATATCCCCGCAACACAACAATCCATCAACGATCTCCACGCCCTAGTTCATAATCTCGTCACCGCCGTCGCCAATCTTACAACACACCAACAACAACAACAACACCCGCGTTCACCCCACCACCGCCGCAACACTTCACCGCGCAACCGCCGTCACGACCAAAACTCGGCACACTCCGATTCCGATGATGATAATAATCCGTTTGCCCCTCTGCGCCGTCAGGCTAATCGACAAATTGAACGTAGTATAGCCGCGGATTCAGATTCCGACAACGAGGTTAATAACACAGATTGGAAGAAAAGCTTCAAACTTGAAATACCGGAGTTTCGTGGTTCCACATCCGCTGAAGAATTACTCGACTGGCTTGTCACCGTCGAAGAAATCTTAGAGTTCAAGAAAATCCCGTCGGATCAGTGTGTACCATTAATCGCAATTCGCTTTCGAGAAAGAGCAGCAGCTTGGTGGTCCCAAGTTAAGACAACTCGCTCTCGTCTTGGCAAATCAAAAATCAAGACGTGGGATAAACTTCAACGTGAGATGCGCAAAAATGTTTTGCCCTACAACTATGATCAATTAATGTTTCATAAATTTCAGAACTTACGTCAAGGTTCACGAACCGTAGACGAATATGCTACAGACTTTTTCAAGATGATCAACCGTGTTGAAGTTCGAGACACAGAGGAGCAGTTAGTGATGCATTTTGTGGGGGGACTTCGACAGCAAACACAGTTTACACTCAACTTGTTCCGCCCTCAATCCCTCTCTGATGCACATCAGCAAGCTTTGACAGTCGAGGCTCAGTCACAAACCGGATTTTCCACATGGGGCGCTACTCGACAGACCAAACAAACCGCAACGCCTTCTACCAGCGACACCACAACTACAAAGACAGAAACTTCAATCGTCCCAGGTAGCACCACTCAACAGCCTAGTGTGGGAGGATCGCGTTGTTTTTCATGCGGTGAGGTAGGACATAGACAATCGGCGTGTCCAACACGCAACCGTCGTGGCCTCCTTCTCGATGAAGGAAAAAAAGACGCAGACCCTATATACGACGAAACACATGACGAAGAGGAAGAAGAAGTCTACCTGGATACAGGCCACCTCCTCGTGGTACGACGATCGTGTCTTGCTCCTAAGTATGATATCCAATATCCACAACAAAATAAGCTCTTTCAATCACGATGTACAATCAACGGCCGCGTCTGTACATTTGTTATTGATACCGGTAGCTGTGAGAATGTCATAGCAGCAGATGCCGTAACCAAATTGGCAATCAAAGACGAGCCCCACCCTTCACCATATAAACTCGCTTGGCTACAGCAAAGTCACGATCTCTTTGTCACTCGCCGAGCACTGGTCACCTTCTCCATTGGCAATACATATAACGATCAGGTTTACTGTGATGTTGCCCCAATGGACGCCGCTCATCTCCTGCTGGGAAGACCATGGGAGTTTGATAGAAAGATTATTCATGATGGGTTTCACAATACTTATAGTTTCTTCTTCGCCAACCGCAAACTTGTGTTAAAACCTTCTCCTCCGGAGATGCCGTCACTACCCGCACCACAACAACCAGTATATTTGCCTGTGTTACTTCTCAATCGCAAACCGTTCGAAGTCTCTATGCAAGAAGAAGGACTAGTCCTCATTTTACTTACCAAAGTAACACACGCAGCACGGATTAGCGAGATTCCACTGGCTTATCAACAGTTAATCAAAGACTTTTCAGATGTTTTTCCTGAAGATTTACCGGAAGGCTTTCCTCCTCTTCGGGACATACAGCATCAAATTGATTTCTTGCCCGATTCATCTCTACCAAACAGGTCTCATTATCGCATGAGCCCCACGGAGCACGAAGAACTTCGGAGGCAAGTAGAGGAGCTCGTTTCTAAGGGATTCTTGCGTGAAAGTTTGAGTCCTAGCGCAGTTCCCGCACTTTTAATACCAAAGAAAGATGGTTCTTGGTGTATGTGCGTCGATAGTCAAGCACTTAATAAGATAACAATTCGTTATCGTTTCCCGATTGCTCGCTTAGACGACTTATTAGACCAAGTAGGCACGGCTT
The DNA here is from genome assembly GCA_932364175.1 of Eruca vesicaria subsp. sativa. NCBI lineage: Eukaryota > Viridiplantae > Streptophyta > Magnoliopsida > Brassicales > Brassicaceae > Eruca > Eruca vesicaria. The sequence continues at coordinate 41,726 of CAKOAT010814042.1, read as the reverse complement.
CCATTTTCTCTAAACTGGATCTTAAGAGTGGATATCGTCAGATCTGTATTAACTCAGGGGATGAATGGAAGACAGCATTTAAAACTCGAGAAGGTCTCTTTGAATGGCTCGTTATGCCCTTTGGCCTCTCCAATGCACCCAGCACGTTTATGCACGTGATGAACCAAGCTTTACGACCTTTCATCGGCAAGTTTGTCGTCGTTTACTTCGATGACATTCTCATATTCAGCTCCACTGTCGAAGACCACATCAAACATCTCACTGATGTTCTTCTTGTTTTACGGCGGGGTAAATTTTACGCAACATTAAAAAAGTGTGAGTTCGGTGCATCGGAGGTGCACTTTATTGGTTACATTGTCTCCGATAAAGGGCTTTCTGTCGACCCAGGGAAGATCTCGGCCATTACAACTTGGCCTACTCCTTCTACAGTCACGGACGTCCGCAGCTTCTATGGCTTGGTTTCGTTTTATCGACGATTTGTGCCTCAGTTCAGCAGTCTCATGGCCCCAATAACGGATACCATGCATGAGGGACGTTTCATTTGGACTCCAGAAGCCGCGGCAGCATTTGATGTCATAAAGAAGAAATTATGCATGGCTCCTATTCTTGAATTACCTGACTTCTCTTTGCTTTTTGAGTTGCATTGTGATGCATCAAAGGCAGGTATCGGTGCTGTTTTAAGCCAACGCGGCCGCCCATAGCTTTTTTTAGCGAGAAACTAGCGGGAGCTCGATCGCGTTATAGCACGTATGATGTGGAGTTCTACGCAATTGTTCAAGCCGTTAAGCATTGGCGTCATTATTTGTTCCACAAGGACTTTGTCCTATACACTGACCACGATGCTTTGAAACATTTGAGCAATCAAGGAAAGATCCCATCCCGTCATGCCTCTTGGATTGCTTATCTTCAGAAATTTACTTTTGTCATTAAGCACACGTCCGGAGTTACAAATCGCGTAGCTGACGCGTTAAGTCGCATACATTCTCTACTTTCCACAATTCATGCTACGGTGACTGGGTTTAGTACGTTTGCATACCTCTACCCCACGGACCCATTCTTTGGACATATTTTTCCTGCAGCAACGGCAGGATCATCATCTCAATACACAATTCATGACGGTTTCCTATTCCACGGAACTCGTTTGTGTATTCCTGAGTCAAGTTTGCGGCTTCAAATCATCACTGAGCTTCATCAGGAGGGCCACATTGGGCGTGATCGAACACTGCACTTGGTGTCAACCTCCTATTTCTGGCCGAACTTGAGACGTGACGTGGAACGTTATGTTGAGCGTTGCACAGTTTGTCAAACATCTAAAGGACAAGCTAGTAACGCTGGCCTATACATGCCATTGCCTATTCCAACTCAACCATGGACAGATATCAGCATGGATTTTGTACTAGGACTTCCACGTACTCAGCGTGGTTTCGATTCTATTTTCGTCGTTGTCGATAGATTCTCGAAAATGGCTCATTTTGTGCCCTGCAAGAAAACAACAGATGCGTTGCAAGTGGCTACTCTGTTTTTCCGGGAGATAGATCGTCTTCATGGCTTACCAATCTCAATTGTTTCGGACCGTGATTCAAGGTTTCTTGGCCATTTTTGGCGATCTTTGTGGAAGCAGTTAGGTACGTCTCTTGATATGAGTTCGGCTTATCATCCTCAAACTGATGGTCAAACGGAGGTCACTAATCGATCATTAGGAAACTTACTACGTTGTTTGGTTGGAGATGCACTTGGGACTTGGGATTCGAAGTTACCACAGGCTGAATTCGCGCATAATCATGCCTTAAACCGCAGCCTGGGTTTTTGCCCGTTTCAAGTCGTCTATGGCACCATTCCTCGAGGACCATTAGACCTTTCTACTCTTCCAGATCGTACAAGACTACACGGTGATGCAACTACCTTTGTGGACGCTATTACTGATATACATACAAAGGCTATCTCCAATCTCGAGACTTCATCTTCTAAGTATAAACAAGCTGCGGATACACACCGCCGGCATTTGGTCTTTGAAGTCGGCGACTTTGTTTGGGCATATTTGACTCGCGACCGCATGCCTTCCCATGCGTATAACAAGCTTAAGGCAAAGAAGATTGGTCCTCTCGAGATATTAGAGCGCATTAATGACAATGTCTATCGTCTTCGTTTACCGGCTGGTATCAACACTTCGGATGTCTTTAACGTGAAATATCTTTCTCGTTTTGTTGCCGACAACGTCATTGCAGATTCGGGGTCGAATCTTTCTCACCAGGGGGGACCTGATGCAGCAGCAACCGTGATTCAAGCACCAACCTAATTATTCAAATCATCATGTTACCATTAGATTCCTTTTCTTTATTGTTGGATTTCTTTTGATTTATCTATTCCTCTTTCATTTAGGTTTTCTGTTTTCCTATTCTAAACCAGTTTGTGGTTTTCGAATAGCTATATAAAGAGAGTTATATCTCTTTTATAGAGGACGTTTGATTATATTTAATAAGAGCTTTTGCTTTATACCTTATTTCGATTCGATTCAATTCATCCAAATAAGAAGTTGGTCTCAAGAAGCTAACGCAAGTAACTCTTGATCGATCCAAGAACAGGTCTCTAGAACCCTAAATTCTTAGATCGACCGTCCACCCATTCGTACGCTGCGCCAATCACCTTACAACAAAAATATCACCCTACAAAAATATCACGTTCTATTTATAGTCATACCAGATTTTTCAAATCTTCTAAGATTAATTTTATAAGAAAAAATCTTGACAAATAATAGTAAGATATTTGACACAGGAAACCATTGATGATACCTCTGGATGTTTATTTGGCATTTCTTGTTTGATGAGATTATTTTATTGTACACTGATTTGTTTAAAACTCATCTTATGTTGAATATTTTTTCTTCTCTAGCATCCTATAATGTTTATTCTTGGTGAAAAATAAAATAATAATTGTTGCTTATTGTAAAAATAGATAAATTATATTATGTGACATAATGTTTAGTTTGTGTTTGGAATACTAATTATAAGTTAACACTTAGTGTTATGGTATAAGATAATTCTATCCATGGTACCAATTGGAATTCGCTAGATTCATTGCACCGAACTCATCAAACACTTGCTTTTCTTCCTAAACTTACAAATTTCTTGCTACTCAGCTAACTATACGCTGGCTAACATTTTGTAAACAAAGGCCCTCGTCCATATTTAGTATCATTGGCTATAGCAAAAGTACACAAACAACCACATATGTCGATCAAAATGGTTAGAGAACTTTTATTACAAAGAAAAGAGTATTCATATGGCACAAAACAACAACACACAAACATATAACTTGGATATTATTCCATCACGGAGGTTAGGAACGGTGCATAAACCACCACCCCGTGAATAAAAATTCAAGGAATTTAGCCGAAAAATTAAAATTCAAGGAATGGCTCTATTATATTTTATATCCTAATGTGGCTGAGAATTAAAACAGAAAAACAAAGTAGAGAAAGTGAACCTTTCCCTTTTGGAATCTTCTTTCTTCGTCTCCTTAGTGTGTTGGTGGTATATCGATTGAAAAAATCTAGAACGATCCTATCAATATCTTCATCTGAATACTTCAAGTAGTTCTCAGGGTGTCTTCCACTCTCAAGTGATGAATCTGCAGCGAAACCACTGGAAAACAAATCGATATCCAGTCAAAGAATACAGAGGAAGTAGGCATAATGACAAATGGATGAAAGAAAAAAACATCTAAGGAAACGTACGATTGACTCCATCATAATCCTCTGATGCTCGCCATGGCTGTCGGTTTTGAGGTCTCTTTGAAGCTTCAGGAAAGTTGATTAAATATCTGAGAGGACTAAAGCCGAGATCAATGAGACAACAATGGGTGTTCGTCGGTGTTGACCGGAATATAAAATAAAAAAACAATGCAAATATAAGACTCAGATTCATACATCTAAGGATCATTTATTATTACCATATTGTAGTTGTATAGAAAGTTTAGAAAGTAATTGCCGTTGTCTTCTAAAACCTCGAACAATGGGTGTTCGTCGGCTGGAATATGTAACCAAACAACAGAAGTTCTTACACCGACAACAACAATGGGTGTTCGTCGCTGTTGTTCCTTAAATATCATTTATTATTACAATATTGTAGTTGTATAGAAAGTTTAGAAAGTAATTGTCGTTGTCTTCTAAAACCTCGATTGGTGCAGCAGATGATAAAGCATTATCAGTATATTGTAGAAGCAGTATGCTGCAGAAACTTTATTCTTTCATTAAAGATTTTAATAAAGTGATTGGTAGAGCAGTAACAATATACAATTTTAAAATTATCATAAAAAATAATATATAATATATTTATTTTAAAATAATATATATATATATATATATATATATAATAATCTATTTGTTATTGCAAATATTTTTTTCAATTTCTAAATTATACTATATTTTATATGTGAAATATTATTATTTACAAAAATGTAACATTTATGTTAAAATATTAAATTATATTTGGATATAACATAATTTTTAATATTACAAAATAAACAAATTATATAATTTATATATAAATTATCATTATTTATTTATTGGTAGAGTGGTAAATGATTCATATAAAAATTATCATAAATTAATATATGATATATAATTTATTATTATTTTCTAAATTTAGATGATTTTATGTTTATTATTAAAAATAATGAATGAATTGTGTTATTATATAAATTATATTATATTTTAAATTTGAACTATTGTTCTTTTTAAAAGGTGAAATATTTCCCTGCTTTTTAATTTTAAAAATATAAATTTCTTTTTTACTATAAAATATTTTATATTATTAAATAAAAAATTTAATTATATATAATTAGTTTTTTCACTTTTTATATATTCTAACTGCAAATTCTCTCCCAAAATATTTATATGAGAGCATTGAGTCTAAAGCATTATCATTTAGAGCATCTCCAAAAGACTCTATAATTTCAAATATAGAGTTTTTTGCTCTCCAACAAGAAACTTCAAAATAAAATTTGAAGTATCATCTTTTTATTTGCAATTTGATCCTTATATTTTTACATATCTTATTTATGATTCTTAATTTCTTATTTATCATTATAATCTATAAAAAAATCTCACAAATCTTCAAATTTATTTCTATAAATTAAGCTTTACACATAAAATTAAAAGTAGAATTAGAAAACAAGAATATTACAAAACAAACTTAATTAAAAATATTTTTTAAAAAGGTAGATGAAGACATAATTATTATAGAAAATTAAATATTACAATAACACTAATAATCTGGTAAATTTGCTCCGGAAGCTCCAAAATCTTCAAAGTCCAAACAAGTTTTTTTTTATGTAATCGCAGATGATTGTTCTTGTTGTTCTTGACGTCTTTTTCGTATGATTTTTTTCTTGATCAGAACGAATGTACTCACGAGTATTAATATCACCGATAGAAGCTAAGTTTTTTAGTAATAATTTATTTTCCTCTTTTACTTCTTCTAAAGCTAACTTTTTTGCTTTATGTTTATACGTAATTCAATCATGATATCTGTTTTCAAAAAAATTTAGCTCGTAATCTACAAATTTAAAATAAAGAGAGTCATTTCTTATTTTGAAATGTACGTACTAGTTGATCACATATGAAAGCATTACGGAAATAATTTTATGGAATAGTGTGATCTTTTGCTTGTAATTTAATGTTTAGTCATGTATTCTATTTCTAGTTTTATATTTTAATGTAAACTTTTATTAATAATATTGTTGTAATATTTTTATATATGTGTTAGTTATTTATAAAAATTTTATGAATTTTCATTAATTGTGACAAATATAAGGATCATAATATAAAATATAAAAAGTTTTGAAGTTAGTTTTGAAGTTTTTTTTATGGAGAATAACACTTTGAAACTTCAAATATAGAGTGTGAGAAACTTCAAAATGGAATTTATTTTTGGAGATGCTCTTAGTAAATGTTTTTTTTTTCTTTTGCATCGCATTCATAAATCACGGAAAGAAATACAAATAAAAGTTGATAAAAGTTGATAAATGGTTAATATGCTGATAAAGTTGATTGGATAATAAAAACCATAATGCTTATGAGTCTTCGTCAGGTCATGCCTCATCACGTGGCAAGCATCTACTATAAAGGACCCTAAAAACCTCTTGCCATGACAAACTGGAGCAAAAACAAACACAGCAGAAATGAATAATAAAGCATTTCTCCTTCTTCTCTCTCTCGTCCTCCCTCTCTATGTGATTGCTGTGGCACGTGTAGGCGGTTGGAGTCCCATCAGCGATGTTACAGACCCTCTCGTCGTAGAGATTGGTGTATTCGCCGTCTCCGAGTACAACAAACAGAGCAAGTCAGGACTCAAGTTCGTGACGGTTGTTAGTGGCGAGTCTCAAGTAGTGGCAGGGACTAATTACCGGCTTCTTCTGACGGTGGATGGTGGTACGAGACCATTGTATGGGAGCAGCCGTGGCTGAAATCGATGAATCTCACTTCCTTTAAGCCCGCCATGTAATAGATCTTATAAAACTGTAAAAACTGGAATTAATGTAGTTTCTGTAGTACTATCTGTTTTTTAAGTTTCAAGTTGTTATGGTAAAGAAAGTGTGTGAGGCAGATGAAGAAATGGTAGTTTAATTTATTGAACAAGTTGGTTGACACATCCGCTAGATCTGCCGGCCAATCTGCTATATATTATGGGGTCACGACACGAGACAGTTGAGAGATGGTATCACTAAACTGAATTATTGGATATTATTTTTGTAAAAAAATATTACAAGGAGACACAGGAGCCAGGAGAACATGTGATGGGAGGTGTTGAAACTTGAAAGTGTAAAGCGAACATGTCATTTGGCTTTTGGTCCACCTTAAAACTAACTCATTAAAGGTGACCAGTATTTAATCTATTCTTTTTTTTTTGTTCACTCTATTTAATCTAGGGAATTTATATTAGATATCCACGATATCCGACTTTATAAGTAAGTGGGTATGGGACTGTAGATTTTACAGTAACACCCAAATTGTCTCTATTGCCATAAGAAAAGTTAATGATAGGGACCTGTTACACGCAGATGTAATTGGAGAAACCATCGGTTGCACAAAGTGAAAGTACTAATAATGCAAAGAATATGGATTTTTGACTATCTCTTTCTCTTTAATGCAAAAACCCAAAGAGGTGTGCTATAATTTTAGGTTCCAACATATCAATTCTTTTCAAAAACAAATCTCAATTCTTAGTAGTTTCTTCAAAATCTCTTCTACCCAATCCGTAATGGTTGCTTCAAGAATAGTCGATTTTCCAGATGACATAGTAGATGAAGCCGAAGTCGAGTTACCCCAGATGATGTTCGCTGAGGGAGAGGAACCCGTCGGGTTAGAGTTCTGGCTTACCAGTCTTCCCGAGCAATCAACAACATCCTTAATGCTCTTAACGAAGATGAGATCCGGTACCTGAGAGGTCATCATACCTCATAAGCATGCGTTCTCTGGTAGATTTGCTAGATATCTATTATCGCGACAGCTAAAGGTTGAAAAAAAACATGAAGCTTGGTTTCGGTTCGCCGGAAATCCGATTAGATTTTCATTGCGTGAGTTCGCCATCGTCACTGGTCTTCCTTGTGGTGAACTCCCAAAAAAACTGAAGTTGAAGAAGAAGACCATAAACAAGAAACTTTATTGGCCGGAGCTCATTGGGAGTATGGAAGAGATGCGAGTATCTAGAGCGGTGAAGATGCTTCAGAAGAAAACCGTTACAGATCCAGATATCCGGATGAAATTGGCTTTTCTTTACTATCATTTCATCTGTGTTGCTCTCAACAAATCTAAAGATGAAAATGATGAAGGAGCATGCTGAGCTACTTGGAGACATTGACGAGTTTTTGTCTTTTCCATGGGGCCATCTTGCATTTGATATACTGATGACTAGTATCAAAAAGAGGGATGAGATATCCTTATCTCAAAATACCTTTGCTCTAAAAGGTTTTGCTCTAGCTCTCCATCTTGTAATTCTAGAAGCTGTACCTGATTTGACAGAAGTGATTCAAGATGTGTGTTCTTCTTCTGAATCGGGAAGTGAAGATGATGAAACAGAGCACCATGTTAGCAAGGCCAGGAAGAAGACATTAAATCCTGACCACACATGAGAACTAGATAGAAAATCTGAGGTAAGCTCATTTACTGCAGTGAAACATTGTTGATATTTTAGTACACAAAAAAAGAACGATCTCTTATATTAATTTTGTTTATACATGTAAATATCATCTGAAATGAAATTTCATTTTTTTATGTAGGTTGTTGTAATGAGTATTATCCCCCAAGATCCTCAACGCCCAGTCAATGAATCCGTTTTGGTTTGGACAGATGAGGTATTTTTCAAAAGTTTGTGTTTGCGAAGGATATGTTCAAAGGTGGAGCTACTAAATCAGATGTTGAGAAGATGCGGGAAGACTTGAAAGTTGGTGGTAAGACGAAGCAAACCCGAGAGAAAGAGACAGAGAGTAGTGTCCGATGAAGACAAAATTGCCTCAGTTGTGAATGCACTTCTTAAACCGTAGCTAAAACGGATTGATGGTAATGTCTCTGCTGGTCTTGCCTCAATGAAAGAGTTAGCATCGTCGTCTCTCCAGTAAAAGATGACGTTCTATCCACTGTGTCAGGAATGATACATGAAATGAAATCTGAAATTTTTCGATCCCTTGTCGGGGGTAATGCTGATGTAGCTTCACAGGGTCACCATATCAGCCTATCTACTGGCAATGTCTCGAAGCTAATTTTTTCCAAACAATCAACGAGACGAGGTGAGCTGGATACTGGTCATGTAGCTTCAGAGGGTCAACATATCAGTCCCTCTACTGTAGATTTCTCCAAGCCAGGTGAGGTGGGTACTGCTCATGTAGCTTCAGAGGGTCACCATATCTGTCCCTCTACTGTCAATGTCTCCAAGCCAAGTTCTTCCAAACAACCTATGGGCGAGGTCAGGATTCGAATGAAAAGTCAATCTAAGATGTCTTGCAAAATATCAGCCATTACTCAACTACTCCCTGATCTCCTAACCAAGTCCCAGTAAGAATCGTCTAAATATTTTTAACATTAGGAATCTAATCCACTATCACATATTTTAACCGGTTATATATCAAACAAGCATTTGTAACCGGTTATTTATGGATCATGCATGCTATTTCAGGTCTCGGGCGCTCTTTCTCAAGAAGCAAACTCTTCCCTAATACGTCAAGATATTAAAGTATGGATTGCATAATTTAACGTTGCACCTTAGTATATATCTAGTTACTAATATTACAATCTGGGGAATAATTAAATAATCTTACAATCCTTACAGCTTAGTAAAAATATATGACTTCCTTTATCTCTTGGCTTTCTTATTATGGTTATTCTAAATTCTATGTTTCTTTATTTGAAAGGGAAAGGACGCACTCTCCATTCATGATAAATCTACTCTTCCTCCAGGATCACCTCTTCTTCAAGGCAACAGTGTAGTCACTTTAGGATTCCGTCACTCTGGTCCCGTAAGTATAGAGTAGTTATTATCTAATATGTATGCCAAATATAATCATCACAAAATATGTCACTTCCTCTATCTCTTGTCTTCCTTATTATGGTGAGATTCTAAAATCCAAGTTCCATTATTTACAGGGAATGGACACACTCTCCCGTCATGATAAAACTACGTTTCGTCCAAGTTCACCTCTTCTTGAAGGCAACAACCAAGCGACTTCACCATCCCGTCAATCTGGTCCCGTAAGTATAGAGTAGTTGTTATTTTATTGGTTACTGCAAATATAACCATGACATATATACATAATGTAGGTAAAGGTTTCAAATGTCACGTAAAAACTTGATCTTGCTTATGAGTCCCCCGCTGCTCATGTCAGAGACAGTATACATGATGCTTCTCCAGTGAAAGTTAAGTTTCATTCTCTCCCATCTGATCGTCTTCACAAGGAAGTGGAGCGTCTTTATCCTGAGTCAGACCCAAAGAGAAGGAGGGTTGCTCGAACTGCAATTTATAAGATCTGGTGTTAGGAATTTAATCACAGGATGTAAGGCATTGCACCAAATTTTATACAGTAAAGGGTTCGCTAATCATACGTATGATCTAAAACATTCATGCGTTTCACTCCTCTCTCGCAAAATAACAAAAAGTAAATTTAAATTATATATGTTTTTAAAAAAAAATCTTTTTGTTACATTAACTCCACTCACCTATAATTGCCGCAAGGTGGTCTTCCTCTGTTACTCCATTGCTTAAAAACCTTCTTTCACATATTTTGAAGGGTTCTCTGCAGAGAAATTGATACTTAGCAACATTCGATGCACCAAACGTGACACATAATTCGACATCTTTGGTCCACTCTTGTACACTCAGCAGTAGTTCAACGTCCGCTGCGGTAAGTACGTTTGTTGGTGCAGATGTACATCCATATGGTAGCAGCAAATTAGGTGGTAGATGATAGGAAAAAAAAACATAGGTGTCTGCTCTCAGATCCCGAGTTCTTCCCTTACTAGAGACATTAAAACTGGTATTATCTTGTTCCTCTTGGTTATTATATAGTGAGATTGATTGGATGGGTCTGCGTGAAATCGCCATTTCCCATCTGTAGAGTTTGTCCATTGGCCACTAATAACACGTACCATTTGACCCATCCTGCGGAAAATAAAGTCGCATTAAAAAAACGAGAATTGGTTAAATATATACATTTATACTGCATCCTACATGCAATAGTATATATTTCGTAATTAATTAAGTTATCGATACATAGAATTTCCGAAAACAATAATTACTAGTGTTATCTATGTCACCATCAGCTTATTTATCACTACTATGCTTCAACGTAGCACAATTATAGATGTATTTATTGTTATTAATTGAAGCTGTGTGGGTTATAAGTGTGTGGAATGAAAGACTATATATAGAGATTTTTGTGTATGAACTGTTGATACATGCACACTAATGTACATGCATATCTTCATAGAATCACTTCATTTAATGATCCTAGGTTACCTACATGTTCCCTATTTTCTTGACATTCGCTCTCACAATATTATTATAATTGTGAATAAATCATTCTAAAATCTTCCGTCCACAAACTTCCTAAAACTATCTACCATCTCCATTATTGGAATATAACCGGTTTTGTACTGAGTGGTAAACCATTACCATATATGAAATGTTCAGTTATCCGTTAATGTTTTTCATACTATACCATAACCAAATATAATATGTTTAATTTCTCTGGTTCTATAATTATTTAAAGTGTTCGGGAAAATATAAATTGTTTAAGAACTAGTTATAAAGTTCGTTTACTCATAACCATAATAACTCGATGTTTTAACCGTGCACAATTCGATTTTAATTAAGATAACGGGTTCTTCTAACTAAACCACTATATTATTACTTCTTTGATCTTAACAAATTTTATTAATATGTCCCATATAATATTTTGTTTAAGACCATAAAACTAACTTGGATATTATTCCATCACGGAGGTTAGGAACGGTGCATAAACCACCAACCCGTGAATAAAAATTCAAGGAATTTAGCCGAAAAATTAAAATTCAAGGAATGGCTCTATTATATTTTATATCCTAATGTGGCTGAGAATTAAAACAGAAAAAACAAAGTAGAGAAAGTGAACCTTTCCCTTTTGGAATCTTCTTTCTTCGTCTCCTTAGTGTGCTGGTGGTATATCGATTGAAAAAATCTAGAAAGATCCTATCAATATCTTCATCTGAATACTTCAAGTAGTTCTCAGGGTGTCTTCCACTCTCAAGTGATGAATCTGCAGCGAAACCACCGGAAAACAAATTGATATCCAGTCAAAGTATACAGAGGAAGTAGGCATAATAACAAATGGATGAAAGAAAAAAACATCTAAGGAAACGTACGATTGACTCCATCATAATCCTCTGATGCTCGCCATGGCTGTCGGTTTTGAGGTCTCTCTGAAGCTTCAGGAAAGTTGATTAAATATCTGAGAGGACTAAAGCCGAGATCAATGAGACAACAATGGGTGTTCGTCGGTGTTGACCGGCATATAAAATAAAATAAAAACAATGCAAATATAAGACTCAGATTCATACATCTAAGGATCAATACACAGTTTTTTAAGAACATATCAAAATCGGTCATACATCTAAGGATCAACATACATTATTTTAATTATATATCACAATCGAGAATTTAAAAATCAAGAAACATAAGTTCTTAGGCTGGAATATGTAACCAAACAACAATCTTATTAAGGCTCAGATACATACACAATCGAGAATTTAGAAATCGACAACAGAAGTTCTTACACCGGAATATGAAACAAACAACAATCTTATTAAATATCCGATTCACACTTCTAAGAATCAACATACAGTAATAAATGGATCGGTTTCCATGTTTTTTTTTAAACAAAGATGGAGATTCATACAACTAAGACCAAATATACAGATACAAAATTGATCAACTACTTTGTTTTTTTTTAAATCAAAGATTCAGATACAAAGTTCATCTACATATAGTAATAGAAATCTTACATTCACATCAATCATTAGCATATCGAGACACGCTAATTCACCACCACGCCTGAAACTTCTAGCCTCCCAGAAGCGGAGGAGTTTAGCCTCGACGACGGCAGAACAATGGCCCCGCTTCAGATCAGAGAAGAAAACTCTAATATTAGCCATGCCTCTCGCATTCAATCTACATCGTGGGTGAGCGATTAATGGGAGATTAAAAGATGGTAGATGCGTTTGATTTCTCCGCGCAACTCGGTAGGCGAAACGTCGACGGCTCGGAATCGAAGGAGACACGAGAGCAAAGGATCCGCCTCTAACCTAATAAAACCCAGTGTAAACTAATCTGGGCATATGGGCCTTTAATGTATTTTGTAAACAAAAAAGCCCAACTCAACGAGATATAGCTAATGAAATGCATCGTTTTCGCCGAAAGAGACAGCTGGCGCGCGCTGGAGTTGCCCATCTAGTGACGTCATAAAATGACGTGTATTGAGGAATCGAGAGTTGTCTTCTTCTTTATTGTATAAGATATATATGTAAAGTTTATAATAAATATCTTATATATGGAATGAGAGAAACAACTGAGACAATAACTCATATATCTACTCTCATGCGTCATCTTAGAGCTTCTGGTGTAATTCATACAACATCACGACAATGCGATGTGCTTCTTCGGTGAGAAAAGTAGGAGTGATACACCTGCAGCTGCCAAGCCCAAACTGTGCATGTGACTGCGTGAGAAAGATTGATGTCAGGGCCGAGTGTGATCATATGTTGTTTTGATGCACCAGTTTAGGTCTATCTATTCCCACCACAAGATTGGCAGCATTTGTTGGAAGCCTTCCGGTATGTTTGAAAAGTAAGGGGAGCATCTGAGTAAAGGGGTGGAGTTGTTTGGCCAATTCAGAATCAGACCGGACCGTTATATTGCAATCAAGCACAGTTATCTTCCATGCAGAGTAATCAAAACAGAGACAAATCCACTGTTTGTTGCCTAGATCAAACGGAAAATAGTAATGAGTGTAAGGTGGTCTCATTCGGTCTTCCTTACCAAAATATTCAACAAAATCTTTCGGGAAATGATATGAATCGGGGGATTTTGAACGCTCAAACTTTCCAAAATGCTTGCACAAGAATGCAACATATCTGCCAAGAAACTAGGGGTTCCTCTCAGATGTTGAATTTTCATCCCTGTTGTATGTCGTACGAACAAATCTCACCAAGATGTCAACAATCTGGTTTTGGAACAAAAATACAGGATAAATAAGTTATGTATATTCGGTTCTGTATCAGAAATATTTTTATAGACAGACATACCCTAGCTAGCAATGAACGGCTCAGTTCAACAATTGTTGTTAAGTCTTTTGAAGTCAATGCCAGGCCGGCGACCTTTATAACACTTTTATGATCCAGAAAAAGAAAATTAAAAAAAAAAAAAATTCAATACTGGTTTGTTTCATTGATTATTAAAAAAAATTCTTAATAAAGGTTATATGAGTTACTTACAATGGGTTGCTTATTTTTTCAACGAGTTTCGTATATTTGGACAACACTAATGCATTGTCGGAGTAATCACATAAAGGGGGTTGCGCATCACGAGCAGGGGTAAGTATATCAGCCCCAAATTGGGACTCTTTCACAATACCAGATGAGACTCTTTCAACCTCAGTTTTATTGGCTACGGAAGCAGCTTTCGCAACATTTGCATTAACTCTTTCAACCTCAGTTTGTAGGATCGACCGAAAAATGGATGTGATACGTTCATCCTGGTATGTTTCCTTGTGTGTAAGTGGTTTAGTTTTCGTCTTCTGCTTCCCCCCAACTTTGGGTATCTCACCCATTCTTTCAACGTCAAATTTGGTAGCGCCTAACTTCTGAGGGGTGAAATGATAACTTTGTGTTATGAGCTTTAACAGATTATCGACTTTGATGTCGATGACCTCGTCTGTCCATACAAGTGTAGCAGCTACTATGGGCCCATCTGGATCTTCAGGGATTATGCTTCTTACTAAAACCTGGTGGAAGCATATAACCAACGTTATGTTATTAGTGCACATATAAAATATCAGACAGCTGTATAATCATAGTATTACGGAGGACTGCAAAGACGACACTTACATCGGTTTTTTTTGTCTAATTCACGTGCATGACTAAGGCTCAATGTCTGTTTTTTTTTTTTCTCTTCTTCTGAATGGTATCATCTCCATCATCGCAGCTATACGATTCAGAAGATGAGAAACTTTCCAAAACAACGTCAGTTAAAGCCGGTACAGCCTCTATGATAACTAGTTGGAGTGGCAAGGCAAAACCTTTAAGCACTATTGTATGCTTTGATAAGGACACCTCGTCTCTCTGCTTTATATTTCCAATAGGCATTTCAAACGCAAGTCGACCTCACGGAAAGGAAAAGAACTCCTCCAGGTCTACCATAGCCTCTGCATGTTTTTTAATCATCTTCATCTTCAAGTTAGTAGAGAGTAGAACTGAAGACATAATCGCAAGACAAACCAACTTTATCCTTACTTCTTTATATGTAACCGTTTTTCTTCTAAGCATTTTCAATGCTGTGGAATCCCGAAGATCCTCCCTTTTTCCAAATAATTCAGGCCAATTTCTGTTTTATCTTCATCTTTGACTTCGAATTAGATTTTTGTGGATATTCCCTACAGTTGAGACCTGTTACAATGGCGAACTCGCGAAGTGAAAACCTAATCGGTTTCCCAGAAAACCGAAACAAAGCTTCATTCTTTTTTCCCCACTTTCAGTTGCCTAGATAACATGTATCTAACAAATCTTCCCAAAAAACCTGGTTTTTAGCCGATTTCAACAGTCTTGCCAAAGGGAGACATGCGTAATGTTCGGATCTCATCATCTTCGAGCGAATCAAGTATGTGATTAATGGCTCTGGAGGACTGGTAGGTAAGAACCCTGACTCCAACCGGTTCTTCACTCCCTGCAAACATCATCTTCGGAATCGGAACCACAGCTTCCGTAACATTGGCTTCTGGATCTACGATGTGAGATGAGTCCATTTTTCAAAATAAGTTCAGGGGTTTTGTGAAGTTTAAAAGTCGGAGGGGAGATGTGTATGAAAAGGTTTCATACAACTTGATAGGTTTATTTGAAGAAGAAAAAAATTAATGGTTAATTTTGGAAATGTAAACATATCATAATTATTACGGAAGCGTGCATGCCTAAACTGACAACAAGTCTATATCTGAGTCCGATACGGTTTAATATAGTTAAAAGGCTATAAGAATTTCCATGGATTTCTCTTTTTAAATTTCTCAAAAATTTCTAAAATTTATTTCAAGCCCACATTTCTATATTTAACCGGCCTAAAACCATTTCAGAAACAAATCAGTTTAACCGACCAAAAACCATTTCAGTTAAATATAAACAATTGATTACGATCAAAGCAAAAAAATAAATCAAAACAGTTAGAGGAATAACATCTCCGACCAATAAATTGTAAAATATCTTATCCCTCTTCTCCATATAATTATTAAATGTGTATTCGGTTTGAAGCTCTTATATCCTCCATTATCCTAACTGTATCCGGTTTTAATTCTTGTTTTAGTTTCATCTTCATTATGAATAAAAGTCAAAATCTGACAAATTTCCCGGTAGCAGGTCATATCTAAATAATATGGCTGTCTCATCGCGATGATAGAATAGGAAACCCATCCCTTAAATTACTTGGTTCGCCAATTATTAAAAATATTGCACAGATCTGCAAATTCCACCTACAATTTGTATATTCACCTAAATAACCCTTTAATCTATTCAACTACTAGTTTCTTCACATTTTTCATTACATCATATTTAACTGCTGAGAGTTGATTGGTAATTTTTTTGTCGAATAATTCATATTAAACCATATTTGGTTGATATAACAATTATCTCGAAGAACTGTTGCTACCGGCATGTTATGACTTATATTGAGAAAAATAAGATCTCAGGGTGAAAGATAAGGTAAAATACAAATTGATTTCTAAGCAAGTTAAAGAAATATAGGTATGTCATATCTACTGGATCCTCGATCTGTTTCAGTAAAACGGCGCAATCTATCGCTAATCTTAACAAAATTATCATTCTCTAGCTCTAACTGCCCATGGCTCATATAAATCTCTCCAATTCTATGTAAAGTGTTGATAGACTTTTATCGCATCCTCAAAGCATGTTGAATCACATGTTACCTTTAAGAACCTATCACAATCCACTAACTGGTTCATGATCAATCCAAAAAGCGTTGATCCAGTAAGTCAGGATAAAACAGGTCATAAAATGCATTCTTATCATCTCATGTCGCTCTGGTGGGGCGAGGCCTTCACCTCTTCCTCGCAAACTTGTTGGTTTGCGTCCTTCCAGCTGTATGTTTATGTGGACACAAGTTGTAAGGATAGCCTCATGGTAACAAACTGTTAAAGTTTGGGAAAATGCACCTTCAAAAAACTCAAATTAGCTAAGTAACCAAAATCCTCTTCTCTCACTCTCTTCCTATTTCTCTCTTTACTTTTATTCTAGAAATCTAAGTTTAGTTTTTTTTTTTATTATTTCACAAATTCGCCCTTAAAGTTTCTCAGAAAAAGAAAATTTAGTTTTTAATGATAAATTTTCTTTTTCATTTTTTTATAAAATTAAGCCAACAACTTGGTGACAATTTTTAGAACCTATCTAGCGAGGCTTAGGCGTTCGGGTACTCGTTCGTGTTCGGGTCGTGTATATCGGATATCGTTTCTTTTTTTGTAACACCTCCTAGGTCCCATTCTTGAATTCGGATCGGGATCAGATATAACACATCGGATTTAGGTTTGGGTTCGGATTATACTGAAGTTACCGCATATCATTTGGGTTCAGGTTTTAGTGTATCGGTTTCGGATCAACTGAAGTATAATTCAAAGAAAAAATAAACATAAGACACTTAATTTAAATTTATTAATCACAATTGTTGAGATTTGATCTATTGATACTCGTTTTAATGACGCCAACAAAGTAGAACAAGATCTGAAGATTTTTAAATATGTAGAAATTACTGAAATTGTCATGCATTCTATGTTATTAAATGATAACATTAGACAAATGTTTACAAACTGATCACAGTGATAAGTGAAATATGAAAACTCACATAATATATAATCGTAACAACACAAGCTTTGTTAAGTAAGATGAATTGATAATAACTAAGAAACATGTCTCTCAAACTTTGGAAATAACAAAACGTGTCTTGGAAATTATCGAATTTGTGTAATACATGTATATACTTATCTACATAATATATACATTTCGGTTATTTTGGATTCTAATTCAGGTTTCGTATTAAACCGGATCCATACCTAGTAACCAAAGTATTAGCATATCAAAACCGGTCAAATATTTTAATGGATCCATAACCGGTCAGACTCAGGTTCTTGGTTCGAGTTTGGGTTCGGTTTTGGATTATGGATAATATGCGCATGCCTAAACCTATTTATAAAAATTTCGCTAATTAAAATTTTTTCTTAGCATCTCACATGCTTTTTCATAATTTTAATTTTTTAACAGGAGATACTCCCTCTAAATTCCCGATAAACCTGCCCTAAAGTGTCCATTGTAATATCTCTTTGAAAACTTTGTCATTTTTTTGCTTTTTATATGTAACAAATAATATATGGGTAGTTTTTCTTTGTAGATCGGCGAGAACTAGGTCTTTTCTTATAAATAGTTCATATTAATGGTACAAAATGTTTTTGGAAAGAAATCACAAAAATAATTTATTTGGTGAACGAGTTGATTCATAATTAATGCTTAGATTTATGGTTACCCACTTTCAACCAAATCCTTCTAAATCAGTTCATTTATGTTAACTCATCATTACTTTTAACTTTTTAATGTTAAAATATTATTCTATTATAAATTGTGAAAAATATTACATGAAATTCGGTAGTCAACAATTCTAGCCAGCTTATAAAGATTCAAGTTTTATGCACTATCCTGAATAGTCCTAGGAAAAAAATGTCTAAAGATACTCTTTGTACTACAATAAAGGTTCTAAGTTTTCTCTCCATTAATTAATTTTTCGACATTTCAGTGTTTTCTTGAATTTGACTTTGATCCCTCATAGAAAATCATTAATAAATCTTTAGTTAAACCATTAAACCATTGAATTTTTCCAATTTATTAGTTTGTTTAAGTTGGCTTATTTTAATTTTTTTGTGGAATTGTTTTTGGTTTTTGTGTTTCATAGAAATTATGTTTTTTCCTTGTTTTTGTTTTTTTTTTCTATAACCAAGTGTCCTTATCCCACCGTAGTGGTACAGACTAGAGACCGAAGCGAGCAAAGACACTGTTAGGGTGTCACCATGTGGCTCACATATAATGATCTTCGGTCTCGGGCGCCAGAGTAAGTCCGCATGTAAATTTCCTGGTGGCCAATGCGGATTGAACCCAGGACAGGCACTCCAGCCGGAGTTCCATTGCCACTAGACCAACATGTGTTGGTTTCCTTGTTTTTTGTTTGTCAACATACTTTCTTATTACGAAAACCTAGTGATTACATATTGTTATTGTTGGTTCCTTTTCCTTGCTTCTTTAGATTTTACATCAACGTTCATAAGCAAAGATCTTGTAACATAGACATAGTGGAAAGTAAACGTGCAAGACTTTGGTGTTTCAAAAAAAACGTGCAAGACTTTGACATCATATAAATATCACGTATCAGCGAGGAAACCACCGTGATACATTCCTTGGTGAAGGTTTCTTCAGTGCAATACTGATTTTGACTCATCAATGATTGGCTTACAGTCCCCAATGAAAGCAACTTGATCATATCCCAGTGTTTTCATCTGCTGCACAGCTATTGACAAGGCAACTGCTTCTGCCTCCAAAGAAGAGTTTGTTGGCTTGATTGAAGAGTCTCCTTGAAGTTTACGGATCCCATTCTTTAGTGTGCAAGGACCATCCGATTCCTCCAATTTCATTAGCCTTCTTCCATGAAGCATCAACAAAGCAGTAATATTTTACAGAAATAGGCAGTACCTCTTGTATTGTTCACTCTTTTACTTCCTTGTTGTAGTATCTTGTTTTCCGAAGATAAATTAAGCTATTTCAATTTTAATTGAATAAATCTTTAGATGATACAACCATTAGATAATCGTTAAAGCACTAGTTAGGAACCATGTGAGTTTACCAAAAAAAATATTAGTTTTACACTGTATTTTATTTTTTAAACATTATTGAACTATTATGGGAAGTGAATAATGTATTTCTCAAAAGAAACTTCATATTTCTTTTTGACTTTTAATTATTTATATTTATTTTAATGGTAAAAATCTGTTGAAAATGACCATTATACAAAAGGGTCAAATCCTATTTGACTAGAAAATCACAATCAAGGAAAGAAAGACTAAGAAGAGAGAAAAACAGATATCTTTCTCTTTCAAGCACAGAAGCACAACTCTAAAAATGGATACACATCCCAAGTGAGAGAAAGAAGAAAGAAAGAAAGAAAGAACCAGACAGGAGAGGAGATATAGGAATCAACCAGACAAACAGACAGACAGTCACATCAACATAAATTAAAAAAAAAAAAAAAAAAAACCTTTTCTTTTTTTACTTTTTCACCAAATCTAAAAAAGGGGGAGAGAAGAGAAAGAGGGTAAAGATAGGGTCGTGCGTGTCAAAAGGAGGTGCTGCACGTGAAGCCTCCTCCTCCTCACCACCATTGAGGAGGCTCTCGTTGCAGCGCTTTAGCGGAAGCCTAACCTTCTCTTCAGCTCACGAACCGTCGGATCATCATTCCGATAACGGCGGCGGCGGTGCGGCGAAGATGAAGGGTCTTTTCAAGTCCAAGCCTCGCACTCCTGCTGACATCGTGCGTCAGACCCGTGATCTCCTCCTCTACGCTGATCGATCCAAGTCCTTGCCTGACCTTCGTGAATCCAAACGCGAAGAAAAGGTCTTTGCTTTTATTACATTAACAATGCCGTTTGCTCTCTCTATGGATTTGTTGTTGCATTTGATTCGTTCTTGTGTTTGTAGATGGCGGAGCTAAGCAGGAACATTCGTGATATGAAGTCTATTCTCTATGGAAACAGCGAGGCTGAGCCTGTTGCTGAGGCTTGTGCTCAATTGACTCAAGAGTTCTTTAGAGAGGATACTCTACGTCTCTTGATCACTTGTCTCCCTAAGCTTAATTTAGAGGTAACAATTAGAAAGACTTTCATTTTTGAGATTTAGATTCAGGAAAAATCTTGTATATGTTAGATTGAGACATTCATTAGGCTATATGATCTAACTGTGAAAAATCTTGTTTTTATTTGTTTGGTGTTAGACTAGGAAAGATGCTACACAGCTTGTTGCAAATCTGCAGAGGCAGCAAGTGAATTCAAGGTTGATTGCTTCTGATTATCTGGAAGCTAACCTTGACCTCATGAATGTTTTGATGGAAGGGTGAGTGTTAATGTTATTTGTGTTGGGATCATATTATGCAAGTTGGTAGTTTCCGGATTTGGAGATTTCTCGTTTTTATACCATTTATGTAAAGCTTTCAATGTTTTTGTGTCAGCTTTGAGAATATGGACTTGGCTTTGCATTATGGTGCTATGTTTAGGGAGTGCATCCGTCATCAGATTGTTGCCAAGTGAGTAGATCATTTCATATTTTCTTCAGTTTACAACCTGTGAGGCAGATATGTTAATGGCAATGGGTTTGATTTCCTTGCATTCAGATATGTTTTGGAGTCGGAGCATGTGAAGAAGTACTTCGATTTTATACAGCTTCCTAATTTCGATATTGCTGCCGATGCTGCTGCAACTTTTAAGGTTCTAACAAGTTGCATTTTCTCACTTTGATCTTTTCCTGCTGGTACTACTAAGTTTCAAACATTCAATCACAATTACAACCCTTTCATTTGTTTTCATAGGAACTGCTAACAAGGCATAAGTCTACTGTTGCCGAGTTTCTCACCAAGAATGAAGACTGGGTAAGTTTTCCTTAATAATAGCCTTCTGATTTGTCTGCAAAGTCAAAAAAAATATGGTTCAACACTTCTGCATTAGACAGAGTATAATTCTCAAACTTTTTTGGTTTGCAGTTTTTCACAGACTACAACTCAAAGCTTCTTGAATCAAGTAATTATATAACCAGACGGCAAGCTATTAAGGTATGGTAAACTATAGTCTACAAACATTGAAACGATGTTAGTGGGTGATTAATCTGATTTACTGTTGTGTGTAAACGTTAAACAGCTGTTGGGTGATATATTACTGGATCGATCAAATTCAGCTGTGATGACGAGATATGTGAGCTCAAGGGATAACTTGAGGATTCTCATGAATCTTCTGAGGGTATGAATACTCAAATCTTTTGTTCTTGATGATAATATTTGGGAAATAAACTTAACCCCTTTTGAAATACAGGAGGCAAGCAAGAGCATACAAATAGAAGCCTTTCATGTTTTCAAGGTCTAATTCTTGTATCTTAAATAACGTTGATTGTTCTGCTTGTTTAAATGTTGGTGCAACGTGATTGTACTGAGATTATTATCAATGTTTTGCAGCTATTTGCAGCGAATCAAAACAAGCCTGCTGATATAATCAACATTCTGGTAGCAAACAAAAGCAAGCTTCTGAGATTGTTGGCTGATTTGAAACCAGACAAAGGTATGAGAGTCCTGTCAAGTGATCACACGCTTGCTTTTGTATTTGATCCTTCTCCTCCTTTATATATGTTTGGTTTGGTTTGACAGAGGACGAAAGGTTTGAAGCAGATAAAAGTCAGGTCTTGAGAGAAATTGCAGCCCTTGAGCCGCGAGATCTTGCTTGAGAACCAACCAACAGATATCTCTTCCTTCTTTCCCTTTTTAAAGACATTTTTGAAACATCAAAAGGTTGTTGTTTTCTTTATTAGGTAAAACATTTCTTTAATTTCTCTTACATTCTCAGTAGACAATATATTCATTTGATTATGAAATCACTTTTCACTGTCGATGAGAAAATGGTTTTGTTAAACGCGTTTTAAATTCTACGCAAAAACCTCGTATTCACAGGTTCAACCTCAACAACTATTAAACATCAAATATATTAATTCAATCTAGGTAATACAATACATATATGAAATCCCAACTGAAAGCTGATAAATAACCAGAAAATTTCACTCTATACTCTTAATACATCAACTACTTCTCTAAGCATACTGAGACCTATCACCGTTTCCAAGCTGAGATGTCTTGGCAGATTCCTCTGCTTTCCCTCTTTTTATAACTACAAACCAAGTAAAGCCTTCCAGCACTGCCGCCACTAGACCCAGCGTTACGATTATAGCTGTGTAAGTGTTTCTCCACTGCTTCTCAGGGCTCAAGATGTCCAACCCTTTGAAAATGTTCACTATTGCGAGGATGATAATGGTATAGCCGACGGTGTGGTGGTAGATGTTCCAGTAGAATCTGTACTTGTGGTCTGGTTTGGGTCTTAAGAACATAGCAAACACCTAACATGTACCACAAGAAATTGAGTTACGCAACAACATTTTTGTTGAGAATTCATAAACAGTTTTGGTTAAAAACCTACCTGAACTGTTGCAAGGCAGAAGAGAGTGATACCGATGGCACGGTGAGTGCTGAACTGAATCCCTTCTGATTCGCTGCCAAGTTTGAGACCTGTAGCCCACCCAGCAACACCAATGATATAAGCAGAAGCTTGGCAGGAAACGTGAAGGTAGAACCAAGCAGGGCCTGCTGATTTTGAGACTCTTAAGTATCGAGCAATGATTGCTCCTATTGGCATCATTATTCCCCAGCTCACTGCGTTCAATATCCCATGTATCTGCAATCATTATCAGAAACTAAACTAAGATTTTTCAAACAGGAAGGAACATGGCAGGTTCTAAGATTCATGGGACTTAAAATAATTATTAAACATATATTTTCCCTAAAATCATTTATACTCCATCCGTTTCTTTTTACTAACCGTTTTGGCGTTTTAGACTTGTGCACACAAATTATTAAAAACCGGATGGAGTACAAATAAACCACTAATATTTTGGGCCATAAGCGAATGTTTCATCTGCTATGTCCAGAACCGGCTCTGGCAAAAAAAAAAAAAAAAAAAAAGAGAAACTGAAAATGATGAACTCACGTTGCGTTTTTTAAGCTTGGAATCTCCTGCTCCTCCTCCTGAGGTGGATGCAGATGTACCGGAGATGACGTTAATTGTGGAAACAGAGCGGATGTTATTGCCAGAAGTTGGGTGAGGCAGGAGACTGTTCCCTGAAAGAGACCCATCTTGCCACACAATATTAATGTTTCCACCGTTTGTAAGTGGAAGACTCAGAGTTGCGAAGATGATCATCTCGTTGTTTTGGTAAGTGGCTGATAACTCTGAGACGTTGAAACTCAGGTCACCTTCTTGTAGACTCGTCTGGTAGCCGCTGATAGGTGAAGTGAAAGCCCTAACAGTGCCGTCTGATTGTGGATAAGCCACAATGGCTTGAGCTCCAACCATACCGGTGGCTGTGGGGTTAACGGCCCATGCGACCCATTTCCCGGGGGAGAGATTTTTGTGGCGATAAGCGACTTGGAGGTTGCCGGAAGAGGAATCATAAGTGTAGTGGAGGAAGGAATCAAGAACAGGGAGGTCGTTACAAGACTCAAAGAGAGTGTTGGTGGAGAATTTGTAGTTGGAACATGTTTGAGCCAAGGCAGATTGGGAGATGATGAAGATAAAAACAGAGAGACATAGGAGGAGAGTTGAAGATTTGGCCATGGATACTAGAAAAGAAAAGAATGAGATGAGTATGGGTTAAGGGGAAGAGAGAAGGAGGAGATTAAGTAAGAAAAGAAAGTGGGACAAGTAAGGTTAGGTTTGTTAGTTAATCTGTCTAATAAAGAATCTTTAATTCTCTTCATTACACATTCACACTTGACCTTTTTTAATAGTTAAGAGTATCTATGTTTTATTTTCTTGTTCATCTATCAATTGTGAGTTTGACCTATATATCAAAATATAGATTATAGAAACATTGTAAATGAAGTTATCAATTTCCAAGCTTGACGTGTTATGTTTGCCTTCATTAAGTCTTTAATTCTCTTGAGTAAACACCAAGAAATGTTAGAATGTGGAAAAATGAAAATAGTATAAATGATAGTAATTACATAATTGGTGGAAAAATGAATAGGTCGGGGTCGTCTTCACATTCAAAAACTAGTTCACGCTTGCCTCTCACCAACTTTGTTACTAACTTATTTCTCGTGTTTTTCCCCTTTGTTCATTTTTTTTTTTTGTAACTATCCCCTTTGTTCTTCACAATTCCGTTTATCGGTATGCATTTTAACATTACTTTATTTAGTTAGGTATAACCGTATAAGCAGATACCTTCTGTTACTTACAATTTAATATTCATAAAATCTACGTATATTAACCTTTTAAATTCAAAGACCGAAAATAATATCTCATTGGATTATGTTCTAGCCGTTTCACTATAAGCTAGCGTTGATGTGGTAAATTATGAACACAATAAAATATAAAGGTTCGTATATAGGGTTTGTGGCATAATAAAGAGCAAAACATATCCAACTAGTAAAGCTGTACGGATGTGCCCTGATTTAATTTAAGCATACGTTTTATTGTTGTAATTTAATCCAAACATCCACCATATAGAGAATCTTCTTTATGAGTTTTTGACCAGTGTAGATAAAACCGAGTTTGTGAGAGATCCAATGAAAGTGGTTTGGTTGGGTTAGCTGGTTAGGGGTAGGTTTTATATTTGTGTCGCGACCAAAATATCAACTGCTAATCACGTGCATGTGGAGTCGTTGGTTCTAATAAAACAATAATGCCTAGGCCTGATAATGCTCTTCCCGGTCAATGCTCCAATGACTACCAGCCACATGTGTCCATTAAGTTTGTAGGTGTTGTTACGCTCAAGTTGAGCTAAAGACTCTGAGAGCATCCGTATTGAAGGTTCGTGAGGGAGGTTCACACGCGGATAAAAAAAAAAAAAAAAAATGTTGATTTTGGTGAACCCGGTCTTGGAGGTTCGTCGGGATAAATCCGATTCACACGAGATTCACCACGTGACGTTCCGCGATTGGTCCGTTATTAATTTTTTTTTCTTTCAGAAAAAGCAAACAAAAAAAAACTAATTTTTTTTTCTATGAATCCCCACCTATCAGATTCACTGATGGAGATGCTCTAAGTACACAGATAAGGATTGTCCAAAAATAATCCCAAAAGGGATTAGTGCATAGTCTTCAGAGCTTCTATATAGAGATGTTAAAATGCATGGGGTCTAAGAGCATTCTTTAATGCTTGTATTTAACAGAGTTTTTAGGGGGAAAACCATTGGTGGAACCCAGAAAATAAAAAATACATTATCCACTGTCCCGAAATAACAGACATATGCTGTGGATTTTTCGCACTGTTTTGCAGGTCCCACGATACGTGGCGGTCCGCAATTGATTCCTTTTCAATTTTTTGATCAAATAAACCAAACAAAAAAAAATTTAAATTTAAGAGACGGATCCACCGTCTCTCCATTAAAGATGCTCTAAACAGGCTTAGTATAAACATGCAATACCCGTGATCAATTTATTATAATATAAAAATAAACGAGTTTATAAGGGTTGGATGTTTAAGTCTATTTCGTTAATAGGCATATCTGTTAAATAAACGAAATATTCGTTTAAGTCACTGTTTATGAGTTTTTTAAAAGAAAACATATATATATATATATATATATATATATATATATATATATTTAAAACAAATTTATAGGTAATTTTTTTTAAAAAAAATATGAGATTTAACACGTGGTTAGGAATGCGATTTAAGTACCATCAAACAAATAACACAAAAATGTACAAAAGATAAATACATTCATGATTTTTCATTTGAAAAATGGTACAAAATTCTACCAAGCAAATAACCCCTACTTATATGTAAAACTATTTAAAGATGGTAATTGCTAACTTTAAACGACGGTTAAGAAAGACACGTAGGCCAAATGATAAAAGAAGTAAAATGGGCTCATTAAAGGCCCAATATATTATTTTTTCTCGGCCCATTTGTCGTTAACGAAAATGGAAACTTTCCGGTCTCTTTTCTGCCTAATTGCAACAAGTCTCTTTTGATTTCATAGCAGAAGCGTTGAATCCCTCAGTTTTTTTCTTCCCCGGATCGACTCCACTCTGGGGATCTCACTGTGATTCTCCTCTCTCGATCCATCAATCGTTGTTGTTTCAACAAAGGTAATTTTTTTTTCTTTTTCCTCAATTTCACAAAGAGGAGAAACACATGTTTACCCCCACTTGTGATTATCTCTACATATGTTGTTCTTTTTTTGTTACATTATGTAAAATGGGTCTGTAAAAGTTATGAATTTTCGACCATCAGCGTCTTCTTGTATGTGTGTTGTCTTAGAATGTCTTGTGATCTCTCCTGTAACTTTGGAACTCTGTTTCTTACTCTGATTTTACATTACACGCTCAGTTTGTCTGAAGAGAACCCTCAAAATGGGAAACTATACTTTGTTTAGCTTTTTTTTTAAGGTGAAGTTTCGATTTTTGTGTATTTGTGTCTATAATTCTCTTTATTAATATATTTTCTGAAAAAATGTGGCCTACCCTTCACTTTATCATTTCCTATCTGAAGATTCATTACCTGTCAACAATCATTTACGATGTTCATCTTTAAGTGTGAACCTCATGACAAGACTGCTTTGATTTCCATCAGTGTGTTAACTGCACTTTGTGTGATCCACTGATGAGTAGTGTTGGCTGCTTAGGTCCCACACTTGTCTCTTCTGTCTGAATTCTATTTTTTCTTTTTGATAAAAGAGAATATTGGTCTGCTTTCCTATTGGAGGCTTTCATACCTGGTGAACAGTTACTATCCACCGACTTTAACTTATATTCTCAGGGTGACCTCACACGCTACTAAAGTTGGCTTTCTTTACTCGTTGTTTTATAGGCGTACACACGCTACTTATCTTGTATAGTAATATCTACTGTAGGAGTTTTGTAAAAGAATCAGATCCAACTTTCAGATGAGGTAACTTGTATCTGTGCCTGCTTTACTCTAGATCCAAAATGCGTTTATATGCTGAATCCTTTAGCTTGTGACAGACTTTCTTAGGCGGTGAAAGAGCTTATACTTAGTCAACTTTGCAGCTCCACAGAACCTTCTAGGAAGCTACCTCAGTAGACAGGTGATTTAAAAAGATTCCCTTGCGTCTGCAAATGTTAACTCTTAGATCTCTACTTATTTTTTGACTTCTCTCTTCCTCTTTGTTTTGTTCTGTTCTTAGACAGGGCTAAAAGGCAGTGGTAAATATATGGTTCTGTAGAAGTGTGAACTGTAGAAAACAACGAGGAGATGGCTTTTTATTCCGAGGACAACAAGAGTGAAGACTACCTCTTTAAGATTGTTCTGATAGGTGATTCTGCAGTCGGGAAATCAAATTTACTCGCAAGATTTGCTAGGGATGAGTTCTATCCCAACTCGAAGTCGACCATTGGGGTGGAGTTTCAGACACAGAAGATGGACATTAACGGAAAAGAGATCAAAGCACAGATATGGGACACAGCAGGTCAAGAACGTTTCAGAGCAGTTACTTCTGCGTATTATAGAGGTGCTGTTGGAGCTCTTCTGGTTTACGACATCAGCAGAGTTCAGACTTTTCAAAGCATTGGTAGATGGCTCAACGAACTGCACAGTAAGTAACATCACACATTCATTTATTTCTTAACTTCTACTAAATAATCAAAACTGTTGCAGCGCACTCTGATATGAACGTTGTGACGATCCTGGTGGGGAACAAGTCGGATCTGAAGGATATAAGAGAAGTGCCAACAGCGGAAGGGAAGGCGTTGGCTGAAGCGCAGGGACTCTTCTTTATGGAGACATCAGCGTTGGACTCATCAAACGTGGCAGCTGCGTTTGAGACGGTCGTGAAGGAGATATACAACATACTGAGCAGGAAAGTGATGAGCTCACAGGAGCTGAACAAGCAAGATCCTGCCTCACTTAGCAATGGCAAGAAAGTTGTGATTCCATCCGAGGGAGAGCCCAATAAAGGTGGGTGCTGTTCTAGGTGATAGAAACTAAATTTGTAGAAAGCTTAAAATGGAAGATTAATGTTTCATCTGTTTGATTGTTTCTCTGTCCATGCTCCCTGCCATGAATGTTGAAAATTTGAGCTGTGTTTAGGTGTAGCAATCTGTAAATTTTCTACTGCAGAAGCTTTTATGAAAACTCGCATTCCTATCTATAAAGTTTTCCACTTTCTTGTTGTTCAACTTATGCAATGGTCATGAATTGATTATGATGATGATGGTTAGTCTTCTGTTATTGTCACATATCGTTGAATAAAATAACAAGGATTGAAACTTCACTATAAAATCTTCTTTATTACGAAATGTGACATGAACATAAAAATATTAAGATGCATGAGTATGGTTATTCTTCCAATGAAGCATTTGACATTGGGAAGAGGATCAAATCGAGCTGTAGACTTAGATTGATACAATTAATAAATAAAAATCTGAGAGATGAAGTTGCAGTTGCAGAGGTCACACGTGCAATTGCATGTGAAGACAGATTGGCTCCACACATGATTGTATTTATAGTTCTAGTACGGAATACATTTGGCTATAGATTGTTTCGATTTGGTTCGGTTTAATGTGGTCTCAATGATCATCCGGAAGTCTATTCAAGGCCTGAATATAGGAAGAAAGACTATTAAACCAAACCTTAAGCATATACAAATGAAACTGTAGCTGAAGCTCAAAAGCTGAGTAGCAATAGCTTCTCAGGTCTCTCTCTCTCTCTCTCTCTCTCTCTCTACCCTTTTTGTTCATGGAGTGACTAGGAGAAACTAACCACACAAACTAGGAGAAAATATTCTTAGATTCATGTAACTAGAGATCTCCTGAAATGTGTTTACAGAACATGTTCTTGCCTGAATCTTCCTGCATTTGTAATATTGAATTCAAATTATAGACTCTTCTTGATTTACACAGTCCTTTATACTTTTGACTGTCTGAAGCATTTTCTTAAACTTTGTTCATAGTATATGCCCCTCAGGATCAGCATCTCCCATTGTGCAACTCTCCTATTAAAAAAACGAAAGTAATCCCATTTTTAGTGGTAATAAATCTCTACTTGATGGAATTTTTAGTTGACTAGACCTTGGATCATTGCTTCAAGAACCTCTCTAAGGTAGTTAAGTCCTAGCACCTGGAAAAAATCCTAGTTTATCTATGAACTATGGTACAGAACCTTTGTGACTAAACCAAAAAAAAAAAACATGAGGATTCTAACTGAAATTTGGCCAATGTACGAGCATCAGGAAAGGCCTTGGATGCAAGCCACGGCATTAGAAATCCAAAGTCTAGAGTGAAAGCCACAGCATTAAGAAAGGTCTTGATGCAAGCCACAGCATTAGAAATTCAAAGTCTAGAGCTCAAACCCATTCAGAAGTTAGACATTCCCTTTTCCAGAAATAACAAATCAGCTACACAAACAATATAATATAACATTTTATCAGCAAAAACGGCTGAAAATATCGACCCCACACTAGAGACATCCAAGATCGTGGTGGTAGACGAAACATGTTTCTCTGAAGCAATTGAACATGCTGGATATCTCAAGCTCATCTTGTTTCTTAATAAGATACTAGATGATAACCCGCGCGCATGCGCGGGATGAAATTTTTATACTAATATTTATTCATTAAATGGTTTTTAACATTTTGCAATACTACAATATTTATCGATTAGAAAATGATGAATACAAATGTTGGTATTCTAAATCATCATAGGTCTGGACGTTTGAGACTTCGTCGGTTTTATTTTGATTGACACGTATTTTTAGATTTTGGTACTATTTTCATAAATCTTATTTGAATTTTACTAATTAGGATTGGATTCAATTTGATCTTCTCAATTCAGTTTGGATTGGATTGTAACCAATATCTGAAATCATCCCAAAAAATATTTCTTAAACATTAAAAGTTGAGAAAAAAAAAATATTTAAGCTATTAATAAATTTAATTTAAAATTAGTTAAATTATCTAAACAAACTAAAAGATATTTAAAAAAAGAAGTAAATAAAACAAACTACAAAAATCTTTCAAATACTATAATTTGTATATACTAACCTCAAACCCTTTCACTGAAATTTTTTAAATTAACATATTTATAGTATGAATATCTACTAATGATACTTCATATTCTTACGATTTATGATAATTTCTATCTTCTTTGAAAAAAAACAAAGTTAAACCATTGATCATAAAATTTTCAATGTGGGATTTTACTATTTTTAGTTATTTATGGTCGTTTTAAGAAAAGTTAAAAATATAACCTATAAAAAATTTTAATTTTTGATTATATATTTAAATGTGATTGTTTAGTTTATTTTAATAATTTAAAATTAAACAAAAAAGAGAGGATACAAAAAATGTATTATTCATAATCATTAATTACATATATATGTTAATCATATTAGGTAATTCCGTAGCTTTTATTTAAGGAAATAAAATATATTGTTTTATACCTAGCAGAGTTGGTCCCTTAAAAATGTCTATATATTATAGTTCTAAATGCAAGAAATTAAATGTTACATTATTTCATTCCTAGCAAAGTTGGTACATTAAAAAATTAAAGCTGAGAAGCTCTGTGAACTTGACACGTAAGCATGCTCTCCAAGGTTGTGCATTTATGAATGCTTCAGGATTAATATATAAGAGATGTTTGAGTTGTGTTGTGTTGTTCGTCAAAAAAAATCAGATTAAATCGACTCGTAAGCACGATCAGAGTTGTTTCTACCTCTGTTACTCACTTTTGTTTTCTTGCAGCTGTAACAGTGATCATGGGCTCTGTTTTCATAATTCGAAGTTTCTGAAGAAAGTAAAGTTTATCAAATAGTTGCATTGTAGTACACATGAAAGAAAGAAGAGTGCTGATACTGAATCGAATTTTCATTTATTTCCTTACATGAAAAAAAACAAAAACAAAAACAAAACGGAAACGAAAGTTATATTGAAAGCAGAGTCAGAGATGGAAATTGGTTTCTCTCGGCGCGGGAAAAGTTCGGTCTTACTGTGTTTTGATTTTATCAGACAAGATAGGCCCTACGATAATGTGTTAGAATATGAAGAAGATGGGCCTGCTATCATATGTGAATTACAAAGTATATATTCTCTCTTTTTTTGATCTAAACAAAGTATATATTCTCTAACTTTTTCATTTTTAATGAAAAAGAAAAATGAATTATTGCTTTATGATATTTCGGTGTTAAAAAAAAAAAGCTTTATGATATTTCAATAAAGACAAACAATTTCGTACGACACTGGAAAAATGTGATAATAAGTTTGGATCCCATTGAGCTACCCATGAAAAATTCCAAAACATAGCCTTTCGGAAGTCAGGGGCAGCTTTCTAATAGCTATGTGTAAAGATGAAATTTTAAAAATAAAAAAAAATCATGTTTTGTTTGGAGTATTACATTTCTGAATTTTATCAACGCTTAGGCTAATTAGATGTATCATGTATTGGTGTTATAACCCCTTAAAGTCTAGATACTCTCTACGTCTAATTCCATATGTATATGTTCAATACTAGGTGTCAACATAAGAAAAAGAACTGGTAATATTCCTTCTAATTTTATTTTTGTTTTCTCAAAGCAGTTTAATATTTATAATTAATTATTTCTTATAGTTTTAGTATTTTCCTAATTATTAATCATTTAAGCGTATACAAATAAATTTAACTTGTATATGTCTCGTTTATATACATCAAACTAGGTGTTTTGCCCGCCATGTGGACTTAAACCTTTTATAATTATTTGTTTGTAAATATTAATAATAAAAAATTAGAAGCATAAATTATTATTTGTGTTTTCATTTTGAAATTTTTATTTATATTAAAAATTATTCAATATTATCTTTTCACTTATATAAAATTAAGAATTTTAATTAATTAATATGTAATTGTTTGTTTTCTGCTTTTGAATTTTTAAATATTTATCAAAAGATAGTTTTCGGATAACAATACAATACATATAGAAATTATCTTTTAAAAATAAAATATATTTTTAGATTTTGGATAACTCTTATTGTTATTATTTAAAATAACTATCTAATTAAATAAATTTAAATTCGTTTTTATATTTAATTAATTCATAGTATTTATTCATTAAGGGTATAAACGATATTAACCGCTCCAACTTTTAACGTGAGAACTCCGTTGCGAAAAATCACTTCGCAAATAATAGTAAAGAGATTGGGCTTATCTCTACCAAAGTAATGGACTTTTTACGTGTGTTTTTGAAAGAAAGGGCTCAATAGTTATTACTACATCCCGCATCGGTAGAAATAGAAGGCGCCATCGGATATATATAAGGTATAAGACATATAGATAATTGTCAACTGGTGGTGAGATAGAATCTATGATTCTTGATTCGGAGAAGTGTCTAGAGAGGTCTTTGGACCGAAGACTAACTCTGTCAAGGAGTCATGAGTCAGCACTCATCGCCGGTTGACTTTTTAAATTATTGTTTTATTTTGATAAATTTCTATAAATATAACCTACAGCCTATCGAACGATTTGTATTATGCTTCTTAAAACAATCTAATCTCCTCTATATTATTTGAGAATCATTTAAAAGTTGTAACCTTAAGTTTGTAAGAATTAAAAATAATTTCAATCCTATGTGGTATAGCTATTTGGCTTCTATTTCAAATCTCAAGGATTCTAGAGCATATGATATAATGTATAGTCTAAAAATTATATTCTCTAGCAATATAATATTCCGTAGACTATAGTTGGTCACATATATCAAATATTTATTGTTTCGCATGCTTTCCTTAAATAAAAATACGGAATTACCTAATCTGATTAAGATATATATGACAATTAATGATTTTAAACAATAAAGATTTGATAACAATCTATATATTTTTTCTCATTTTGTTTATTTATTTATTATTAAAATAAATTACACAATTACATTAATCATATAATAAAAATCTAGATTTTTTTTGTGTATGTTGTATTTCGAATTTTTCAAAATGAGTATAAATTACTAAAACTGTTAAAAGTCTCACATAAACTTTTAGGATCAAGGTTTTAATTAGTTTTCTATATTAAAATATAATGATTATAAGACCATATGAAGAAATAATTTTAGTTTATATATATATATATTTCATATCGTTTTAATTAAACTATAAATCGTATGAAAATACATGCTTATATTTTGATTGTCTTCAACATATATTGAAAAGTTAATATTTTAATTTTGAAATATGTCATTTTTTAAAAAATGATTATAAATTATTGAAACTACTAAACATCTCACATTAAAAAAAATAATTGTTGGTGTAAAGTTTTGTTACACAAATATGCAAATAATCATAAAATCATATGAGTAGAAACCTCATTTAATAAATATCAATATTAAAAGTGTGCCATATTACTATGTCTATATCATTTAAATTTAATTATATATCATATACAATATATAAGATTGATTTGATTTATTTACGCTAATTGCGAATAAACAAGAGTGATAGTTAAATTTATATGCATACGTCAATTTATTACATAATAGTGACTGATTTCTTAGTTATGTAATATATATATTTATTATTTTCTGATATGCAGAAAATTATAAAATAAATTATAAATATAAAATACTTATTGTGCATAAGTGCAGATCTTAATCTAAGTATGTATCTTTTTAATTATTTTAAATATTAAGTATTTTCTAAATCCCAGGTCAAAACAAATAAACGAAATGAGAATAAACTTCAAAATCAATATTTATATCGAGTAATAACCAAAATATAAAAAATACAACAAAGAAAAAATTGAAGATAAATAGGATGATATGTTGTGTTTTTGACACCATTCTCATGTGTTTTTGATATCATCTAAGTGCTATCTTGGAGTTCTCTTAGTGTGTTTTGAGTCATTTCAGGTGGAGAATGTGCTGGATTGCACTGGAGGTACGCATGAGTGAAAAGGTGCAAGAAGAGAGTGTTTTGTTTCGCGGAGCAAGCACATGTGTAGGCACACACATCGNCTTAGTGTGTTTTGAGTCATTTCAGGTGGAGAATGTGCTGGATTGCACTGGAGGTACGCATGAGTGAAAAGGTGCAAGAAGAGAGTGTTTTGTTTCGCGGAGCAAGCACATGTGTAGGCACACACATCGCGGAGCAACCCCTGCCTTTCCACCACCTTGCTCCCGCGTTTTAATGAGCCATGATCTATTTCGGGAAAGCATATGTCTACCCTAGCAGGAGTCTATTTTACCTAATAAGAGGACTTTGGCCGCCTCCTCTCTTCTCACTTTCGACCAGAGACATAAATACATTAGTTTTTACAAGTTTTTGAGAGTTCTTGTTGAAGATTTGTTCTAGCTATTTTGTAAGGGTCAAGGCTTGCTCCTCTTGGTTTTCTAGAGAAGAAATCCCTGAACCCTCTTAATACTCGATTTATTTGATGCATTATTCAGTATTGATTTGTGTGCTTTCTTGTGCTATGGTTGAGTAGTTGATTTGTTAACCTAGGGTTCTAGGGTGTTGATCCAATGAACTGAACATAGAGAAGTAGCATTATTTCCTTTGCTCTCCACTGTTCTTAATTCTTATGCTGATCTGATCACTTAGTATTTGATTCCAAGTTTAATCTTTTATCATTAATCCTGAATTAGATTGCTAGATCTGTTGAGAGCAAGCATCACATCCCTGATCAGCGAAAGTAGATATCAGGGTGTGATGTGAGCATTTTAGGTATGTTCTTACTGTTTGCTATTAAGTCGTGATACACGCGAGAGCGTAGTAATTCATTGCTCTTCCGCGAAAGGAGCGCTGCTGCGAGAGCAGGGTGTTCTAGTTAGAAACCTAAGTTCTAGATTGTTCTTAAAAAGCTTGAATAATTGTTTGGTTCATCATGATTAACACCCAATGAGATACCTTAGGTTGACATCCTTATATCCTGAAATTAAAACCCATTTTAATTATTTGTTTCTCACTATTTGCTTCTTTACAAAACTTATCGTTTTAGCTTGAAATTGATCTTATAAAAATAAATTGTAATATTTGGTCTCTGTGGATTTCATCCTTAAGTGTTACATCGACATACCATTCGATTGTGGTAGTGTGCACATTAGGTTAATTGGTGTGCGTTCGCACGCGATATCAATTTGGCGCCGTTGCCGGGGACCATTTTATCTACCTTTATTTTTTGGCAATTTTTCTAGTCTAAAACATCTAACTTGCTCTATCTTTTCTTTGCTTGTAGCTGATGTTCCAGGTGTATGACCAGTAGAAATACTCGAAGCCACACCTCAAGTCCATTAGTCACGCTCACCAACGAAGAGGTAGCAGGATTAGAAAGAACCAATAGACAACAACCGAGGCCGACTCACGCCACAATGGGCGATCACGGCGACCAAAATGATCTCACTGCAGCATTGGCTCTGATTCAACAGCAAATGCTCCAGATGCAGCAGACCATTGCCGCACAAGAAGCTGCTCGCAATCAGCAGGAGTAAGCCGCTCAGATTGGTGAGCGAAATCAGCCGCGGAACATCCCTGCTACGCGTTCCGCGATTGCTTCACCACCCTGTGCCAGACAAGACTTTGAGATCAAGCCTGCTATGATCAATCTGGTGCAGAGGAAGATGTTCCATGGGCTCCCAGCTGAGATATCGATGGATCACATTGAAGCTTTTGAAGAGATCTGTAGCTTCACACGTGCTAATGGTGTACCTCCTGATTACATCAAGTGTATGCTCTTTCCGTTCTCTCTAGCGGACAAGGCTTCAATATGGCTCAAGTCGCTCCCTACAGGCTCTCTCACTACATGGGAGCATGTCAGATCAGCTTTCTTGGGACACTTCTACACGAAGGCTAAAACAGCAACTCTCAGGA
Source organism: Eruca vesicaria subsp. sativa (assembly GCA_932364175.1). Classification (NCBI taxonomy): domain Eukaryota; kingdom Viridiplantae; phylum Streptophyta; class Magnoliopsida; order Brassicales; family Brassicaceae; genus Eruca; species Eruca vesicaria. Next base: position 5,299 of record CAKOAT010814042.1, on the reverse strand, counting down.
ATAAGATTTCTTCTTTCAAGCAGCACGCAAATGAGCTATTCAACGATGCGTGGGAGCGATTCAATGATTCACTTAGGGAGTGCCCACACCACGGTTTTGAGAAGGATCATGTTCTGGGTATATTCTATGATGGTGTTGAGTGGGAGTTCCGCAATGCTCTCAATGCTGCGAGCAGGGGAGACTTCATGACACAGACCACCGAGGGTGCCTACGAGCTGATAGAGAACATGGCTGCTAGTTCTGCGAACAAAAATCCAGAAACAGATCGCTCCAAGAAAGTGAACAGTGTTGATGGTCAGTGGAAAGATGAGGTCACTGCTAAGGTTGATCTGCTCCTGAAGAGCAATGAGGGGCAGGTGATGTACATGGATGAGGCTACACCAGAGCAAATAGCGAATGACCTTGCTTCTGAGGGAGGAACAAAGGGAGAGGATCATCAGGAAGTTCTCTACATCAATGGTCAAGGGTATGTGCAGAACCGGAACTATTATCAGAATCCCAACTACCAGAGCAACCCTAACCCGCTCTCTTACCAGAGGAGCAACGCAGAGAATTCTGGGGTGCTCCGGAGCAGAGAGGTTTCCCTTCGAGTTTCCAAGGCAAAACTTTTGTTTTCAACCAAGCTCAGAACCGATTTCAAAGCCAGAACCAAAATCAGTCAGAATCAGCAGAGCAAATCGCAAGATGTTTCAGCTAATTCAGGGGGTGGACAGAGTGAGATCAAAGCCTTAGGGAACATGATGCAGCAGCTGCTCCAGAGTCAACAGATACAGGCCAAGGCGTTAAACCAGGCTACTTCTGATATCAACACAAGGATGGAGAACATGTTCACTGAGCTTAACACGAAATATGACACAGTGACCAGTCACATGCGCCAGATTGACATTGCTCTCGCTCAGACTGCAGAGAGTGTCAAGAGACAGTAGGGGATGCTCCCTGGAAAAACTGATAGAAATCCAAGGGATTGTTATGCAGTGGAATTGAGAGGTGGTAGACAGCTGAATGATCCAACACCAAGGCGATTTACTGCTGCAGAGAAAGCTAAGCAGAAAGAATCAGAGCAACCTGTTGGGGCCGCTCCGACTTTTCCAGAGCAATCCGCTGGGGTCGCTCCGACTACTCCGGATCAACCTGCTGAGACTGCTCCAGATGAATCTACTGAAACTCCACCAGCTCGAGTCTATGTTCCTAGGGTTCCCTACCCAATCCCACCCAGACATCTGAGGGATCCCATTAGTGAAGAGCAGCTGGCATGTTTTAACAAGATTGTGAGAAAACTTCCTAAAGAACTTGCATTTGAAGATGCTCTGCAGATTCGCCCATTGCTCCAGTTCTTTAAAAACTGTAGAGAGACTCAAGAGGAGATCAAGGTCTTATATACTAAAGCACTGTCTACACCAGCACTGAAGGTATTGCCTAAGGTTGATGATCCTGGAAAGTTTGTTTTCTCATGTTCCATCGCATGAACAACCTTTGACGATGCTTTTTGTGACTCTGGTTCTTGTGTTAATCTCATCTCAAAGGCTATTGTAGACGATTTGGGTATTGCTGGTGTTGAGCGTTCTCAGTTGAGCGTTCTCAGCTGAGCCTGACCTTTGCAAATTCTTTTAGAGCAGTCCCATATGGAACCATCCGCTGCCTTCATGTCCAAGTCGGGGATTGCATTGTTCTTGCTGAGTTTCAAGTTGTTGAGATGGATAAAGATCATGAGATGCCTTTGATATATGGAAGGACATTCATGGCTACTGTTGGAGCAACCATCGATATGCCTAACAAGAGAGTATGCTTCTCCAACATCAGTAAGAAAGTTTTCTACAAGGTTGTACCCACCAGATATTCCTCATCACACGCCTCTTGCATCTCAGTGTTTGATGTAGAAAAGCTGCAAGTGATTCCAGAGAGAGAGCATGGTGATAAGGTTGAGAGCAGGCTGCTCTCTGATGAAAATCCTAGCACTGATCCTACTAAATTCAGAGGGAATTCAAGGGTAAAACAGAAAGTTCAGAAGAAAAGGGTCAAGGGAGATCCTACAATGACTTTGATACCTCTCAAGTGTGATGAGAACTTCATTGAGTATGAGGTGAAGTGCAAGGGTACATCCAAACCGTTCTCTAAAGTCAGAGCCATTCTCACACATGAGCTGAAAAAGAAAGGGGAAGCTGCTGTGAAAGGGTTGTTGAGCAGGGTTCTGTAGCTGAATATGTCTGATTGTGGAGCTTGTTTTGGAACAGGCCCTCCTGCTCCAGCAAACTAATCCCCATCACCAAAGTCAAGCTAGTGACTTTAACCAAGCGCTTGGTGGGAGGCAACCCACTGGTGAGTTTAAATTATTTTAGAACTTCTTTTTAGTTTTTATTTTGCTTCTGTTTTATTGAGTTTCAGATAAAAAAA
>CAKOAT010812931.1:144854-214701 GCA_932364175.1 Eruca vesicaria subsp. sativa | reverse complement strand
CTTGCTTAGCTTTTATCCCAATGGGTTTTGCTGAGTAAGGTTTTAATGAGGGAATGCTTCATGGTACTCCAAGCTTAACATAGTATCTATTGTCAAGCTTGAGGGGGAGTGTGAACATGAAGCAATAAAAAGGACTAGAGGAGAATAATTATTCGAATGGTGAAGGTTACAATTGGTTTGAGAAGGTTACAATTGGTTTCAATTGGTTTGAGAAGGCGTGTGGTACAAGTTCCGTACAGCTTTGTGTGACAAGTAACCTAAGGGAACCTAGAGTAACTTGGAGAACCAGTTTAAAGAGGAGAAGACCGTTGGGGAGTCTGGACAAAGCAGGTGCAAGTGGGTTGAGTTTTATATATTAAATCTCCTGTCCTTGTAAGCCTGATTTGACTTTAAATACATGTTGTAAGCAACCTAAAAAGTCAAGGAAACAGTTTTCCTCAGAATTAAATTCTCTTGTGTAACTCTCTCTCTCCTCTCTTCTCTCTCTCACGAAAATACTACCTTCTCTCCTCTGTTCTTGTTGTTCTTCCTTCTTCTCAAACAAACCAGTCTCTAAATACTCACATTTGAACATTTTGAATGCAATAGGACCACAACCGTCCACCATCGTCACTGACAAGAGTCCAACGAAAACATAATAAATAAACTAACACATTTTCGAACAAGAATCCATAACTTAACGTTTTCACTCACTATCAGTCTATCACACATTATTTACGTGTTCATTCACGTCCTCTCCTTTCTTTTTTTGGCAAACAACATTTCATTTCCAAATATAGTCTAACCACCTAAAAGGGGGTTCAATACAGAGTAACCGAGCACGGATTTAGCCACAGCATCCGCCTCGGAGTTAAAGTTGCGGGAAATGAAACTAAAAGAAATTAAATCAAAGAGAGGAATAGCTCGATAGATATCAAACATGATACCGAACAGTTCAGGTTGATACCCCCCCCCCCGTCTTCAAGAGCTTGATTAAGGAGAGAGAATCAGAGAGAACCCCCCGTCCTCTCCTTTCTCTCTCTCTTTAAAATCTTTCACCAAACGAAAACTAACAAAGAGAAAGAAGAGGATACTCAAAACATCAACAACATGAGCTACACTTTCTTATTTTTTTTTTTCACTCTCGTCCACTCTACTTTCTCTTCATTAGCTCCTACGGACAGAGCCCCTCTTGAGCCCATCAGAGACTCTTTAACGGACATGCCTGGCTCAGTCTTCTTTACTACTTGGGACTTCACAGTCCTGACCCTTGTTCCTTCTTCTCTAGTCTCACTTTCACTTCTCTAGGCCGCGTCACTGCCCTAGCTCTTGGCCATAATATCTCCGGTTCTCTATCTCCTTCTATCTCCAAACTAGCCCATTTGACCCAGCTCGTTATCTACCCTGGTATAGTCACTTGACCTCTCCCTTCTCGGTTTGATCTCCTCCCTCTCCTTAGACTAATCTCCTTGACTAGAAACAGCTTAACCAGTCCTAAACCCAATTCTTTATCATCTCTCTCAAACTTCCAGACTCGTGACCTTGGCTATAACCAACTCTCAGGCTATCTTCCTTCGTTTCTCACTACACTACATCGTCGTCTCATAGTCCTTGTTTTAGTCTCAACAAGATCGTATATGGTGTAAAGAAAAAAAAGATTGTAGATGATATAGATTGTTTCCTTTTTGGATAAATATATATATTCTATTACAAAAAAACGAAAAAAATATCTTGGATCCTATCTTATAATATAAAGTTCTTCAAAGTTACTAATTAACAAGATTGTGACACATATCAATCTATACTATTAAAAGTGAAGGCACCATTGAAAAATCGACTGATGGAAGTTGTGTGCACCCTTCATTAATGGCATTTTAGTAATTTATTTCCGTCTTACATATATATATATATATCAATTTGTTACAAATCATATCACATATTTCATATACCCGAATTATTCTCCCTCTTTCCATTAATTACTCTAACCATTAATTATTTTCTCTTTTCCCATTAATTATTTTTTTCTCTTCCCATTAATTACTCTAACCATATTTCATACATTTATTGATTTCCAACATTATATTACACGATTTGGTATATGCATCATATATGGCTTTATAACCAAATTTCATAATATATATTTCATACATCTATATTATATTATACACCTTATATTACATGAATTTAATCTATAGATTTTCGGCATTATACTTTTATGGTTGACTTTTTTGGTATATAAATCATATATAGACTTTATAACCATATTCAAAACTATATTTCATACATTTATATTGTGTTATACACCTTATATTACACAATTTCAATCTATATATTTCCAACATTATACTTTTTTGGTTGACATTTTTTGGTATATGCATCATACATGGACTTTATAAACCTTCATTTCATTTATATTCTGTTATAGATCTTCATTTCATGATTTATCTTCATATATGAAATATGTTTTCATGTCTCACTAAATTTACCCGTATTTATATACCATACTATATTTCATACAATTATATTGTGTTATAGACCTTATATTACATGATTTCAATCTATATATTTCCAACACTATACTTTTTTGGTTGACATTTTTTGGTATATGCATCATACATGTACTATATAAACCTTCATTTCATTTATATTGTGTTATAGACATTATATTACACGATTTTATATTACACGATTTCAATCTATAGATTTCCAACATTATACTTTTTTGGTTGACATTTTTTGGTATATGCATCATATATGGGCTTTATAAACTTTCATTTCATTTATATTGTGTTATAGACCTTCATTTCATGTTTTTCTTCATATATGAAATATGTTTTCATGTCTCACTAAATTTACATGTATTTATATACCATAGTTAGACGACATATAGTGATATCAACCAAAAAAGATATATCATCACTCTCATGTTGACATTTAATGGACGAGATACGTTTTGTTAAGAAAATATTGCAAATACGATTTTCTATAATTATCTTCCTACTAAAATAAAGAAATTGCTTTACCTACAACTTATAGATTAACCACAATCAATATCGTAGATTCCATAAATTTCGTTAACTTACCGTAGTTGGATTATCATTAACTGTTAAACTTTAAACTTCCTAACTAATTCAAAATCTTCAAGATATATTTCTTATTCCTCAAAAGTGATATTTTAAAAAATTGTATGAAATATTCTCCCCTACATTCGCGTAACCTAATTGTATATCGTCCCTACATATTATAAATATAGCCTCTCTTAACCATTATATTTATCATCTCTTCGAAAAACCTAAAACAAAAATGACGAATAATTTGCAGTTGTCTTTCTTAAGCGATATAAAACCGAGGAAGACTGCTGTCGCATCCAATTCAAAATCCTTCATACGTGAAGACATTTCATGAAAGACTAAGGGAGTCCATGGAACTAATCATTTGTGATGCAAATGTAAATTTATCGTTTTGTATAGATTTTTGATTTAGATATCTTCATTTCGTTAAATTTTAACCTAAATGATAATGTTTTATGTTTATATAGGGAAGTAAGATCCATGCCTCGTGTAATAAGACATACGTTCTTCGAGACAAATGTTTGTTAATCCTGAAATATCAGAGACAGATGAATTTAAACAACGGTATTTATCTTCTTCAACAAAAATGTTTTCACTTTATAATATTATAGACTAAATTATAAAACTTATTTATAATCGCAAGGTAATGATGATTCTCAAGCGTTAACCCTGAATCAAAATCGCAGAGGTAATGATGATTCTCCATCGATCCGTTTTAGGATTATGTTTGTTTAGAAATAATGTTATTAGTTATGTTTTGACAATCGCGTTATGATGATTCTCGAGCGTTAATCCTGGTTGAATCAAAATCGCGTTTAGTTTTCACCCAGTAATTTTCATTTTAAATAATATATTTTTTTCTTGACGATTTATTGACTGGTTTTTTTATATGAAAAATATATAGTGCTGTATAAAACAGATCAATATACTATGATATAATAAATGAAAATTGATTTATACTATATTTGCTGCATATTAAAACAAAAAATGAGATATTTGAAGTAACAAATCTCATTTGTTACTCGAGAATCTTGCAATATTTAAATTCTTCCTTATATACTTGGAGTTATCTTTGACTCTCATTAAAAAAATATTTTTGAGTTACCTTTGACTCTCATAAATTAATTTAATATTTTATTTTATGGTCAACAAAAAAATACCCGCTCTTCTTAAGCGCGGGTCAAAATTGAATATTATTTTTATTGTTCAAAAATCATAGATGTAATTATTTTAACTAACATAAATAAACTATATAAGATGCGCGGGTCAAAATTGAATATTATTTTTATTGTTCAAAATCATAGATGTAATTATTTTAACTAACATAAATAAACTATATAAGATGCGCGGGTCAAAATTGAATATTACTTTTATTTTTCAAAAATCATAAATGTAATTATTTTAATAAACTATTTAATCCAAGCGCGGGTCAAAATGTAATATGTGTTTTAATTTTTCATACTCTCACAATACTTTTTTTTTGATTCTCTGTTCAACCACAAACTGACTCGGTTATGCAAAAAATCAATGAAAAGATCCTACTAAAACGTTAAATATAAATCAAATTTCACATATTAAACTATCATATAATAAAAATAGAATCATTTGATACATTTTGTTACAACCAAAATAAAACCTGCGCTTCTCAAGCGCGGGTCAAAATCTAGTTATATATTTAAAACAAAATTCATTTGATACTTATGTTGGATTCGGATCGGTTCAGATTCCTTTTTATCGGGTCAGATTCGGTTCGAATTTTTGGGTTTGATTTTTTTGCCTAGTCCTAGTTTTTTCCGGTTTTGTGATGTTTTGGAGGGTTAAAGATTCTTGTAACCGTCTATGTCATCTTGAAGATTATAATCTGATTTTTCGGAAGTGGTTATATGATAGTTTAGCTAAGGGTTGGAGGGGTTTCGGATTGTTAAACTATATAATAACCGTTGTTGTGAAGAGATTTATAAGAGGATAACACAATGTTATTTGATAGTAATTTTAGAAATAAATATTTGATAGTAATATTTTTTTTACAATTCTAAACGGAAGATAATTATAAAATTTTATGTTATAAAATCATAAAGATGAAAAATGTAAAAGAGGATAGGTACAATTTTTATTCTTCCCTATAAGAGATTTTAATATTTTGTTATCCTCTTATAAATCTCTTTTAATTTTTAAAAAATAGATTTGTATTCTATTTTTGACACATGTCACAATCTTAAATATTTTTAAAAAATAATTTCTTTTATTTACAAATACTCTTTTATATTTTTGATTGAATATAAAATTTATTGTGTTATGTATCAAAAATAGAATACAAATCTTTTTTTTTTTTTTTGAATTTAAAAGAGATTTAGAAGAGGATAATATCACGATCTTGTAACTTTGAAAAAAACAAATTTTATATAATAAGATATTGTTGTTTTTCGGAGAAAAGTATATTGTATTACCAAATAAAAAGTACCTATATATTGGATATTAAATGATATATTGTTTCCTTTTTTTTTTTGAGGAAAATATATTTTACCTGATGGATCTGCATGTTATGCTTCCGTGGGAACTAGAGGAAGATATACTCTCTCGTCTTCCACCTAAATCTCTTGTTCAATTCAGAGCCGTGTCTAAGAGATGGAACTCTCTAATCAGCGACAAGAGTTTCATCAACAAGCACTTGTCTCTCTCCCGTCCTCAGTTCATCTTCCAAACCCTATCAAAGGTTTATTCCATAGACATCATCAATCAAAGTATAGATTTGCGTGAGCTACACACTTCTTGTAGACACCATATCAAAGGTTTATTCAATGGACACCGTCGATTAAATTCGGAATATTTATGCATCACTACTTGCGATGATCTCTTGTTCTGTACATATCCACTTTGTTTGAAGAAGGATACAGTGCTCTGGAATCCATGGTTGAGACATGTTAACTGGATCAAGTTGTCCGTGGACGAAAAGTTTAATGTTGTCTGCTTAGGATACGACAGTAGTGGACCCCAAAAGATTCACAAGATTTTACTCAGCATGCGTTACTTCTTCCACCATAGAGTTGCGATCTACGAGTGTGCCTCTCACGCGTTGAGGTTTATTGGTACACATAGACCTAACGATATCATGCCCATATCTGTAATAGATAAACGGTCACATGTGTCCTTGTATGGAAATTTGTATTGGATTTTTTACAACCGCCTGACTCATGAGTGTTCCATCGAAAGCTTTGATTTCACTAGGGAGATTTTCAAATCCGTTTGTCTTCTTCCTATTCAAGATAGCCATTCTTGCGATGAACGTGTGCTTGCGGTTTTTAAAGGAGGTCGGCTTTCGTTTTTAAAGCAATGCTATTTAACAAGGAAGATTGAGATTTGGGTAATGAAGAATGAGATTTATGATAAAGAGGAAGTGGTGTGGATACACTTGATGACTTTGACAGCAAATAACTTGCCAAAGTTGTCTGATATGATTTTGGCCGTTAGTTACTTCATCTATGATGAGACTCTATTCATGTGTTGTGGCGATGGACGTTCACAGCCTTGCATATATGTTGTGAAGGGAGACATGTGCAATAAGATTCAGATATGTTCTGGCGAGCTCGGTTTGTTTTCTCACTGTGCTTATGTTCCAAACTTGAACTCGGTTCCTTTAGAATTTCAGATTGAAGTGAATTGTTGCAAGTCTACCAGTTTTTTCTTTTTTAAGTTGTTGAAATTCTTTCGTTTTATCTGAAAGTCTTAATGTGATTTTTTTTCTTCTAAGTTTTATGTCTCAGTTTGATACAACACATGCAACACAAAAATTATACAAAAGATGTTCTTGATGGATTGATTGGGAACTGAAGAAAAAATCTCAAAACCTTAAAACGGAATCTCATCCATCTTCAAAGTTAACCAAGTTGCTTTGGTCTAATGGTAAAGGAGCTCCAGCTGGAGTGTCTGCCCTTGGGTTCGAGCCTTGGCCACTGCAGAATTTACATATGGACTGCAGCATCCGAGACCGAAGATCGTTATAGGTGAGCCACATGGTGACGCCCTGGCAGTGTCCTTGCTCGCTTCGGTCTCTAGTCTGGACCACTTCGATGGGGTAAGGATACTCGATTAGCAAAAAAAAAAAAAAAATACATAAAAACATTTCACTCACTATCACACTCTCTCTGTGTTCATTATTACTCTCTCTCTCTCTCTCTCTCTCTCTCTCTCTCGCACGCCCTTTCTCTCTCTCTTTCTTTAAAATGTTTCACCAAACTAAAAGTAAGAAATCTATATTATAATAGTAGGCTTTCTAAGCTCCACAGCGCGCCACGTCAGTAGATTTGTGGGTCCCGTATGTATTTTTTAAAAACTCGTACTTTTGGTAAGATGATTACAACCAATGAAATACACTTTAGCCAAGTGGTATAAGCTATCTAATTAAGCCTGCAAGATCATTGGTTCAAACCACGTAGCTATCATGTATTTTTGATTTTTTTATTTGGGTTATTACCATATTGGCTTTTTGTATATAAGGTTTTTATATTTTTTCTTGGGCTTATTGTTTTAATAATCAAAATAGTTAGATAAACCTTAAAAATTAACAAGTTTAAACTCAAAATAATTAAAAATAGATCCAAAAACGAACAATAAAAAAACAAAAAAAAAACAAGTCTCACGCGGTTGCCTACGCGGATGACTTAAAGAGCCTTAAAATTATCCTATTATAATATAGTTCAATCCAAAAATAATAAAAATAAATCTAAAAATGAACAAACCAAAAAACAAAAAAAAAGTGAATCCCACGCGGCTGCCTACGTGGATGGCATAATGAGGCTTGAATAATATAGATTAAGAGCTCAAAAAGTTAAATCATTGCACATATTTCCTAATATATATATTCAAAAATTTGCATGTGAGATAAAATAAAAAAAAAACAACAAAAATTAATTATTTTCGTTATTTATTAAATGAATATGTAATTTCTCATACATTTTAATAACTATTATAATTTCATTGAAAACATTCCTCACCACCGATTCCAGACTCCGGCGAATGGATTCCCACAGTCGATGACGCCGTAGATAAAAATGCCACGTCATTTATGAACAAAACTCAAACTTACAAAAAAAACCATATATAAAAACCTATCTAATGAAACTTAAACAAAGAATATTAACTTAATTAAGGTTAATTTCAAATTGATAAATCGTTTAATACAAATATAAATATTATAAATATATAATTATATCAAGTTTTGACCTACGATATAAAAACTATTTACAGCTACAAAAAACACATACTTTTACACACTAAAAACTATATTATAGCCTAACTATTCCTATAAACCTTACTTCGCATATAAATAACATTTAACACATTCCTAATATATTTTCAAAAAATTTGTATGTGAAATAAAATAAAATAAACAACAAAATTTAAGTATTTTTGTTATTTATTAAATGAATATGTAATTTCTCTGACATTTGAATAACTACTATAATTTCATTGAAAACATACCTCACCACCGACTCCAGACTTCGGCGAATGGATTCCCATAGTCGATGATGCCGTAGATAAAAATGTCACATCATTTGTGAACAAAACCCAAACTTACAAAAAATCATATATAAAAACCTATCTAATGAAACTTAAACAACGAATATTAACTTAATTAAAGTTATTTTCAATGTGATAAATCGTTTAATACAAATATAAATACTATAAATATAGAATTATATCAAGTTTTGACATACGATATAAAAACTATTTACACCAAAAAGAAAAGAAAATAGACACTTACGTTTACACACTAAAAACTATATTATAGCCTAACTATTACTATAAACCTTACTTCGCATATAAATAACATTTAACACATTAGATATACAATATTTTCACTTAACACCCTTACTACATTCTTTCCATTTCATTATTATTTGGTGTCATTAAAATAATTCACTAAACCAACAATCGAAAAAATTACACGCAAACATAATGATCCCGACTTCGCGCTTGCGCGGGGAGTATACAACTAGTATAAAGAATAGGATACTCAAAACATCAACAACATGAGCTACACTTTCTTCCTTCTTTTGCTCACACTCGTCCACACAAAGTCCTTGTTTTAGCCTCAAACCATTTCCAACAACCTTAAACCAGTGTCTAGTCCCTTGTTCCATTTAGACCTAAAGATGAACTGAATCTCCTGCCAACTCCCACCTTCCTTCTTTCCCCATCATTCTCCGGTACTTATCTCTATCCAAAATCTCAATGTAAAGAACCATCAACACCTTAACAGAGATAAATCGACCTCAACAGTGGCGAAACCAGAAATATTTTTGACCGGAGTCATAATATAGAAATTTAATATTTAAATTAGATATATATATATATATTACAACAAATTTTATTTTTTACTAATTAATGGGGTCATGAAATTTTTTTACATAAATTAGAGGGATCAAATGCCAAATTTTCACTAAATATAACAATAGTTTTTGAAAAATACACATTAAAATTGTTTTCCCCACATGTCTCTCTCTCTCTCTCTCTCTGCCTCCACCCCTGGACCTCAGCATGAATCAGTTAACCAGGCCCATCCCTGACTCACTCTTTGGTACCACACTCTCTCATAAATGTTCCTACAAAGAAACAACTTCACCTCAATTTCCAACACCAGTTACACCACCACCATTTCATTACCTCAGGGATCCACTGTTGACCTGACCCATAACTCTACCGCTGGAGAGTAACCTCCTTCCCTCACCGAAGCAGAGTCTCTGTTCTTGAAAAACAATCTATTCACTTGAGACATGCCAGAAGAATACGTGAAGAGCTTACTCAACGGTAGAGCAAAAAACATTCTTCTTGCAATATAACTACTTGACAAGACTTTTGTCCACGTGTCCAATAGAAGTTGCACCCTCTGCTCTCAAGACCTGCTATACAATGTTCTCACTTTTACAATCGTTTTCCACTGGTTAAAGAACCGTTGTGTTTCTTAGTGTTTACTTAAAAAAATTAAAAACTTTAAAAGATTTGTAAGGAATGGAATCCTCACGTGTAAATTAGAATGTCGTGTAATTTATAGATTGGTCCTTTTTTTATTTTTTCATTTTATATTCAGTAATATTATGCCATTTTGAGTTGATAAATAGGGAAATAAAGACACACCATTGGTTTTCTCATATTCTTTTCCTTATCTTCAACTAATATTATCTTTTGATAAAAAAAGGTATAGACTTTTTATTCAGTTTGTGGTCTGGAGAGAGCACTCAAGAAACTGTTTTATGACTTTATATTATAAGATATTTATCAAATTTCCAAGCTTGTTGGATATGGTTGGCTGAGTTAAGAGAACTTGTTTATAACTTAATGATGTTGATTTTATAAAACCATTAACAAAGTTAAATTCCAGGTAATTAGCTATTTACAGACATACCGACAAAAGAATCTTAAGTAATAAAGAAACACCAAAGCAACAATCTGATTTGTCAGAATGTTAGAAAAACAGAGTCCAAGTTGACAACTTTCATCCTTTGATTTTAGTTCTCAAATAATACTGTCCTTTACTTTCTCACCACCTCTAGATCTAAAAGAAACAGAGAGACAAACATAGAGATGAGAAAAGGGTATCTGAATCAAGACAGAGTTGTGGAACATGAGTTGCAGGAAGTTGGGTTTAGTCCAGAATCTGACAAGCATGAAGATGATGAAGAGGAAGAAGAAGAATCTGTGGAGAAGATCTTTGAGAGCAGAGAAGTACCTTCTTGGACAAAGCAGCTGACTTTAAGAGCTTTTGTGGTGAGTTTTGCGCTAAGCATCTTGTTTAGCTTCATTGTTATGAAGCTTAACCTCACAACGGGAATCATACCATCGCTCAATGTCTCCGCTGGTCTTCTGGGATTCTTCTTTGTCAAGACATGGACAAAGATGCTTCATAGGTCTGGATACTTGAAACAGCCGTTTACTCGCCAGGAGAATACTGTTATTCAGACTTGTGTTGTTGCTTCTTCCGGCATTGCCTTCAGTGGTAAGGAGAACACTCATCTTCGTACTGATTCAGATGCTTAAGTTATAAATCAGTTTTTTGGTTGAGTCTTGACATAGCTTTGTGAGATATACAGGAGGGTTTGGGACATACCTATTTGGTATGAGTGAGCGAATTGCGAAGCAATCAGGAGATGTTGCTCGTGGTGTTAAGAACCCTTCATTAGGTTGGATTATTGGTTTCCTCTTTGTTGTCAGCTTTCTTGGTCTTTTCTCAGTTGTTCCCCTGAGGAAGGTTAGTCTTAATTTTGTTAATTATGAACCAAAATGAGTTGAAGAGATGTTGCATTTACCAGTTTCTATGTGTTTGCAGATAATGGTAATAGACTTCAAACTAACATACCCAAGTGGTACAGCAACTGCTCATCTTATCAACAGCTTTCACACACCTCAAGGAGCCAAGCTGGCCAAGTACTATCTCTTTTCACTTCACTTTAATGCTTATTAGTCTTGAGTTCTCCTTGTTTTTAACTCTATGCTGCTTCTCTGCATCAGGAAACAAGTGAGGGTATTAGGGAAGTTCTTCTCCTTTAGCTTCTTATGGAGTTTCTTCCAGTGGTTCTTCACCGGTGGAGAAAACTGTGGGTTCTCCAACTTCCCTACCTTTGGACTCAAAGCTTATCAATACAAGTAAGCTCAACAAAACAACTCACTTACTCAAAAAGAAAGAGATTGGCTTATTGTTTCTTTCTGGTGAGAGCCTGATGTACAAATAGGTTCTACTTTGATTTTTCAGCAACCTATGTGGGTGTTGGGATGATATGCCCATACATAATCAACATCTCTGTTCTCTTGGGAGGAATACTCTCATGGGGTATAATGTGGCCCCTCATTGAAACAAAAAAAGGAGATTGGTTTCCAGCAGATGTTGAACCAAGCAGCATGCATGGTCTCCAAGCTTACAAGGTATAATACTAAATGAATCCTCCTGCTTTAAAGCTTATTCTTATAGTAACAATGTTGTTACCTTTCAGGTGTTCATAGCTGTTGCTATAATCCTTGGAGACGGCTTATACAACTTCTGCAAAGTCCTGAGCAGAACACTATCAGGACTATTTGTACAGCTCCGTGACACTCCATCTTTTTCAAGAAGATCTTTCATAGTCCAAGAAGAAGACAACAACCCTCATGCTTCCCCACAAACCCCAAAAGAATCATATGATGACCAACGTCGTACACGCTTCTTCCTCAAAGACCAAATCCCAACATGGTTCGCCGTTGGTGGCTACATCCTCATCTCCGCAACATCTACAGCAATCCTCCCACACATGTTCCACCAGCTCAGATGGTATTACATCCTAGTCATCTACATCTCAGCGCCAATCCTAGCCTTCTGCAACGCCTACGGAGCAGGACTAACAGACTGGTCCTTAGCTTCAACATACGGAAAGCTAGCCATATTCACAATAGGAGCATGGGCGGGGTCAGAGCACGGAGGGATGCTAGCTGGTCTTGCAGCGTGTGGCGTCATGATGAACATAGTCTCAACAGCTTCAGACCTCACACAAGACTTCAAAACAGGATACCTCACACTCTCATCACCCAAGTCAATGTTTGTATCCCAAGTGATCGGCACAGCGATGGGATGTATAGTTTCTCCTTGCGTGTTCTGGCTGTTCTACAAGGCGTTTGACGATCTAGGCATCCCGAACAGCGAGTACCCTGCACCGTTCGCCACCGTGTACCGAAGCATGGCTAAGCTTGGAGTTGAAGGCGTTGCTTCATTACCAAGAGAGTGTCTAGTCCTATGTTATGGATTCTTCAGTGTAGCGATTCTTGTGAACATAGTTAAAGATAGTTTACCGAGTAAGTTGGGCAGGTTTGTGCCTCTTCCTATGGCGATGGCTATACCGTTTTTCCTGGGGCCGTACTTTGCTATTGACATGTGTGTGGGGAGTTTGATACTTTTTGTTTGGGAGAGGGTTGATGCAGCGAAGGCTGAGGCTTTTGGAACTGCGGTGGCGTCTGGTTTGATATGTGGAGATGGGATTTGGTCTTTGCCGAGCTCGGTGTTGGCTATTGCTGGTGTTAGTCCTCCTGTTTGTATGAAGTTTCTCTCTGCTTCAACTAATTCGAAAGTTGATGTGTTTTTGCAAAGTTTGGGGTCTTGAAAAAAAGGTTAATATGTTATGAATAAAGGCATGGTTGAAGTGTAATGATGATTGTAGTATTTGTATAAAATGGGTTTTTTTCTTTCTTTCTAAATAGTTGGTTTTGAACCATGTAAAGAGATAAACTAGCGAGGGTTGAGAACGTGGAAACAGAGTTTTTTGGTAGTGACCCGTTAAGGTTAGAAGAGAGGAGAAGTTGTGGTAAACGGTTGAGATTGATGATGATGATGACGTGGGAGAAGAGAAATCAAATTCGTTTTAGTTTCTTTGCTATGTTTTTGACCCTTTAGTGTTCTCTAACGTCTTCTCATCCGCTTATTAATTGTTTAAACAAAAATAGAGAGATGAGGTGTCGTAGTCTCAAGATATAAAAAGGGTACGAGAAACTCTCCTCCTTCTTCTTCTCTCCTTGAAGTCCGTTCTTCCTTGAGATTCATCATCTTCGGCTCTCTGCTACAATCTTCCTTTGAGTTTTGCCATTTGGTTCTTTTCTTCTCTCTCCCTGGTTATCTCTGTTTTTTTTTAATCAGAATGAATGGGAAGGCCTCTGTTTCCAAGGAGCTCAACGCCAAACATTCAAAGGTTTCCATGTTTTCTATGATCATCATTGATCTTTACTGTCCCCCATCACATATGGTTTCCTTAGAGATTTGTGTATGTGTTTGTGTGTGTGTTATAGATACTGGAAGCACTTTTAAAGAAACCAGACAATAGAGAATGTGCAGATTGTAGATCAAAGTAAGCATGTTTTCTTCTTTTTTTTTCCATCATTATTCAAACAGAATGATAAGAGCTTTTGTGTGTTTTGTTGGATCTACAGGGCACCAAGATGGGCAAGTGTGAACCTTGGAATATTCATATGTATGCAATGCTCTGGTATTCATCGCAGCCTCGGTGTCCACATCTCTCAGGTTTCTTTACTTTTAATTCATTGTGTTGAAACATGAATCATACTGCAAATTAGTTAATTTAATGGTTTATTTTTTTGTGTGGAAACAGGTAAGGTCTATAACTCTGGATACATGGCTTCCAGATCAGGTTTCTTTCATGCAATGTAAGCTCCTCTTTTTTTTTGTAGTAATATAATGATACCCATTAAGTAGTTTCAATTCAAATTAGTGATCATTCTTGTTCTCGGTGTAGCTACTGGTAATGCTAAGGCAAATGAATACTGGGAATCAGAGTTGCCTCCTCATTTTGAGAGGAGTTCAAGTGACGCATTTATAAGAGCCAAGTAATTGTTTTTTTCCTATGCTAAAAAGTGTTGTTGCCTTTGCTGATTCTTTAGCTTGAATCTTTTTTTTTGGTTTGCTTTTGTTTGTGTTTCTTTAGATACAATGAGAGGAAGTGGGTTTCACCGGGAGGGATACAACCGGTTCCTACAGCTACCAAGCTAAGCTGCAAAGTAAGTCACTTGGTAGAAAGCGGATATAAGCCTGAAACTCCAAAGAAAACAAGAACTCTTTCCCTTGATGAAGATCTTCTTCTCAAGCATGCTCTTCAAATAACACCTCCAGAAACAAGAATTCGTGCGGTATAGCATCTTAGAAAACTTCCTTTCTGGATCCTTCTTTTGGCTATGATCACTGGATTGGTATATAGATAGTTCTTGGAAATTGCGTTAAGAATCAAGAATGCTTTCTTGGAAGGATCTTGAATCATTTTTCGTTAACTGTTTCTGCAATGCAGGGTTCAGTAGATATGAAGGAGAATCTATATGCTCTACCTCTACCATTGGGGAGAGAAGTTAAGAAACCAAATCAAAAGAATGAGATATTCTCCGGAGAATTGTATCAGAATAGAAGTACCACCATAGCACCACCATCAAGCTGGGCTACTTTCGACTGTAAGGCTATTGACTCACCCTTTCTTCTTCTGTAAATTTTTGGTTATGATCCTAAACCTCCAAATTTGAACCAAACAGGAAAAGTGGTGAAAGAATGAGAAGATGGAGGTTTTAACTATATGGTCAAGAGGTTGGCTGATGTGAATGGAAGTTGTTCTGTTTTTAATATTTTTGGTCTTTAAATATATTTTTAAGTTATGTATCTAGTTTTGGTTGCTTGTAACTAA
Organism: Eruca vesicaria subsp. sativa; assembly: GCA_932364175.1. Classification (NCBI taxonomy): domain Eukaryota; kingdom Viridiplantae; phylum Streptophyta; class Magnoliopsida; order Brassicales; family Brassicaceae; genus Eruca; species Eruca vesicaria. The sequence continues at coordinate 199,457 of CAKOAT010812931.1, read as the reverse complement.
ATCATTATGCAAGAGAGACATCTTGAGTACATTGGACCAAAAGAAAAAAAGCAATACAACTCACCAATTGGTACTATTATGATTCTGAACTGTTAAAGAAGTAACATCAATTGATTAGTCCATACACTATTACAAGCAACAGACAACAATGATGACTTCAACAGCCGATTTTAAGCAATTTTCGGTTTATACTTTGTATATTTGCATTCTCAATGTCGGTGACTTGAGAGCCAAGTCTAAAACAGGCCCATTAGATATATATATGGGCCTTAAGCCTAAGAAAGTATCCGAAACTAGATTAATGAAAGAGGAACAGAGAAGGAAATAGATTTTTTCAGTTGTGTCTGCTGAAGAACACAAAGATGTCGGCGAGCGCGTGTCTGTCTCTGCCGGCGGCGATGTCTGTCCGGCGAGAGGAAGGAGTTCCGAATTCGAAACCTACTCAGGAAAAATCGAGACTTTATCTCAACAAACCTTCATGGATAGTCACAACTCAGGTGAAAACTTCTATCTCCAGAGTTTGATATGAAAACGAGAATAAGCTTATGAGCTCTGAGATTTAACAGTGTGGAGCTAAGACGAGGAAAAAGGAGAAGGGCAGATGCGTAATTTGCCATGGAACTGGAAGAGTGGACTGTTTTAGTTGTAGCGGGAAAGGTAACGAAATGAAACTCTTTCTCAACTCTTTAAGTGTCTCATTGTGATGTTATGATTCAAAGGGAGGACAAATTGTGTGGATATGGAGATGCTTCCAAGAGGAGAGTGGCCCAAATGGTAAGAAGATGTTCTTGTATCTTTGGTGTTTGGTTGAGAAAGACTTTTTGAGTGTTTGGTCACAGGTGCAGGAGCTGTGGAGGGAGTGGGTTATGTGAATGCTCTCGCTGTCTTGGCACAGGAGAGTACAGATACATTATGGGTTTCCGGTTCTTGAACAAACACGATGACGTGGATCCACAGTTATGATTTGCTGAAACGCTATTGTTTATGTTCATTGTTCAATGATGAGTAGTGTAGACTTTAGTATGTTAGATATGGTTTATCCGTTTTTTTTTCTTGAATATTTGTGGTCATCATGTTGCATACAAAGAGAAATGGACACATCTTGTGCCTTTTGAGTCTACAAGTCCTTTAGGAAGATGATGTAAAATCCAGTTTCTGATAGTTCTTATATGGGTAAACATTTTTGAAGCTTACATTGCAAAAATGGTTTTAGCTTGGCTTTGGTTCCTTCGGAGACTGCAATTGTTTTTGTGCTTATGTTAGTCCTCCTTACCAATAATATATGTGCTATGGAGCTATTTGAGCTAAGTCAGCTGGGTCTGACGTTCGTCAACTGGGGCAACAACTTCGTTGCGACACATCCATCAACACCAAACCTAGAAAGACAAAATAAATCATTAATTAGATTAATTTGTAAATATTTTGTAATATGAAATGTCTGTCATTTTTAAGGGTAATTCTTTTGTCTCTGCAAGACAGTTGCTATATATGTCTCTCTACTTGGGTAGAAGAGTTGCAAAGTATGATGTTATAGGTTATTAGTATAACAAGTGTTACCTTGTATATATCATTCACATGATATAATTCAAGTTTACTAACAATTGTTTTGATACTAGAGACGACCCAAAGAACAACCTGCTTATCTTTGTTTATCACTCATAAACGGTACTCAAGGGACTACATCAATACTTAGCTTCTGGTCATTCTCACAGTGTCACTCTATGATAGGAAACATTCTAACCAATTTTGATTTAGATTTAGAGAGGAACAATCCTTTGTCTGAAACTATTTCAGTATTTTTGTGAATGTTTTCTCTTTATAAATTATGAGGAGAAGTGGACTATGGCGGACTGTTGGCAACAGTCGGAGCAAAGTCAGGACCCAGTTCACGTCGCTTTTGGTGTGAAGGTATGACTTTCAAGTACAGACCAAGAAGGGTTCAATAATTCAAAAGGATTTGCTTTCATTTTCTTCAGAAACGCGGCTTTGTTTATTCACTCTTAAATTCGTTAATCGTTATTGTCTTCTCAAAAAATAAACTTACTTCTTATTCTAAAAACAACACAGAAAAATAAAATTTCCTAAATATCATTTATTTAAAAAAACTCGTATTTATAACTAAATAATTAATTAATAAATTAATAATTTTAAAACTATGAAAATGATAAATTATACAATATATATAGGTTTAGTGATTAAAATTTAAGAGTTAATATCGAGAAGTGGAAGTAAAATTATGATTTATCCTTTATGTAATTTATTTTTCAATACATGTTAGTTTGGGATCTTCCTCAGTGTGTTGTTTTGAAAAAAAAAATTTTTTTACTGTTATTGATGTGATTTATGTGAATTGATAAAATAAAAACAAAAATAAAATTTACACAAGTTGGAGCTTCTTGAGATTTTCCCTCTTCCAACCTTTTTGCTTGACTTATATTAAACGAAAAGATTCAACGAAACCCTTTGAAGTTTCTTTGATGGGTATCCTTACACAAAAATCCAATATGTTACGTTCTTTTTCATTTTGACGAAACTTCCATGTTTTCCTTGTCTTTATAAAACTAACACCAAAGTCTTGACGGAGCTATACACCCAAAAACTCAGTCTCTGTCCTCTCTTAGCCTCTTTCTCACGCTTACCCTAGGCTTTTAGGGTATTCAGCTTCTCGTTCTTCATCTTGGAGAATGGCTTCCCTAAACGAAAACGACCAAGTTCCCTTTCCAGAAGCAACATCTCGTCCTCACACCAGGGCTTTCAATTTCAAGAACCGTAGCGTTTCCCTCTCAAATTCAGCTGACGGATGTGACAACTCAAAAGTGGCTTTAGGCTACACAGTCCCTATTCCAACACAGAGAAGACCACCTCCACTTGGTCCTCTTTACTCTACTACTGAACCTCCTGATTACTCCTCTACCGTTGATGTTCCATCTGAAGATGAATCCGTCTTGACAAATGCAAATCTCTTGAAATCTAGACAACTAGGGTTGTGTAATGAACCTTACTGTACCACTTTTCCTTCTTACTACAATCACCAACCTGCTGAATTTCACACTTCCAGAGTTTCTAACTCCAGGGTATGTATGTATAATGCTTCTACTTAGCTTGACGCCCAAGTAAGTGTTAGACATGTTACTTATACAAGTGTCTTTGTCTTTTTTTCTTGTTTAGTTCCACACTGCTCTGTATGATGATGCTAGAGGTTGGGCTAAGGGTTTTGCTTCCTCTGTTAGTAAATGCGTACCTGGAATCATGAATCCTCATTCCAAATTCGTTCAAGTCTGGACTAGATTCTTAGCCTTTTCATGCTTGATGGCTATTTTTATAGATCCCACCTTCGTCTTCCTCTTACTAATCCGACATGTAAATGCTTCCTTCTCTTCCTCTATCAGTCTCTTGTTTGAACTGTATATGTTTTTTCATTAGTTTGATACTACTTCAGGACAACAAATGCATAGAGATTGATTGGGCCAAGACTAACGTACTGGTGTCTCTTAGAAGTATGTTTGATCTTATATTCTTCATCAACATTCTGCTTCAGGTGTGTGTCTCCTTTGCTCTTGTCTCATTATGAAAAGAAGTATAATTACTTTAATTATTATTCTTGTCATATTTGTCGCAGTTTCGAATGGCCTATGTAGCTCCTGAGTCTAGAATAGTTGGTGCTGGCCAGTTAGTTGATCATCCAAGAAAAATTGCTTGCAATTACTTGCGAGGCAAGTTTTTACTTGACATGTTCATAGTGTTACCCATTCCACAGGTTTTGTACTATTATCAACCCTTGAAATGTTTCTTTGAGTACTGTCAATTTTTTTTTTAACCGTATGTTTCACCTTTGTTTTTCAGATAATGATACTATCGATATTACCACCACACTTAGGCACATCCACGGCAGGATCTGAGAGAAACATTATACGCAGCACATTTCTAATACAATACATTCCAAAGTTGTATAGGCTTCTTCCTCTTCTTGCTGGCCAAACACCTACAGGGTTCATATTTGAGTCGGCTTGGGCTAACTTTGTTATTAATCTTCTTACCTTCATGCTTGCTGGTCATGCTGTTGGATCTTGCTGGTATTTTTCAGGACTTGAGGTATATAACTCAGTTTCTTAAGAAATACTTTATTATGTATGTTTTGAATAACCCGGTGTATCCTGGCACCCACCAAGATGGATACAGATTAGTGGCGAGTGTCCGTATCAGCCTAGCCTATGTTTTCACAACTCCGAGTAGTTTTACTGATTCTTCTCTCTCTTTTTCCAGAGAGTAAAGAAGTGCTTGTTGCATGCTAGGAATAACTCGGTGGATGAACTTAGGAATCTTATAGATTGTGCTCGTGGGAACATCTACTCATCGGCGTCACAACGAGCTCTATGGAGAAACGATGCGAGTGTCAATGCTTGTTTTCAAGAGAGTGGTTTTTCTTATGGGATCTATGTGAAGGCAGTGAATCTTACTACTCAACCTAGTATCTTCACAAGATTCAGTTACTCTCTGTTTTGGGGATTCCAGGTAACTTAAAGCTCTATTAGCTCTCTTAAATCACTCTTAACTAATGTGTTTGCAACTATGAAAGCAAATAAGCACGCTTGCTGGAAACCTATCACCAAGTTACTCAGTGGGGGAGGTTTTCTTTACAATGGGTATCATTGGACTAGGGCTTTTGCTTTTTGCACGGCTTATTGGTAATATGCACAACTTCCTTCAAGCTCTTGATCGAAGGTAAATATATTTTAAAAGAAAAAAAAAACATTTAATTCACGAAGTGAGATGATGATTTGTGTTTGTCCTGTTTTAGGAGGATGGAAATGATGCTGAGACGGCGTGATGTGGAGCAGTGGATGAGCCATAGATTGTTGCCAGAAGATATAAGAAAGTCTGTGCAACTTTGCTTCTCATTTGAATAGTCTTTTGGTCATACATTTGAGTTCTCATGCTATGTAATGGGACGACGGTCAATAAAACTAGCTAAGTGGCTTGTTAAACAAAATGCAGGAGGGTGCGAGAGGCAGAGCGGTTCAACTGGGCAGCGACTAGAGGAGTTAACGAGGAATTGCTCTTTGAGAATATGCCTGAAGATCTCCGGAGAGATATAAAACGTCATCTCTTCAAATTTCTCAAGAAGGTAATAAGCATAATACATCCAAAACTAACTGTAAACATGATAAACCATTTATGATACTTAACCATAAGGTTTTGAAGTGTTGTTTGGGGTTTGCAGGTGAGAATATTCTCGCTGATGGATGAATCAATCTTAGATTCAATACGTGAGAGGCTGAAACAGAGGACGTACATAAGTAGTAGCACGGTGTTGCACCAACGAAGTCTAGTTGAGAAAATGGTATTCATAGTGAGAGGTGAGATGGAGAGCATTGGAGAAGACGGTTCTGTGTTTTCTTTATCAGAAGGTGATGTGTGTGGTGAAGAACTTCTCATTTGGTGCCTCGAACGCTCTTCTGTAAACCATGGTACCTCCCTTTTACTAACAGCTTTGGCTATATTTACTATGTGTTTGTAACTTCCAATTTATTGCGTTAAGAAAGTTGAAACATGTTTTTGAAACTTGAAGATGGGACTAGGTGCATAAAGTTGCCGCTAAAGGGGTTGGTTAGCAACAGAAGTGTTAGATGTGTGACAAACGTGGAGGCGTTTTCGCTGAGTGTAGCAGATCTTGAAGACGTAACGAGCTTGTTCTCGAGATTCCTACGGAGCCATCGAGTGCTAGGAGCCATAAGATACGAGTCTCCGTATTGGAGGCTACGAGCAGCTACGCAAATACAAGTGGCTTGGAGATACCGAAGAAGACGACGACTTCACAGATTATACACTGCTCAGTCAACTTCCCGACGATAGATTTTATTGTACTCTTTATTTGTTGGGATGATATTTTAGTTGGGAAATTTAAATATAAAGCTTAATGTGTTTTTTATTCATTAGTGATATGACGTGAAATAATGTTCCCAGCAAATAGTTGAAACAACATTTTTTTTCCCACGCTGACCAGATAACCGCTGCTAGATGTTGAGGCTTGTCTACGTAATTATGGGCCTAGTGGCGTAATGCTAAGGCAAATCAGCAAAGGGAATCAAGCGACACATTTATAAGAGCCAAGTAATTGATTCTTTTTTATACATTTTGTCAATAATTTGGCTACATTTATTTATTTTACACAGTAACGGCAAATGATTTATTTCCATTACAAGAGCAAAAAAGAATGGGAATTTGGTCAAAAAAAACAACAACTTTGCACAAATTATAAAAAAAAAAAACTTGTAACTAAATGTTGGCGTTAAGTGAAACGACGTCGTTTTACATGATTTAAAATTAAAAATAAGAAGATCTCTGGTTTCGAACAACGGTTGGTTGGATCATATGGCAAGGTATTTTATTATTGGACTAGTGACATTTTCAATGGATTTACTAACACATTTAGTTTTATTTGATATTGATTGAATATAAAAAATATCTAAATACTTAAAAATATCTTTAAAATTCCAAAATAATTTTAAAAATAAATAAAATTTTATAAAATTAATTTTGCAATTAATTTTTTTTTTAAAATTATATTTTTTTCTTTAAAATCAAAAAGCTTCCAAATTTTTTATTTAAAAAAAAACAATTTATAAAAATTGAGTGTGATTTTAAATAGTAGCTGATAATTGTAACTTCAATTTTTCCATTTTCTTTGAATTTTTAATATTTTGGAATTTAAAAGAAAATGAAAATTTTGGAAGATTTTTCATTTTCAAAATTAATTTATAAAAAATTTCTTTATTTTTCAATTTTTGGAATTTTAAAGATTTTTTTTCATATTCAATCAATACCAAATAAAATTAATTGTGTTAGTAACTCTATTGAAAATGTCACTAGTCCATTGGTGAAAATGCCAAGACCAGCTACGAGTTTCTGAACCTAGTAGTATGAACCCGAGGCTAGATTATCCTCTAGTAGAATACATTTTACAAAATCAGCAATCGCAACCACACATTCTTCAGCCAAATTATAATAAATATTAATGCCCATCAGTCTTGTTGCAGATGATAAAGGTGAATGACCATCTCTACAACCTTGGTACAAAGGTTATTTTCCTGCATCCAACATATCAAAAAATCTCTTAGCTTCTGCATTGGGTAATTCTTCCCCTCTAAAATGATCATTTACCATCTGCTCAGTACCTACACCAAAATCTACATCATTTCTAATTGGTTTTTCTACCCTATCCGATGTATGAGGTTCGCTAGTACTACCATATTCATAATCAGTTTCCCGTGATGATACCAAATTCTGCAACTACGTGTAAACCCGTTCAAATATAGATGAGTCCAAACATCCCACTCTTTTATAACCTTTCTATTTTTTGCTTCCGGTTGTCGTTGAACTACCGCCATAAATTCCCTAATACCTTTTAGGTATTCTTCCGGTAAGTAATTTCATGTCAGGATCCAAATGAGGTCGATCCATCCACGAACGATAATAATTTGAAGAATACATGTTTTTTATGAACCAGATTCGTTTGTAAATGGTAAATGAGAGGATGAGAATATTGAGTGAATGAAATAGGATGGGGGGTGCTTGTGTTTATAGATGAAAGGTTACCGACAATTCCGACGAAATTCCGATGGAAATATAATATTCATCGGAATTTCCTCTGAATATTTAAAATTTCCCAGCGGCTATACAACGGTTATAAATATCCATTAGAATTTCGTCGGAATTGTTAAACTTTTCGAACGGCTCGATAACGGCTATAATTAACCCTCAGAATATCGTCGGTATATTCCGAGAGAAGGTTGTTTCCTCGGAATAACGTCAGATTATACCGATGAATTCCTGTTTCCTCGGAATTTCGTCGAAATATTCCGAGAAAACATAAAAATTGCGTTTCTTCAGAATTTCGTCGAAATTTCATCAGTATATTCCGAAGATATATTTTTCCGTTGGAATTTCCCTCAGAATATGTCTTGTTTTCTTGTAGTGTTCTGAAATCTGGGGCAATCACAAGAAAGTTATCAGATTCACTCTTTGTCGCCGAGTATATAAGCAAGGGTGAAGAATATAGTGAAGATCACACACTCTTTATCAGCGAGGTCTTATATACAATGTTAGCCCAAAGTAAATATGATAAGGTGTATATTTGGACAAACTCGATAGAATAAATTAAGTTTGTTTGTTTTGTGTTCTTGGATCAGACTTAGCTACTAATTTCAGTTAGGAATTGATGTGTCCATGAAAGGGGAAATATTCAACAAGAGGCTAAAGGGGAAAAGGTTCAATAAAAAGCAGAGATCAAGGATGCTGAAAAAGAACCTAAGGAGGAAAAGTGTAGAAAATACATAGAGGAAGAAAAAGCAGGGTGGATATATTAAAAATTAATTTTTTTTATAACACTGTTTTATCCAAAAGGATGGAGTTTTATCCAAAAGGATAGAGTTTTATCCAAAAGGGTGAAGTTTACAACAATGACAATAAAGAAAGATATGATGAGATGTCATTAGACACCTAGGAAGATAAAAGAGACCTCACTTACTTCCCTTTTAGATATAAAAATTAATAATATCTAAAACATGTAACACGTGTAAAATATTCTCAACATATTTACACTTACTAATATCCATGGTTGTAGTAGTACTACATTGTTCATAGTAATACTTTTGCAAAATTTTAACATTTATTAGTAATACCACATAAAAAACAAAACTTTTGTAGTAAAACCAATTTAATTAGACAGTTTAAGATTCAATATAAAACATTGGTAGAAAAACATTTAACAAAAATGTAGTTTGTGTGTTTTCACCTCATTATGGCCTTAACATAAAGACATTAGTCATAGAAGTACAAGGATGTTTTGTATGGAAATGAAGAATTTTCTATGGACATAAGAAATTTATAGTTTTATGTCTAGTTTGTTATATAAATACATACTAGGTGATTTTCCCGTGCTCATGCACGGGTATAAATATTCATAAAAGTAAAGTTTTATAATAATTAATTGCTATTTAGTTTTAGTTTTAATTTTGAATAAATTTATATGTATAATTTATATTAATAAATATTATATTATTCTAATTATACATATGACTTTAGATATATCATTGTTGGTTTAATTATTTTTTGGATCAATAGTCGGTTTGGTTATCAATTTGGTATATGGGATAATATCTATTTTTCGAATTTAGCTATACTATTTTTTATTCTAAATATAATAAAACTTTGATTAATTTTCTTATTTTCATTTCGGTTGGTTATTGTCTTAGATATGTAAATATATTATAGTTAAATTATGTATAACTTAATATATATTGTGCTTAAAATGAAATAAATAATAAACTGAAGTGTTTGATTCAAAATTACATAAAGGAATATAATGATAATATTTTGAAGTCTCATGCATATATATAAATTCTACAAAATAATTATATTGTAATTGGTTAATATTTTATTTTTCTTTTTAATATGCTTTGAGTCAACCTCTAATTTATATGTATAAATTAAATAGATTATTATTATTATTATTATTATTATTATTTAAAATTATATGTTCTTATTGTAGTTAGATGTTTAATTTTGGATATATATTAGATTAGTCGAGTCATTCATTTTGTGAGCATATTGAGTTAAATATATTTTTAAATTAAAATTGAAGTATAATTACTTTTTATTTGAATTAAGTCAAATCAAATTATTTTTATTTATCGCTTAAATATACATGTATTTTCATAATGTTTATTTACTCTTTATTTTAGTTGATTTAAATCAAATTATTTTTATTTATCGCTTAAATATACATGTATTTTCATAATATTTATCAAATTATATGTTGATTTCTTAAAAATATTAGAAAATAGTGTAACTGATAAATTTTTGAATGGTCATGAACATATATATTTTTATTATTTTGAAAATATATTTTATGTTATTTAAAAATATATATTAATGGGGGTATTACTATTTTGTCAACTTTCCTTTTTAATAAAGTCATATTATATACATATATTTTTCGTTTTTAAATTTGTTTTAAAATTTTAGAAATATTTCCTTTTTATTATATATGTTATTTGGAAAAATGTAAAAAGAAAACTAAATAAAAAATTAATAATAATCTTAAAATCTAATAATTCATTAAGGGTATCATTGTAATCAACCATCGCGAGAGTTAACGTGAACGCGACACGTAGGAAACTGACTTCTCAAATAATATTATAGAGATATAGACATATAAATACAACTAATATAAGTTACATCTGATAAAAACAAATAATAAAACAACCAAACAAATAATAAGTTACATCGAAAATATAAGTTTTTTAGAAACATGCATATTACAAGTAATAATTCAAAGTAGTACCATTAGTCCATATTACACATAGTAGTTCAAATATTTCTAAGTAGTCTGAAGTAATTCTAAGTAGTCTGAATAACACATAGTAGTCTAAGTAATTCTAAGTAGTCTGAATAACACATAATAGCCTTAAGTAGTTCTAAGTAGTTTGAATAACACGTAGTACTCCTATATCAATAGCCTCTTTATCAGACATTTTTCTTGTGAACAACATAACATGTATGATGCTTGATGTATCATCTAACCGTCCAAAGATCTGAATTCTTTAACTTTGCTACTCACACAAACCACTTGCAGTCTTTTTTGGCTCCTCAGCATTTAATCAGAAATATCTTAGTATCTGACTTAATTATATCAAACTCAGAACATTTATGATGTGAAGTCATCTGAATATGAACTTTCTGGCTCCTCAGCATATACGCTCAACCAAATTAGAGTAAATGACCTGCTCCACTGATTTCTTCAACACAATCGCGTGAATTTCGTTTTCTCCTTCACCATCGACCGAGATCCATTTTATTCCAGCCCCATCATTCATATAATATCCCCCATAATCAAAACAAATAATTGTGCAATGCAGATTTTGCATTATTCCTGAAATAAAATTAAATTATCAGTAGAATTATCATTACTGAGAAGGTTAAAATTAGTTCCCACGCTGTACAATCTTCGCTTACTAATACTAATTTATTTCAGTACTATACATAGTAATACTAGTAATTCTAGTCGAACTTGTAAACATAGTAATATTAGTAATACCACAAAACCATGTTGCCTTAGTAAAACTAGTTCTCTAAGTAGTACCCATAAATTCGCCTTACACTAACTAATCAGCTTTTTAGGTTGATATTGTTAGAATTTTTTTTTTTTTTTTTTTTGAAAGAATTTTAAATTTTATTCAAACAAAAAAAACATTGTTACACAAAGTGCTTCATTTATGTAAGAAATTGGACAAACCCAATCCTACAACCAAACTAGAAGAAAAAAAAGATTTAAAAAACCTAAACCTCAAGAAAAGACTTCCTTTCCATCTTGACCATATGAAACAAGTCAAAGAATGGAGTGACCATAAGAATGTCCTCATTAAAACCTCATCAAAGTAAACCCAAATGGGACAAACCTTTGATGAGGAAAAAGAGTAACATCTTATGATCAGGAAGAAAGAAAAGAGAGAAAAACAGCAAAACAAAACAAACTAAAACACAGAGGAACATCCAGAGAGCGAAAGGATCTACAAACCCCTCCAAACACGATGACATCCCCAAGCAAAAACCAAACCACTCCTGAGAAAGCAGCAACTCCAAGAAAGCCAAAAAACAGCCACAGCCTGCGACAAGACAGCACACAACACCTCCAAGAAAGACAATAAACAACCCCAGCCAGTAACAAGTCACTCAATCAATACCTCTTCCAAACCAGATTCCCATAGTCTCCATATGCTTGTGATTAACCTTCCTTCGCAGGGATGTAATCCTATTTCTGACCAGCTTGTCCAACTTGGAAATCAAAACAGAAGCAGGTCTAGGAGGCTCGCCAGTCCTTCGAGTATTCCTCTCATACCAAATCGCATGAGCCACCGCTTGGAAGCAGTAACGATATAAAAAAGTAGTACTAGCGTTACCTTGAAACCCATTAACCGCAATCTGAAGAATCTCAGACCATCTATTCATATTCGGAAGATTTCCCAGACCTTTAATCGTCCCATTCCAAACCTCCCTTGAGTAAGAACAATCAAAGAAAATGTGGTCTCTAGTCTCCATGCCCGAACCACAAAGCCAGCAAGTAGTAACTGCTTGAGGATTCCATAAAAGAATCCTATCACCAGTTGCCAATCTATTAAGAACAGCAAGCCAGATCAGGAAAGAAAATTTAGGAGTAGCCCCCGGAAACCAAACCCCTTTCCACCAAAAGACTTTGGGAGATTTTTCTCTAATAATTTCCCAAGTCTGAGCTGTACAAAAACTCTCTTTATACTCATCATTTTTCCTCTTCCAGACACAAATGTCATCCATCTGATCCAAACCTTGGTTTTTCAATCTCGTAATCTCCTTATCAATCAAACACAAGGTAGGATCTCGACGCCTTCTAGGCCTATACATCTGTATAGCTCTCTCGACAGTAGTATTAATGGGAATGCCGAGCTCCATAGTGCCTCTCTCTCCAGTTAAGTCAATCAAAATCCCCAAGGATGACCAATTGTCCAGCCAAAAGGAAGTACTTGAACCACTGTAAATCTCAACTCTAGTTAAAGGTCTAGCCGTAGGCCTCAAATTCAATAATTTCTTCCACATCCAAGAACCCCTACCACTTTTTTCATTAGCATTCCAAAAAGACCCTTTCCTGATAAGATATTTCCAAATCCACTTTACCCAAAGAGAAGACTTACCAGAGATTATGCGCCATATCAACTTAAGACAAGTAACTCTATTAACCTCCAACAGATTTTTCAAACCCAAACCTCCTTCATCTTTAGGCTTACAAACATCTGACCAAGCAATCTTAGCTTTGTGCTGAGAAAGAACCGGACCTGACCAGAGGAACGCAGAGCAGAGACTATTTATCTCCTGAATACACTTATTAGGCAGTCTAAAAGCAGACATCCAGAAATTGATTAAACTGTATATGACAGAGCCAATCAACTGAAGCCTACCTGCAAAAGAGAGATGTCTCGCAGTCCAGGAGGAGATTCTCGCTTTAATTCTAGCAATTAACGGGCTATAATCCTGAGAAGAAATCTTTTTGGTTAACAGAGGGAGACCAAGGTATCTGACAGGTAAAGAGCCAGCTTCAAAAGGAAATTGCTCAAGAATAGCAGCACTGTCATCACTTTTCACACCAGCCAAATAAAGAGTTGACTTCTCCAAACTAATGTTGAGCCCCGACAAACCAGCAAACTTTCGAAAAACAGAAAGAATACCTACAATAGAGTCTTTCTTACCATCCGAGAACACCAAAACATCATCAGCAAAACAAATGTGAGTGAGGCTTATCTCCTTACAGTATGGGTGATACCCTATAACTCTGTCACCTGCGGCTTTATCAAGGAGCTTAGACAAGACTTGCATACAAATAACAAATAAGTAAGGAGAGAGAGAGCATCCCTGACGCAAACCCCTCTTACTATTAAAATAGCCAGCCAATTCACCATTAACCTGAACTGAGAATGAAGCCAATTCAATACACTTCTTTATCCACACAATGAATTTATCAGGAAACCCCATAGCTTCAAGCACTGCCAGTAAAAAAGACCATTGCACTGAGTCAAAACGCCTTCGACACATCAATCTTAACAGCACACCTCTCCGAAACAGTATCCTTATGATAGCTTTTAACCAATTCAGAAGCGAGTAAAACATTCTCCATCAACAGCCTATCTTTGACAAAAGCAGACTGATTCAAAGATATAAAGAGAGGAAGAATCTTCTTCATTCTATTAGCCAACAACTTAGAAATAACTTTGTAAATGACGTTGCAGCAGGAAATAGGCCTGTAATCCTTCATATATATAGCATCATTCTTCTTCGGAATTAAAGCTAAAATGGTCGAATTAATACCTTTCGGGAGAAAGCTCTTTTCGAAGAAAGAGTTGACCGCAATAACAAAATCCCCTCCCGTAACATCCCAAGTAGCCTTATAAAACTCGCTGGTATAACCATCTGGACCAGGAGATTTGTCAGCCGGCATGGAAAAAAGAGCCTTCCTAATTTCCTCAGCAGTGACTGATCTAGTGAGCATGATACTGTCTTCGTCAGAACACTTAAAATCAAGAAGATCTTTTAACTCACTGACATTAGCCCCCTTGAAATCTTCCGGAATCTGAGTAAGAAACTGATGAAAATACTCTACCGCTTCTTTTTTAATCGCATCTTGAGTATCAGCAACTGAACCATCCATTCTCTTAATCTCCCTAATCGAATTTCTGATATCTCTAATTTGAGCAGCTCTATGGAAAGATTTATTGTTCCCATCTCCAACCTCCAACCAATGAATTTTAGCCCGTTGACTAATGACCTTCTCTTCCAACGAAGAAAGAAAAACCCATCTACTATAAGCACTAGACTCCATATCAATATTAGCCTGAGTAGGATCTCGTAGAGTCTTAGTTTGAGCTTCACAAAGAGTCTTGTAAGCCTCTCTAGTCTTCTTCACAATACCACCAACCTTTTCTCTACTGAATTGCTTTAATATTGGCTTCAATGCTTTCAACTTCTTAGTTAACCTGAATAAAGCAGAAGTAGAGACAAACAAAGGCTCCGTCTCTCCCCAAAAATCTTCCACCAAGTTCCGGAAGCCAGGAAACCCCACCAGAGCATTAACAAACTTAAAAGGCTTTTTCGGCTTCAAAATCTCATTCTTAAGCACAACCCGGCATCTCTGATGATCTGAACAACCCCCAGCCTCAAACACACTATAAGCATTAGGAAAACATCTCAGCCCCACATCATTTATCAGCGTACGATCTAATTTCTTACAAATAAGGCCGTTGTCACGTTTGTTGCACCAAGTAAATCTCGGACCATGGAAAGACATATCAATAAGAGAACAATATTGAACCACATCTTGAAACTCCCTCATTCCCGAAGACTCGTGTGAAACATCCATAACAGAGTGTTCGTTATCATTCAGAATTTCATTGAAATCACCTTGAACTATCCAAACACTTTTTCGGATAATAGGAGAATCATAATGAGCCTTTAGATCCCTCCACAACTCCTTCCTTCCCTCCATCGTATTCAACCCATACACAAACGAACAAAAAAACTCATTAACCAACCCATCCAGAAGAATAGAACAAGTAATCATTTGCTCACTATTAAAAAACGGAGTGACCCTCACCCGTGGACTCCAAATAACCCATATTTTTCCCAACCTATTGTGCTCATAGTTGGTAATATAATCCCAACCAGGAACAACCTTATGCAGAATACCCTTCACTTTATTCTCCTTCACTCGAGTTTCAATTAAACCCCCAACTTGAAACCCAACCTTCTTAATCCAATCATGAACAATCTCGTGTTTTGCCAATTTATTAAACCCTCTAATATTCCAATAGAAAGCAGACATATTATTTACGTTGAGATTTCCTCGGACCCCCTTTATCTTTAAAGTACCTGTGATTCAGCTTAGATTCCCGAGGTAAGACTTGTCTCCTCAGAACTTCCTCTGTCTCGTGGAATCTATCACATTTCTCATCCTCTGATATATCTTCTCTTTCCTTATTACTTAACGTTCTGTCTTGTTTATCAATCTCCCCTTCCTCCTCACTCATCTCTTGATCATCAACCTGTAGAACAGAGAATCTGGACTTTGTATATAGAGATACTTGCCCAAACTTCAACTCCTTATTAACAGGAGATCGACTAGCCTTTCCCTTCGAAACACCAGACCAGTCCTTCTCCCCATCATATTCTGCCTCTTTTTGCTTACTTTCCGATAAGACACACGTATGTTCTATATCAACCTTCTCCTGAATTCCCCCTAAATTTTTGTCTCCACCAACCTTAACTATCTCACCCTGAACCTCTTGCGCGTTAACATCCTCAGAACTTCCCTTGTTATCAACACTGATTTCCCCTTCTTCCATCTGTTTCTGTAATTCCTCATCCTTATCCCTTCCAAAGGTGCACACACTTTCCTTGTGTCCCCATTTATCACATCGCATACATTTCGTCGGAAGCCAAGGATAGATAAATTCAACTAAGACATCCTCTCCCTGAATGTTGAATCTCATTTTACTTGGCAAATCCTTAGTCAAATCCACATTGACAAAGATTTTCGCGACCTCCAAATTGAGACATTGAGCAGTTTCGGGATGCAATCTTACTGGAACTCCTATAGGACTTGTAACAAAACTAAGACCTTGCCATGAGAACATAGATAAAGGTACCTTTTTAAGGTGTACCCACATTGGGATGGATTGAGCTGGAGGTTTTTCCTTCTCTGTTACCGGAGACCATTTTGTCATCACCACTGGGACTCCCGCTATATTCCACATTCCCCTCCTTAGCACCCTGTTCTTATCGGCTTGATTCAAGATCCTAAATTTCATCATTGTGGAGTTGACTTCATAAACCTCTATCTTCTGTGCTCTATCATTTAACGTCCAAATTTTATTGACTATAGCATGAACCTTAGCTATATGGGGAGCCTTATCAAGGAATTTTCCTATCAAGAAATCTTCCCACAATGGAGCCACATCCTTCGTAATCTCTTCTGGAACATTAACCTCTCCTATTCCATCCTTCATCACTACCTCCACCTCATATTTTTTCAACACTTTTTGCCCCTGCACCGCTCCAAGCCAAGAACGCTTCGGACCTCCAATGACCTTTCTCTGAGTGATCGAATCCAAAGAAGTACTAGTCTCCTTCTTTTCCATCTCCCCTGAATCTATCATTCTTTCCTTTCCAGCCTGATCTGATACCCCAGCCAATAGATCTTTCGATCCAACAATTTCGGAACTTCCAACCTTTTCGGAATCTCCAACAGTATCGGAAACCCTTTGCTCCCAAGTCTTGCTCAAAACCTGTA
The DNA here is from genome assembly GCA_932364175.1 of Eruca vesicaria subsp. sativa. NCBI lineage: Eukaryota > Viridiplantae > Streptophyta > Magnoliopsida > Brassicales > Brassicaceae > Eruca > Eruca vesicaria. The sequence continues at coordinate 182,587 of CAKOAT010812931.1, read as the reverse complement.
AATCTCCAACCGTATCGGAACCCCTTTGCTCCAAAATCTTACTCAGAACCTGCAAATCTCCAACCATATCGGAACCCCTTTTCTCCAAACTCTTGCTCAGAACCTGAAAATCTCCAGAACCTAGATCAGTAGCATGATTCTCCTGTCGAACAGTATCCTTTCCCGTCGATATCGGAGACGAATCCGGCGGATCCGCCATCCAGAAGCCGATGTCGAAAGATATTGTTAGAATTTTACATTACGCATGATATATAATTCATATTTTTTGCAGATTGCATATTATAAAAGATCTAAGTTTCATTATAGAAAACAATTTATTAAACAATTATGCAGATTATCAAAAAAAGCTTACAAACATTTTTTAATATTGTGCAAGTAAATCTGGCCAGACGTAGATCTTTATAAAACTACTCTTGTGTTACAATTAGGTGTAACACCGGTGTTAAAATTCCATCAACTTTGATGTATTGGTGTCATATTCTTTTTATAATTTCTAACAATAACATCAAATTTTTACATTAAAGTAATATTATTATTTAATTTTTCAATTAATAAATTTTCTACTTTTATTATTTGTAATTAATAAAAAAACTATTTTATCACCCTTAAATATTATGTTTGTTAAATTTTTGTAATTTACGATTTATAGAATTTGTTGACACATATACTTTTTGGTCAATCAATATTATATTATTATGTATTTATTTTATATAAAATATTAGATATATTCAAAATTGCAAACTGTTAAATATGAAAAGCACATAACAAAAATATATATTTATTTTAATAAATTAGCATTAGTTAGTTACACAAGTTCAACTATATTTATAAAGAAAATTTTATTTTAATGTTTGATAAATTTTATAGCATTACATAAAAATTTAATTATTTACTATTAAATCTAGCTTATAGTGTTAATTTATTTATTTCAGAAAGTACTGGTTAAAAATTTTGCTATTAAAAAAAATAGAAAAATGATAATATTTATTCTTTACAATATGACGTAAATAATAATATAGTGATTAATTAATTAAAAATAAAAATAAAATAATTTAATGTAAAAATAGTTAAAGATAAAAAAATAATAAAGTATATATATTACGTTTAGTTACAAATCTGAATTAATTAATAATAATAATAATAATAATAATTGTACTATATTATTAAATACAATATAATATAAAAGGTATTTAAAGATTTGGTGGTGTAATATTCACATTACATCAAATTTGACGGAACAGTGTCATTATTGAAGATAAAATTATACCAAATTTTGTATTTTGGTATTTTGTTAGAGATAACCTGAAAGAACTAGCATAATCTTTATATCAGAACTGGTGTCACGTCGATGGCACCAATCACTCACTGACAACCCGAAACCTTTGAACCAAAGTCGAGACTGTTACTTCCACCATAAAAGAGAAAACCAGATCTACAATGAATTACATGGGCGACCCTCGCCTCCACCACCTAAACATGACATCAAAACAATCAAGATCGAAATCGAAAAAAAAAAACAAAGAAATGTGGTTAAAAAAGGATTTACAAGGAAAGGTAGGAATCACCAGTTTGGAACCACCATATGAATAGATCTAGATCACATCCTACAAGCGACCCACCTCCTCTGCTACCAAAAAACTCCCTTCATAACCTCTGCTCGCCGTCGTCTGGGAAAAGCTGCAAGGAGAGAGAAGGCCCACGCACAGTTATGTAACACAACGAATCTCGCCTTCGTATCTATCTTTATCATTGGACTACCACCTCTGCCACGCCGATTGGACTAAAAGACCTCTATAGACGACAACCGCAGCAAAGCTGGAAGACACGAAACCAAACCCGATCCTCATATATCTGGACCGTAAAACCAAACTTTATTTTCGGAAAGGACAAAAATCAAACGTTTTTGAAAAGGCAAAAACAAAACTTTTGAATATTTAACTTCTATATATGACTCTAAGTAACATAAGTTATCTGTGGTGTGTGTTTAAGTAACTATCTGTAACATATCTAGATCCCCAAACGATTTATATTGGTAATTGTTATAGCTTATCAACGATGTATATATATTATATGGGTTATAATCTAGATACTGACAACTCGGACAATACTAGCATGAACTGAAATGTTTTTTTTTTTGGTCTAGGAACTAAAAATGTTATGTCATGTTTTGATGGTAATGTAATTTATATGGTCAAGTTATAACTAATAATCATGCATATCCATAAACAATCTATATATATTTTATGTAACTTGTGATATTTTTTCTTAAACAAAAATTTCCGACAATATAGTTGTTTTGATTTGGATGCAATGCATGTCAGCATGTGTAGTTTAGAGACAAAGTATAGCTGAGAATCGCTTATCGTTGTTTCTACATAAATTATATTTTGATCATTGTTATTTAATATATTAATTTTGGACTATCTTTACATGCTAGTAGGTCAGATTTGATGTAACCCAACAACTGCAAGGCCATAATAAAATAAGTAAACATAAACGAATAGAAAAGGCAAATAAAATAGATTATAAACAAAAAATTTGTAGAAAAGGAGAAAGAGCCACGAATAAATTGACAAATAGAAAAAGAGAGAAATAATAAAGAAGAAATATAAGATAATAAATATATCTTATATAATAAAACTGACTTTTCTCCTTTCTTAGGGTGTCCACATCAGCAAAGAGAAGGGGTAAAAAAACACGTCAGCGCCTGACCAAACTGTGTTCTCCACTTTATATTTTTGATTCTGTAATCGATTTATTTTGTCATCAATTGCGTCTGGCCCATAGAAACAACCCACGTCCATATTGCTATTAGGTTTCTGCTTCTTCTCTGCGTCTCCCACCAAGAGCCGACGCCATCTCACAAAACTTAAACGTCTTTCTGATCACGATTACGGCTCTAACTCGCATTAATGCTTAGTTTTTCTATCACTATCCCACTCCTCCCACTGTGACGCATTCAAGCGATCTTTTCACATACCACCTGACCCCTAAAAACTCCACTATAAATATTAGGACCTTGAAGATGGAAAACGCAGCTCAAACGATTAACAAAAGACAACTTTCTTTAACCAAATGATTCCGGCGATGGCGATTTCATACTCTCTCCTTTCCAATCTAAAAGCTGGCCGGTGCTCTAACACGGCGGAGGTGCGTCTATTACGATTTTCGGAGGCCAACAAAGTCAGGGATCTCATAAGTGTTGACATGTTGCTCATTGATGAGAAAGTAAGAATTTTTAATGTAAAATCATCCGCTCGTAGGGCGAACCAACCCCTAGTGTTCATATAAATATCAACAATGACACCAACCAAACCCATTGTTTGTTAGCTTTTGGAAGCGGACACTAATCATGCAATTGTTTTTGTTACGCGTCGTCTAAATTATTGTTCTACTTCTACAACCAATCAGCTTATTTTCTTTTTATTAAGTTAAAAGAATAATTGGAATATCCATTTAACGGAAAAACAATCATTCCAAATATCAGCAGCCATCGTGGATGGTTTACACGAGAAAGTGCAGCCATATCGTGTATGTTTTTTTAAATAGTCCTTAGTGTTTTAAGATTGATTTAAACGATCGTATATAAAACAAACAAAAAAGCGACAAATCTAAAAGGAATTGGCGTTTTTCGGCGATTTTACAAGAGGTCTTAGACTATTATAAACAGTCATAAATTCTCTTTAAGTATTATGTAACAGATGATAATATATATATACTTTGGGTGGCTAGTTTCTGATTTATTTTTCTGTGGTAAATTATAAGAAAAGTTTTGAATCATATATATTAGATATATAAACTTTGGGCGCCATACACCATAGAGACACTGTAACACCACCAGTGTTTCATTAGTTTACACCGAAGACACCAGCAATTTGAAGTTTGATGAACATAGAGAAATAATGAAAAAAAAAAAGAAGGCAAACCCTCTCACAATACCGATAGAGTGTCTGATGTCGAAAAGACGAAGAAATAAATTCCTAAAAGTGGAATTATTAATATTATTATTAAATACTAGGAAGTTCGAGGTCGAAACTTGTAACCCTTAATCTAAAACCACAATATATAAGCCATGTTCGTTTAGGTGTCGCGCGACCTGCAACTTACGACTTGTGACCATCATGTTCGTTTTGGTATCGCAAGATCTGAAACTTGTGACATGCGACTAAACCTGCAACATGTGACTAAAATCATGTTTGTTTGTATGTCGCGTGACTTGTGACCTACGACTAGTTGTGCAACTAAAATTTCTTAATTTTTGGTCGCTACATTTTGGACGATTTGAAATCGGATCATGCGATTGATCGTGTGACATAAAAACAAACAACAACCTGCGACATGCAACATGTCATCAGTCGCATGTCGCAGATTACATGACAACAAAACAAACAACAACCTGCGACTGAATGACCGTAAGTCATAAATTGCGCGATAAATAAACGAACTGGGCCATAATATTGTTTTAGCAAACAAAACAAAATTAATCGGAAAAAGGGAAAACGAAGTAAAGAACAACAAAACTATCTTGATTAGCCAGAGATTAGGTTCGAAAAATATAAACTCACCCTTCGATAGGAGTGAAAAACACTCTAAATAGAAGTGACAAAAGAGAGAGAGAAGTCCTCAAGCTATCTTTTCATAGTAGGCAACCAGGCATATGTAATAGTGATATTTGTGGGTCCACAAGCTTATCTTTTCATATTCACACATTTTAATTTGTGTCTCCTTTAACAATATTGAAATCTCCAAATATGACTTAAATTTTTTTTGGACCTAAAACCACATAAATAGAAAAATTATTAAAAAATATTTCATAAAAATAATGATAATTGTATATTTATTCTGTAGATATATAAACATACATATAATAAAAATAATTTTTATTTAATTTTAGAAAGAAAATTTATTTAATATTCGAATTGTTTCATATTTTCAAAAAAAAATTACAATTTTTATTTCAAAATTCAAAATTAATTTTCAAAATATTTATAATTATTATTTTAATTAAACCCCATCCCCAAAATTTCAAATATTTAAATCTAAACACTAAGTTAGTTAACATAAGAAAAGAAACTTATTTTGTTCATTTTGATCTTTGAAAACTATACTTGTGATAAAAAAAAAAGTACTTTCTTATGATATTTGCTCAATAATATTATAAATACACCTCGACTTGATTCGATAAGACCATGAGTCAATCATCGTCTTCTTAGTTCTCAAATTCTCCAAAACTCTTTGAATATCTGCTTTCTCTTCTTCTTGCTGGGTCTTCTTTGTCTCGACATGGCTTCCCCCAACGAGAAGGATGATTTTCCTATGCTTCCTATTTCAGACTCATCACCTTCGTCTCGTGCTAGGCCTTTCACTTCCAATTTTCGTAGCATTTCCCTATCAAACACTTCCAATAGTGCGAATGTGGTTTTAGGTTACACAGGTCCTCTTGGAGCACATAGACAACCACCATCAGTGCAAATGAGTGGCCCTCTTTCCTCTACTCCCAGTCCTGTGCCTCTCTTTCTTCCTCCTCCTCCTACTGGTGGTTCTTCTCATTCAGTTGGTGTCTCCTCCACTCAGCCTGAAAGGTGTCCTTCTTTTACTGCTCTTGAACACAAAAACTCAGACGATGAATTCGGCTTGAAAGACGCACATCTCTTGAGATCTGGACATCTTGAGATGTGCAATGATCGTTACTGTACAACTTGTCTTTCTTACTACAACGGCAAAACTACCCAAATCCCCACTTCCAGAGTTTCTGCCATTTTCGATTCCACGGTATGGTGTTATGATTTATAAATGTTGCAAAGCGGGCTTTGTTGCAGAGCGGGTTTTGTTTTTTTTTTTTTTTTTTTTATCTTGCTGGTTCCATTATGTATGGACCTGGTCGATTATAGTAGGAAAAATGATTGTCAGCTACTTGAAGTATTGGCCACTACATTGCTGACTATGCAAAGTAAAAAAATGCACACTCAGCTACATGAAGTATATGATATGCATACTAACATCCATAAACTTTATGTTGTTATGTAGGCAACATCACAAGACCAATTATTCTAATTATACCAGAAGGCTAATTACATTAATAAAAATATAAATATAAAAAATGTTTAAGATATGGAAAAAAAAATATTTGATTTTTTTATTATTAAAAATACTTTTATTTTAAAAACGTTTTATACAATTAATATTTAAATTAATGTTATTTTAGAAAAAAATTAACTTTATTTTAATTTTTTATATTTTGTTAGTTTATCATTTATTTTTATACATGATTTAAATAATTATTTATATTTAAATGTAAGGATAGAAAAGTATTTGTTTTTTTAGTGAAACTATATAATTAGGTATATTTGAAAACATTTTTATATCTCTTTATAAATGTCTTTATAAACATTTTCAATAAACTAAAATGTTTTTAATATTTTTAATATTTTAATACAAAAGATTTTTGCAATAAAGTACTTAAATTTGTTTACTGAAAATGTTTATAAAGACATTTGAAAGATATACAACGTTTTGAAAAATATTAATGACTTAACTATTTACATAATTATTTATATTTATATATGTTTATAAAAATTGGTAGAAAAGTCCTTTTCCATTTAGTGAAAAATGTATTTGTAAAATTATATCCTTAATGAAGGAAAATGAATTGTGCTACAACAAATAGGGGAAAAACAAAATTTCACTTGACAAATCATATAGAAAAATAAAGGACAAACTATTAAAAATATAAATTAAAATAAAGTTAAAATTTTTTTTTTCTGAAATAAAATTAATTTTTTAATATTGTTGTTAAAATAAAATATTCATAATAATAAAATTATAAAAAGGTTTTCCATATCTTAAAAACGTTTTTATATGTTTTATTTATTATAAATGTAATTAATCTTGTGATGTAATTAATTGTTATTAGCCTTGTGATATTAGCTTCATAACAACATAAAGTTCATGGATGTTACTATGCATACCATATACTTCGTGTAGTTGAGTGTACATTGTTTTACTTTGCATGGTCAGCTATGTGATGGCCGATACTTCAGGTAGCTGGTAATCATTTTTCCATTATAGTATTATGTCTAGGTAGCAGAGCATTAACATATAGATGATGTTCTTTATTATTCAATCATCATTTGTTAAAAAGCATTTAAAAAAAATATTTACCAAATACTAATGTTTTCCAAATGATTTTTGATTAATGCTCTCATAAAGAATTTTTACTAGAACATTTGCTTTTATAATTTATAAAAAAAAATATATATAATTAATTATTTATTTATTAATATTATATATTATATTTAAATCTAAAATAAATTTTATATTTTGAAAATATATTACAATTAAACTGTTTTTAAAATGATAATATTTCTCATTTAAAATATAATATAATTTTTAATTAAAAGATAGTAAATTATATTATAAATATTAAATATTAAAAAAAAACTAAAAATGTTTTGATTGTTAAATTTATGTTTAAGAATAAAATTTATTTTTGGATATAAGCCTAATTTTTATTTCAAATAAAATAAATAAAAATATATTTTTTCTTCATTTTATATATTAATATATGTATTATAAATATATTTAATAAAAATGCATATTATTTATAAATAAATATATTACATATTAAATAANAAAAAAAACTAAAAATGTTTTGATTGTTAAATTTATGTTTAAGAATAAAATTTATTTTTGGATATAAGCCTAATTTTTATTTCAAATAAAATAAATAAAAATATATTTTTTCTTCATTTTATATATTAATATATGTATTATAAATATATTTAATAAAAATGCATATTATTTATAAATAAATATATTACATATTAAATAATTTAATAATTTCTACAACATTGTGCCTATATAGCATATTACTACTTTTTTATCATTAGTTTTGCCAATCAAGGCCTAATAAGTTTTGTATGCTTATTTATAAGTTTAAATACAAACTAATTATAGAATTTAAGCCCATTCAAATTTGGCTACTAGAACTTTTTCTTGTTGGACTTTAGGTCAGAGCCAGCCACGCTCTGTATGATGATGCTAAAAGCTGGGTTAAGCAATTTGCTACATCTGTTAGTAAATGCATATCCGTAATCAAGACTCGCAGATGTCCTAAAGTATTTGCTTCATGGTTGGTTATTTTTATAGATCCCCTCTTCTTCTTCCTCATAACAGTCCAACAGGTAACTTTCTTTCGAGATATCTCTTTTTTATATTTCGTATTCTTGCTTTTGCATACCATTTTACAACTATCTTTCATACTGCAGAACGACAGATGCGTTGTGATTGATTGGCCGATGGCTACAGCATTGGTAGCTGCTAGGAGTGTAACGGATGTTTTATTTTTTTTAAATATTCTGCTTCAGGTGTGTTTCCTTTTGCTTCCATTTTTTTTATAAGAGTAAATATTCTATGTTGGCTTCTAATGATTCTTCTTCCATATTTTGTTTCAGCTCCGTTTGGCCTATTTAGCTCATCGATCTACCGTTTCCGGTACTGGTCAATTAGCTGAGCATCCAAGAAAAAAAATTAGCCGGTACTTGCAAGGAAAGTTTTTACTAGACTTGTACATAGTAATGCCACTTCCACAGGTATTGTTACATTTATAGGTGCAGTTTTTTATTATTCCCTACGTTCCAGTCTGATTATGGTTGTTGAGTAAATATTTTTGTCTGAAAAAAATTGTTGTTTTAAAATTTTAATGTAAAATTTATTAACAATATCTTCCACTTTATATTTTTATTGGTTGGTTAAGTGTATAGATAATGATATTTTTATTAGAAAATATATAAAATTAAATATTTTCTTAAACCGTGTGTATAAACTTGAAATCATAATTAAAATGATACAAAGGGAATATGTTCATTTGACCACTGTTCACTCATTTTGTCTTCCCTCTTTTGGTTACAGATATGGATATTTTGGATATTACCAGCACACTTAGGCGCATCTGGGGAAAACTATGTGAAAAACTTCTTAACAGCTGTAGTTCTTTTCCAGTACATACCAAAGTTGTGTAGAATACTACCACTTCTTGCTGGAAAAACACCAACGGTCTTCCTAGTTGAGTCGGCTTGTAGTTTTGTTGTTAATCTTCTTACCTTCATACTTGTTGGTCATGTTGTTGGCTCTTGCTGGTATCTTTTTGGTATGCAGGTATGGCAAAAGTATTTATATCTTTGACTTTAATATAATATCCTTTATGTTGCTTAAATTAATTAGCTTGTCCTAACCAAAGAAGATGTATATCTTTCAGAGAGTTAATCATTGCCTTCGAGATGCTTGAGGTAATTCTCTTCGTGCATGCAGAGAACTAATATATTGTGGTCCTGGAAATAGCAAAGCAGCGTTAGCTGCGTGGAGAAATAATGCGAGTGCCATTGCTTGTTTTCAAGAGGGTGGCTTTCCTTATGGAGTCTATTTGAAGGCAGTCAATCTCACCAATCACTCTAGTCTGTTCACAAGATACATTTATTCTTTTTTCTGGGGCTTTCAGGTAATTGGGTTTATTCATATTTTCATGACATGTGTAATGAAACAACTGTTGAACTAGTTTACATTGGTTTACAACTCTCAAAGCAAATCAGTACGCTTGCTGGAAACCAAGTCCCAGGCTACTTTCTTGGAGAGGTCTTCTTTACTATGGGGATTATAGGAGTGGGGCTTTTGCTTTTCCCGCTTCTTATTGGTAATATGCATAACGTCCTGCAAGCTTACGGTCGGAGGTAAATAACTCCCGTAATTGTATAGAATAAAATATTCTCAAGACATGGTGTGTTTTCTAAATCGCAAAGTACTTTCTACATCTTACATCTTAGGAAGTTGGAAATCAGTCATAAACGGTTCCTAGAAGGTATACGAGGGTATGTGGACGTGCCTCTTAAACGGCTCTGTAATGTCACTAGCTATGATGCTAATCAAATAGTTGTTTTTTAATAGGAGGGTGCGACTGGCTGAGTGGGTCAACTGGGCTGCTACCAGAGGACTTGACAAAAAATCGCTATTTGAGAATATGAGTAAGGAGCTTCAAAGAGATATAAGACGACACATGCTCATATTTCTCAAGAAGGTAAACATCTAAGACCATCTCTCTCTCTCTCTCTCTGAAACTGAAAAGCGTTAATGGGTTTGTAGGTGAGTATGTTTTCAACGACGACGGATGAATCAGTCTTAGATGCCATCCGTGAGAGGCTGACACATAGGAGATACATAAGTAATAGCACGGTGTTGCACCGCCGGAGTCAAGTTGAGAAAATGGTATTCATAGTGAAAGGTGAGATGGAGAGCTTTGGAGAAGATGGTGCTGTTCTCCCATTATCAGAGGGAGACGTTTATGGTGAAGAGCTCCTCACTTGGTGCCTCGGACGCTCTTCTGTAGACCCCGGTACATCCCTTGTTGACTCTATTTGCTCATAACTCTCAATGTTCTGGAAAGAAAACTCGAAACTGATATGCTTCAAAACCTGCAGATGGAACGAAGATACGGATGCCATCGAAGGGATTGCTAAGCAACAAAAATGTTAGGTGCGTGACAGACGTGGAGGCTTTTTCATTGAGTGTAGCAGATCTTGAATATATAACGACCTTGTTCTTGAGATCCTCAAAGAGTCATAAAGTGCAAGGAGCCACTGGGTCTCCATATTGGATGCTACGACCAGCTAGGAAGGTTCAAGTGAAACGGCTTCAGAGATTTTACACTGCTCCAGTCTAGACTGTCTAGTTACAGTCTTAGACTGTAATATTCATTCTTTATGATGATATGAGCTCGGTGGTGTAACCACTGGTAGCAAACATGGACGAAATAAAAATTAACATAAGAAGTGCAAATGTGAAGGAAGACTTAAAATGAATTTAGGAGAAATATCTCAGATTTACTGAAAGTTCATACTATTTAAATTATCAAACCAAAATAGATAGCACAATTTAATAGATTTTGATTATGGAAACAGCTACTTATCGGAGTCAATGCTAGTTGTCCAAGGAGTGTTTTTTTTTTTCATATGGCATCTATGTGAAAGCAGTCAATCTAGTATCTTCCCAAGGTTCAGTTTCTCTCTGTTTTGGGAATTCCTAACCACTAATAACAAATATTGCACCATTAGAACATCCTCAATGAAGATATCTAGTTTTTCATATATGTTTTATGCAATGATGAGGTTGAGACTTGTCACCATCTCTTCTTTAGTTGCCGGTATTCAGAGCTGATTTGGAGAACTCTGGTAAGGGGAATTCTTCATGGTAGATTCACTACTGACTGGGATACAATAATTGAGATAATTTCTCATACAATAATGACAGCTACTAAAATGTTTCTCTTCCGTTACACATTCCAAGCGACTCTCCATGCCATTTGGAGAGAAAGAAATGCGCGAATGCATGGAGATGAGCCGCAGCTTGCAAGCTCTATAATCAAGTTTGTTGATAAGACGATCAGACTCAAAATGTTATCAGTGCAAGGTTTAGGGTATAAATACCTTGATGATTGCTTAAGTACTTGGTTCGAGACCAGAGAATCATAATTTTTGGGAAGAAGCCTTTGTAAAGCTGTTTAGTTTGAGTTGAAGCTTCTTTTAGTTCAAAGGAGGGAAAAGGAAAGTTTTGTCGGCGAAGTTGGTTTCTCGGTCCGTGAGTTGACCACTTGTGGGGGTTTCCTTGTGCCGTTTTCAAATGTTTTTTTTGCTGAAGAGGAGAAGACCTATACACTCTCCTGATCACGATGATCTTTACTCTTTTTCCTCATTAGAGTTTTGTCTCATTTGAATTTTCTTTGATGAGGTTTTAATGAGGAAGATCTTGTGGTCCTTCTAAACTAGACTTGTTTCACATGGTCAAGTTTGAGGGGAGTGTTGGGATGGCTTCTAAGAGTTTTTTTGCTTGCTTGAAAATTTTGGGAGTTTTGTAGTTTTTTCTTTCTTTGTTGTAGTTTCTTTTAAAATTGAAGCACATAGTTGTAACACTGTTTTTTGATTGAATAAATTTTACATTCTTTCATAAAAAAAAAAAATTGTGGGATTCTGAATTTTATAGAAAAATCAATCCAAGTTATTTGCAGAGATATTTTGGATTGAATTTCCAGTAAAATTAAAAATCTCATAATTAAATACCAATACTAACATATACATACATATATTCGTATTTTAAGAACCCAAAGATAGAATTCCCTATTAGGCATGTTCTTGACGTTCTATAGATCTCTATTCAGTTTTGTTGTATATCAACTGAAAATTAAATTTAATGAAAGCTCGAAACTAGAGAAACAAATTGATTGAGATATAATATTCGTAAATATTAAAAATCAACTCAAAAATTCTTCGTAGAGATATTTTTGATTAATTTCCTGTAAAATTAAAAACCCAAAATTAAATACTAATATTAATATATATATATATATATGTATTTTAAGAACTGGTGATGATTTGAGTATGTTTATGATTTGCTGAAACGCTGGTGTGATGTTTCCTTATCAGTTTTTTTTTTGTTTATGTTCAATGATGAATAGTCTCTAGACTTTAGTATGTTTAGATATGGCTGATCCGGTTTTGCTGAAATGGACACATCTTGTGTCTTTCGAGTCTACAAGTCCTTTAGGAAGATGATGTAAGTCCAGTTTCTGATTGTTCTTATATGAATAAACACTTTTGAAGCTTACTTTGCAAAAATGGTTTTAGCTTGGCTTTGGTTCCATCGGAGACTGCAATTCTTCTGTGCTTATTTTAGTCCTCCTTACTAATGATATATGTGCTTTGGATCTCAATGAGATCCTTCGAGACAAATTACAAACAAAATTGGTGTTGTTTTAAATTTCTGGTCCGGATTGCTGTTGAAGAAAGCTGTTGAAGTAGATGTGACATAGAACTACTCTTGACATTTGAAGTTGTGTTGGATGCATACTTGTAGCTCACGAAATGTCTGTCGCTTCTTAGGATAATTCTTTTGTCTCTGCAAGACAGCTACAATGCTGTATAGGTTGTCAGTATATGAAGAGTTAATGACATTACCCTGTATATATTGTTCAGATGATTCTAATTCAAGTTTAGTTACACTATTTTGTTTATCACTCAGAAACGGTACTCAAGGAGTTTAAATCAATACCTAGCTTCTGGCCATTCTCACAGTGGCCATCTACTGCACAGATGAACCAGTGTTCTCCAACCTCTGATATAACATTGAGTCATTGCCTGAGAGAGACGTAATTGTCTCTTTGACAATCTGCATAGGCTGTGGAGCTGACTAGCATTAGTCTTTGTTGTAGTTGAAAACTGTTGAAGAAGAAGAGATACATAATTATCAAAGTGGGTTGTGGAAACAACAGTTCATATTTTCCAAAATGATATATGGAACAGAGGAGGTATGTAGGAGATGGGATTGCCTAAGACATCACCAACATGAAACTCTCTTCCCTGTGTCCAGTTAGTATGCTTTGCTCCTTCGGATTCTAGCATGAATGGTATAATAGCGGGAAAATGACATAAGAGTATAATCAAGCTGGAGAACCAGCTTTGTGGATGAAGCATTGTTATCTCTTTGCTTTTGTTTTCTTTATTTTTTTTCAAAATTCAGTCTAGGTTTATAGCAGTAAGCATCTGTGGTGGGAAGATCATGACATTGTTGGTGTTTACTAGATAAGTTAATCATGTAAACCATACATTTGAAGGAGTCACACTCACATATAGTTTGAAGGCTGAAACAAACTGTGCATCAGGACGAGGCACTGTAAAGCAACTTACACAGTCATGTAGGATAGCTTACAACCAAAGATAGACTAATTAGGCAAGTTGAAAGTGCAGCATGATGGAGCAGCAGCAGCGAATGGGTTTTAAGGCTGCACTTTGTGAAGAGGCTAATGTTGTTCAGCTTCTTCAACCACTTGAAGAAGTCACTTCTTCTCAGTCTTATGCTTATCCAGGCCAAAGCAGGCGGCTGAGACCAAGGTTCCTTGATGCCTGAAGTGAATAGATGCGGTTCTGGAGAATGCAGACTCTGTGGAAGTGGTCATCTCCTCATCTCTTAAGCACACACCTAGCGAACCCAACAGTTTTGATCTTCATGAACAACGCCTCTGTGGCTAACTCTTTGTTCTTGTTCTCCTCCAAGAGAGAAGTGACTTTGTATCCAAGATTACCGTTTTCCTCCATAGTCATTTTCTTCTCCATCTCCAGCAATCTTAACAAACTTCTTCAACAACACCTCTATGGTCTTGGAATAGTTTATAAACATTTAATGCATGTTTCAAAAATGTGAAAAAAGAGTTTCAGAATTAGGAAAAGTTTCAAAAAGGTTACTGAAACTTTAGTAAAGATATAAAAATGCTTTCGACTGAAATTGTTTTAAACGGTTTTAAACTATTTTAAATATTTTAAAATGATATGAAAAATATTTATGAAATGTGTGGGAGTGTAGGGTGTTCTTAAAATTCTAGGAATGCATACCCTAATTTTTGAGGGTGGTTTATATTTTTTTAGAAAATGGTCCATACACATTTATAATTGGTTTTCTATATATTTAAAATACTTTTGAAACTTAGAATGGTTTGAATATTCAAAATATTGATTATAAATATGCTGAAACGGTATAAAACATTTATAAAATGCTTCAAATGTAAGATGTTCCAAAAAAAAACAGATTTAGGAAATTTTTATTAAGTTTATGAAAATATTTCTAAGAAATATGTCTTTTAAAGATAATAATGGTAAACTGTAAACTTCAAAAGAAAATATATATTTATTGAACTTGTTTTGGCAACAGCTGTAAAAATAGTTATGACAAACATAAGGTAATTATAATTAAAATATGGTATGTTTTAAATGTCTGAACAATCCATATATTTATATATATCTTTTTAAAACATGTGGATTAAAAAATAAAACTATTATTTTATATATTTATATTATAATTTATTTAGAATAATTTAGTAAGGCACTAGAGCTTTCTAAATGTTATTTTCTAACTTTTTTCCTCTTTGTTCCATATACATATGTGGCAAAAACGTTTTAGCCTTTTAACAAAAATTTCCCTCATTTGGAATAAATAAACACAAATAGCATTATTTGTTTCCCCTTATTTTGTAATATTTATTTAAACAGTGACGTTCATCTACATTTTTCACTGAAGAAAACAAAAGAAAAATAGTAAGAGAATTTCAATTTTACCATAAATTTGGTTATATTCCAAAATTTAAATTATTTTCATATATCCTAAGCTTTTGATGAAAAAGACTAAACTAATTCTCCTAAATTATTTATATAAGTTTATAAATTCGCTCTTATCCCCTAAATATTAACTCCTAAAAAATAATTACTAAACTTTAAACTCACATCTTAATATATTTTTGACTGAAAGTATTTTCAAAAGTAATATCTAACTAGTGGTATTTTAATCTATACTATTAAAGCAGATGACTGCTTATGAATCTGCCCCTGGTTTTTTAAGGAAATTACAAAACATTCCACTTCCTTTTATTTTTAATGAAAACCATCCATTAATAGCCCAACTGAAAATTGCCAATTAAAAGCCCAATAATTTTAACATTTATTTACAACGAAATGGACTTCAAATCTATACAAAAAATTATAGATTTGTAAGTTTACAAATTTATCAACAGAAGTAGGTCTGAGTATTTGACACAGACCCGAACAAGAACCGACACGAAAATACAGATCCAGGTCCGGGTTCGGGTCATTGCTAAAGTATCTGTTGGGTATTTTTTGTTTGGATCCGCAGGTCTCGGTTCGTCCAGGTCCTATTAGAAACCCGATCGGGTATTCTAAGTATCCACAAATTATTGTATATATTAGGTATATTTAGGTGATTGAGTATATTTTTGATAATTCAGGTATTTTTTAAATTTTCAGATTTGGATTTTCGAATATAATATTAGGTTTTAGGTAAACTTTTAGATTTCAAAAAAATATAATTTGGGTATTGGGGTAAAATTCCGGGTATATTTTTGATATTTTGGGTCTGATTTTGGATAATATTTCAGAATTTTTTGCGATTCTTCGAGCTTTTTTAGAGTTTTCGGGTTTTGGGATCCAGTTTGGGTCCTTCGGATTCTTTTCGGGTCCTAAATACCCGAACCGACCCGATAATATACCCGAACCAACAAATCTGACAAGACCCGATCCGAAATCGACCCGAAAAATTATAGATACTTATATGGGTTCAAATTTCTAAGACCCGAAAGACATGGACCCGAAAAAACCCGATCCAGACCCGACTCGAGGATCCGGATACTCAGAATTAAACAGTATATTACCCGCGCTTTGAAAGCGCGGGTCAAAATCTAGTTAATTTCTTTAAAATCAGGATGCCGTTTAATAAAGGAAAAAGAAATAAGCCAGTCTTCGAAAATGTGTTTATTTAAAGTTGCAAAAAATGTATGGGTTATTATCATACATGGTTTATCGTACTTTTCCTAAATTATTCTAGTTGGGGTTTTTGCAATATTATATTTTTTTTAATATTTTGGCTTTTTTTAATTTGTATACAATTTTTTGTGATATTTTCTATTTTGTTATGGTTATTTTTGTTGTAGTTAGCTTTTTGTTTAATGAAACACATTTTTATTTTCATATATGCTAGACTAACTTTTTTTAATGGTAATTAAATATGATTATATTATTTATAACATATAGAAATCTGAATGCAACACCGGGAGATTCGGACATCTTCAAACACGGTTATTAACAGATCTCAAAATATATTGACTGGATTTTTTTTAACGTTGATTTTGATTTTTTGGTGTTATTTCAAACGCAAATTTTAGAATTACAAGTAAAAATTCTACGAGTTTCTTATCTTCTTAGCCACTTTTATCTTTTGTTCACTTATGTTAACTGGTTTAATTATGTTAACTTATCAGTTTACTGTCGAATATCCATGTGGTTGTAATCAGTTTAAACGTTCAGATGTTTAATTTTAATATAATCATATGTTATCAAAATATCTATAATCCTATATAAGGTTTGTAGATATTTAATATATTTTATTTAACTTATATTTTAATGGTTTCACTTCCTATCATTTTATATCGTATATATTTTAATATAGATGTAGTTACTATATAAGTTTTAATTTCAGATTTCACATATTATTATTTATTGAATATGTAAGGTCAGTGGTTTCTATCATTGCATTAGGTACAACATTTTAATCTTGTTTCTTACATCATGAAAGGACTTTCTATATATTCAATTACAGATTGTATAATCAAATTTTATCAATTATTTTGTGATGATTCGTATTTCATCAACTTATATGAAAATATACACTAATTCTAACTTAATATTTTTATCATAGTTCGATGAATGTTATTTTCTAATTTTCATCCCTATGCACATATGTAATAAAACATTTTTAGTCTATTTATTAAAAAAAAAAACACAAACAGCATAAATATTTATTCCCACTAAAGGAACCTAGAAAATCAGAACAGTAATAAAAAGGACAAAGAAAGAAAAAAAAAGTCAATCTTTGCAGATATTTTGATTTCGTGACGTAGCTTATCTTGTGTTTATTTATTATTTTATGTCAAGTATGATAATTGTTATATTACACAACTAGATAACTAACATTTTATTTATTACTTCATGAATATATACGTTTAATTGATTATTTTTTTTTATTATTTTGAATCACCTTATGAAAAGTAATGCATAATAATTCTACTTACACTATGATAAAAACTTCATATAAGATTTTCTCTCAGTTTCATGTGCTAATTCTTTTCTTTTATTTTTTTTATCCTCAGTTTTATATATGTGAAAATAGTCGTATGATAAGAATTTCTTCGTTTGAAAGGAACCACAAATAACATAATTTCTTCAAATTATCTTACAATATTTATTTAAATAGCAACGTTCATCTGTTTAGTTCCACAGGAACGAAATTAAAAAGAACAAAGAAATAAAAGAAAAGTCAAGTCTTCGCAAATATCTTGATTAGTGATTCTGTTTTTAGGAGTGAATTAGAACAATACCCATTAGTGACTTGCCCATTGAGTGACATTTGGGATGAAAACATATATTTTTATTTGGTTTCGACAATTGATACACTTTTCTGCTGATTAGAGAGAAATGACAGTCATATTACTTATACCTACATCACTTTTGTCCACATATTTACTAGTTTTTTTTAAAGGCTAACAATATTATCGAATAATAATATTTTTGAAAATATAATATCAAAATATTTTAATAGATAAAATAATTTAACATTTGATATGATTGAAAACATAAATTACAATAGATTGCAAGATCTCAACATTTTTAAAATCTACAATTTGTTATAAATTCGATATTACATGTATTTGTTAACAGTTAACACATCTGTTAACATTCATAAAATTTATTAACAGTTAATATCTCTGTTAATAATCACCAGTGTCGATTGTTAACAAATTTGTTAACGGTTAACAAATAATTTAGATGTTAACAAAGGTTTTAACTGTTAACAAATACATGTTCCTGATGTTAACAGAGGTATTAGTTGTTAACAAGTATACATATCAGAGGTGTTAACAGAAATGTTAGATATTTATAAAAATTATATATCTTAATTGAGGTACTATGTATTAGCTGTTAACAAATAAGTATCACTGAATTTTGTATTTTCCAATTATATTGAGTAAATTAAAAATTATTATTTAAGAATTAAAGTGAACTCAAAATAAAAAATATTTAAAATATTTATTTTGCATGTAATTCATTTAAAAATGATAAGAGGAGAGAAGAACATTGATAACGAAAATGAAAAAAAAAACCTGACACACCCACATGCAGGAAGGAGAGAGAAGGATAATCAATTTCGTCATATGAAATGAATCAGTCCCATCATGGACAAGTGGCTAATATAGACCCCCATTTGGGGTGTATCGGCAAATAAATTAATAATGCACTGAAAATTCCAATGTTTTAGAAATATATATGTTTAATTTTCAATTGAATCGTTCTAAACTATTTTATGAAAAATCAAGTTTAATGGTTCTATTTGCTCCATATTGCGTAGGCCTAATATTACGACGGGGACTTTTTTTTTTTTTTATAAGGATTTGAATCTTCATTAAACAAAGCTAATGATACAAGAGATGCATTCAGAGTTTGAAAGATTAAGCCTTAAGCATCTATGATAGCTAATCAAGGCAAGGGTCTTAGCATGTCCCAAAATAAGATAAAAAACGACATACATTGACATTAAAGGTTTAACCATCTCCTAAGATGAGGTTAAAGCTTAGCTAAACTTGCATTCATAACACTAAGTCAATCCGGTAGTTGAAAGCTTGATCTTGATCTTGTTGAGGACATCTCTTTTATTTAGAGTCGCTTCCACTTCCACAAGCTTATCTTCTTTTATTCACACTTTCAACTTGTAGATCCATTAATAATAAAATAAATACACATGCATGACGTGATTTGATTCGACGACCATGACCCAGTCATCGGCTCAATTTCTCCAAAACTCNATCCGGTAGTTGAAAGCTTGATCTTGATCTTGTTGAGGACATCTCTTTTATTTAGAGTCGCTTCCACTTCCACAAGCTTATCTTCTTTTATTCACACTTTCAACTTGTAGATCCATTAATAATAAAATAAATACACATGCATGACGTGATTTGATTCGACGACCATGACCCAGTCATCGGCTCAATTTCTCCAAAACTCTTTAAAATATCTGCTTCATCTTCCCGGTAACTCTCATAGCTTTTTCTTTCTTTTCTCTAGGTGAAGAATTTGTCTCGAAATGTCTTCCCCCATCGAGAAAGATGATGTTCCCATGCTTCCAATCTCATCATCATCATCATCATCTCGTAATAGGTCTTTCACTTCCAGGTTTCGTAGCTCTTCCCTCGCAAACACTTCTTCCACCATTGATAGATTCGACAGCTCCAATGTGGTTCTAGGCTACATGGCTACATCACTGCAAATGAGTGCCTCTCTTCCCTCTACTCGCATTCCTGAGCCTCTCTTTCTTCATCCTACTCCTACTGGTGGTTCTTCTCATTCCATTGGTGTCTCTTTCTCCTCTCAGCCAGAGAGCTCTCCTTCTTTTGCTGCCCTCGAACACAAAAACTCTACAACTTGCCCATCTTACTACAACCCTAAACCTGCCCAAATCCCACCTTCTAGGGTACAGTAAAAATTCTATAAATTGATGATTTATTCATTTACAAATTTTTTTTTTTGTTTTTGTTGCTAGTCCCGTAATGCTATGTGTGATGATGCTAAAGGCTGGGCTACGCGGTCGGTTAATAAAAACTTAACCGGAATCATTAATCCTCACTACAAATTCGTTCAGAGGTGGACTAGATTATTTGCCTTATGGTTGGTTATTTTTATAGATCCCCTCTTCTTGTTCCTCATAAAAGTCAAAAAGGTATTTTTGTTTGTTTAGATCTCTATCTTTTGCTACTCATGTTTTGTATTCTTGGGTTTGGATACTTTTCTTTACAACTATCTTTGGTAGGGCAGAACGATAAATGCATTATGATCGACTGGCCGGTGGCGAAAGCATTTATAGCTGTTAGAAGTGTAACGGATGTTTTATTCTTTCTAAACATTCTGCTTCAGGTTTGTTTCCTTTTGCTTCCAGTTCTTGTCTATTGTAAATTTTCTATGGTTTTGGGCCGGGAAAAGGGTCAATTCCCATAGTGTTTTTTTCTACTTGAACTTTGATATCATGCCAATTTCATCATAAACTAACATCTATTTCAAATAAACTACACGAACTATTAAATTCAAGCTAAAATCAACTTTAACTGTTAGCAAAAAAAGAAAAACTTTGACTAACTCGAAAACATTAAAAAGATTCGCATCAAAAAATATACACAAAATCAAAATATACCCAAAAAGCCGTGACAAAGTATAAATACGCAACATCCAAAAAGTAATATCCAAAATTCTGAAACTCCAAACAAATATATATGAAATACAAAAATATCTAATTTATATATAATTTTTATTAATATTTGGGTATATAATTTTGGGTTTTCGGTTAGTTTTTGGTTAGGAACCAGAACATAGACGATACTCAAAAGTCTAATATATTTAAGTTTTTTCTTCTTGGGTTTTCTGGTATATTTGAGATTTTAGACATATTTCGATATTAAAAATATTTAACTTATATGGTTAATTTAATATATTTATTTTTTGGTATTAATAGATTTCTCAGGGTTTGTAATATGTTTTTGAATTTTTGGATATTTGTAGTTTCTGCATCTTTTTGCTATATTTTAGGTTTTTGTTTTTTGGGCTTTTGGCTATATGTTAGTTATTTTATTTTGATTTTGTGTATATTTTCGTAGTAATATTTTATTTCTTTCGAGCTATTTAAATATATTAGTTTTCTATATTTATTTTATAACTGGCTGACCAACATTATTTCGTTCAAAGTTAATATCAGTTTAAATTTGATAGTTTATTTGAAATAAGTGTTAGATTATGATGAAACTGACACAATATCAAAGTTTAAAGTAAAAAAAGATACAACATGAATTGTTCAGGTCGGAATTGACCTTTTTCCATTTTGGGCCATACACAATTTATCAAATATATATATATGAATTTTTAAAAAATTAGAGACAAAACTAATGTTTCATGTCCCGGAAACGTTCTGCTTCCATTTTTTATAAGAGTAAGAGTATATTCTTTCATATTTGTTGCAGTTCCGTTTGGCATATGCAGCTCCTGAGTCTACTGTTGTTGTTGTTGGTGCTCGCCAGTTGTTTGATCTTCCTAGAAAAATTGCTCGTCCTTACTTGCAAGGCAAGTGTTTACTGGACTTATTCATAGTGCTGCCACTTCCACAGGTATTGTCACTTTTAAAACTACACCCATTTTACATGAATATGTTCATCTGGCCGCTGATTCCTCGTTTTGTATTTCCTCTATTGGTTACAGATATGGATATTTTGGATATTACCAGCACACTTAGGCGCATCTGGGGGCAACTATGCAAAAAACTTTCTAACCGCTGCAGTTCTTTTCCAGTACATTCCAAAATTGTGTAGACTATTACCACTTCTTGCTGGAAAAACACCGGCAGTCTTTCTATTTGATTCGGCTTGTAGTTTTGTTGTTAATCTTCTCACCTTCATGCTTGTTGGTCATGTTGTTGGCTCTTGCTGGTATCTTTTTGGTCTACAGGTATAGCAAAAGTCTCAAAACTCATATCTTTCACTTTAATATAATACTCCCTCCGTTTCTTAAATATACATATTTTAGAAAAAAAAATTTGTTTCTAAAAGATCAATTTTTTACATTTTCAATGTATATTTTATTAAATAATTGTAAACTTCAAAAAACTTAATTGCACTAATTGATTTTTGATTGGTTTAAAATTATAGAAAGAAGATAAATACAAAAAACTATGCAAATTTATTGTGTTTTATTAAAAAGTGTGAAAAAACTAGAATATAGATCTTTTAGGAACGGAGGGAATATTCTTTATGTTTCTTAATTCACTTAGGTTATCCTAAAAACAAAAGAAGTTGTCTATATTTGTAGTGATTTATCTATTACTCTCATTGTCTGCTTCCTTTTTTGTTATGCTTCTTTCAGAGGGTTAATCATTGCCTTCGAGATGCTTGCGGTAATTCTCATCAAGAATGCAGAGAACTAATATATTGTGGTCATGAAAATAGTCACGTAGCATTAGCTGCGTGGAAAGATAATGAGAACGCAAGTGCTTGTTTTCAAGAGGATGGTTTTCCTTATGGAATCTATTTAAAGACAGTCAATCTCACCAATCATTCTAGCCTCTTCACAAGATACATTTACTCTCTTTTATATATGGGGTTTCCAGGTAATTGGATTTGTCACACAATTAATTGTTCAACTAGTTTACAGCACATGCTGAACCCTTAATGAATGATAAACTGTTTACGACTCTCAAAAGCAAATCAGCACGCTTGCTGGAAACCAAGTCCCAAGTTACTTTCTTGGGGAGGCCTTTTTTACTATGGTGATTATCGCACTGGGCCTTTTGCTTTTCCCACTTCTTATTGGTAATATGCAAAATTTCCTTCAAGCTCTTGGACAAAGGTAAATAACTCGCAATCATTGTAAAGACATGGTGGGTGCTTGCTAAATCACAAAATATTATGTTGAATGTTGATTGTGTTTTGCCCATCTTAGGAATTTGGAAATGAGTCATAAACGGTTTCTAGAAGGTATAAGAGGGTATGTGGACGTGCCTCTTAAACGGCTCTGTAATGTCACCAGCTATACATGAAGCTAACCGAATAGTTTGTTTTAGCAGGAGGGTGCGAGTGGTTGAGTGGGTGAACTGGGCTGCCACCACAGGATTTAACAGAAAGATTCTATTTGAGAATATGCCTAATGACTTTCAAAGAGATATAAGACGACACCTCTTCATATTTCTCAAGAAGGTAAAAAAATATGAGTCCACGAGGGAGTTACGTGATGTAGGGAGGGGCACTGCCCCCATTGAATTTTTAAAAATATTTTAAACATATAACCATAGTAGAAAATTATTGCTAACTTTTTTTTTGGTTATTACCTCCACTTCCCCGTCTGTTTATTTTTCTGTCGTGTTTTCTGTTTTTATTTTTAAAAAGTTATTTATTTTTCTTTTGAGAAAAAAAGTTATTTCTTTTTGACAAAAAAAATATTTCTTCTAGCATAAATCGTAAACTATTTGTATTTACCTCTTTCATTTTGTTTTGACATTTTTATTTACCTCTTCCATAACTGCATAATCTGACTGTCACTATTTACCTGATTTCGACATGTTTTTGAGTCTATGATAAATTGCCTCTTTTACCATATCTTGTTTTCAATCATCTTTTGCGTACTATATCTAGTAACTATTTCCCAAAATTCATATTTACTTAAAGATACTGAAAAGGTAAACACATATATTATAATGGAGAAATCAATTTTATACTAATATCTATATATAATAATCATCCTTATTTTAATAGTGTATGCTTTATATATATAAATATTTTTGAATTTATGCTTCCTTAGCATTGCCTCTCTCTCTCTCTCTCTCTCTGAGAAACTTTTGTGTATTAGAGGAGGCAGATTCTTGAAATGTTATTGGGTTTGTAGGTAAGGATATTTTCAACGATGGATGATACAATCTTAGATGCCATTCGTGAGAGGCTGACACATAGGAGATACATAATTAGTAGCACGGTTTTGCACCGCGGAGGTCTAGTTGAGAAAATGGTATTTATAGTGAGAGGTGAGATGGAGAGCATTGGAGAAGACGGTTCTGTTCTTCCTTTATCAGAGGGAGACGTTTGTGGTGAAGAACTCCTCATTTGGTGCCTCGAACACTCTTCTGAAAACCCCGGTACATCCCTTGTTGACTGACTCTATGTGCTTTGGGTTAAAAACTTGAAAGATTATACTGCGCATCTTGGAACTGAATATGCTTTGAAACCTGCAGATGGAACGAGGATAAGAATTTCATCAAAGGGGTTAGTAAGCAACAGAAGTGTTAGGTGCCTAACAGACGTGGAGGCTTTTTCCCTGAGTGTAGCAGATCTTGAAGATATAACGAGCCTGTTCTTGAGATTCCTAAGAAGTGATAGAGAGCAAGGAGCCACTAAGAGGCTGCGATCAGGAGCAGCTAGGCAGATTCAAGTTCCTCGGAGACACCGAAGGAGAAGGCGACGGCTTCAGAGATTTTACACTGCTCAGACTAGTTTACAACCTTTAGATTGTAATCTTCGTTCTTAATGATGCTATGAGCTTGGTGGTGTTATCACTGGGAGGTGGTGTTATCACTGGGAGCATACACATGCAAAATAAAAATAAAATAAAAAGTGGCAAATGTGAAAAGGAATTTAGCAAAGATATCTCAAATCTGCATATTTATTCATGGTAAGATTGATATCTTCTAATCTATCAAAAGAGAAGTATATTATAGAGCTAAAGTTTAGATCACGTGTTTATTAATAAAAATGTCAATGATTTTAATAAAAGTACTATAATTTCATTTAGGATAACTATGTAAAAACAATATCATACTACTAAACATATTCCAATCAAAACATAATTAAATATGTTTTCAAACAATAGAAAATAAAACATGTATCTAAACTATTAGATCCCACCTAATAGATCCCATCTTTTTAACAATTTAATTATTAATCCTATATATAAATAATTTTATAAGAACAATAATTAACTAAAACATTTGAATATAAAGAAATAAATTGATATATATACAAGTAAATAATTTACAACTTAAATGTCATAAAATATTTGTATTAATATATAGTAAATTAAATGAATGGGGTTGTCTATTTTATTTGTATTATATGAAATTGTAACCATTTTTGTCAAAATTTTAAGCCAAATCCCTCATTTTTCCTTTTTCCTGCACTACTTATCCCATGAAAACTAATGAATATCATTATTATTTTCATTGCTACTCCACCAGAAATGTGCAGTTGAAAACAGAATTACAATGAAATTGCAATCATTTAAGCTAAAATAAGTTTTATTGTGAAAAATATTGTATAGAAAACATATTATAGTAAATTGACATCGGATAAGTTTATAATAATGTAAGAAAAAGAATCTCGAGCTTTCATTTTTGTTTTTAGCTTTCATATTTATATCATCAAACCAACAGTTACATGCGATTTTTTCCAAGTCTTACCGTCCTAATTTAATCCAAACATTCTCGATATTCTTATTTTGGTGTCCAATACCCATAACAGATGGTAAATTTTGAATATTCATTCGTTAGGTGGAATGTCTCGAAAGTCAAAAGTGAAGTAAGTTCATTCTAGAAGGAAAAACTTTTTAGTTTCGTCCAAATGTTTCTGTGTGCATAAATTCCTAACAGCTTATAATTCCAATCTAGGCCTCGGAGCATGCGTAGTCACTAGTCGATGACATACATGGTCATGTATTTATGCACATAGAAGTCACTAGAAATGAAGTCACCATATGAGTAAAAAGTATCATTCAACAATAAAACAAATATATACATATATATATATTAACCTATATATCATATAAAATTACATAAATATTTTAATTTCAAATATTTCAATGAATTTTCAAGAACATTTATAAATTATAAACTTATTAAATTTTTCATATTGAAAAATTTTGTTATCAAAGATTTAAATATCTTAATTCTTTTTTTTTTTAATTTTATATTATTAAAAAATATTAAACAATCGATAATATATTTTTTATATATACCATACAAACCGAATGAATGTGATTTTATAAAAACTGTAGGATTTGGATATGGTTTGATTTATAACCGATTAAACTGAAACATATAAATATGTATATATTTATAATGACGCATAAATATCTATTTGATACATGAGTTTAACTATAATTACAATTTCTAAATCACTTGAATCATTTGAACTATAATTAACTAACAATTTACTGCAACTGAGGCTTCTTATTTTCTTAATTTTTTTGATCTTTTTGCTTTATTTTAACAGTAACTAAATCTAAGTAAATATTATAAATTTGATG
The DNA here is from genome assembly GCA_932364175.1 of Eruca vesicaria subsp. sativa. Taxonomy (NCBI): domain Eukaryota; kingdom Viridiplantae; phylum Streptophyta; class Magnoliopsida; order Brassicales; family Brassicaceae; genus Eruca; species Eruca vesicaria. The sequence goes on along the minus strand of CAKOAT010812931.1, from coordinate 156,110 downwards.
ACAACAATTAGTTGAAATTCTTTAGGATTTTTTTATCTTTAAATAAACATAGTTGTGTTCAACCGATAGTATATAAACCAAATCGAACCGAAGTAAATGTGGATTTAGAATAGTAGTTAAATTTTAATAAACAAAATACCAAAAAATCAAACCGAACTAAATCCCGATATCCGGACTGAACACCCCTAATCCAAATGAACCGAACTATTGTTTCATTTTCCAAAACATAATAAAAATAACAAGGCGCGGGTCTTATCCTAGTTAATATTAAAAACCTAATTTGGGTTGAGAAAAAGCTATTTTACAAGTTAATTATAGTCAATAAAATGTGGTTTTCTCAAATGCAAATTAACAACAGATCATAGATTTAAGTAGCAATGAAATAATTTCTCTGATTCAGAAGATATGAACACAGTTTACTTGATGAAAAGTTGTAATGCAACTCAGGTGGAGAAACAATGAGACTAACTAGAAGACAAAAGAATTTCTTGATTCACAAGTGGCTGTCACGTCTCTTTCGTTGGTTGAGAAGTTGCAAAAAATGTAATACACAAAACTAATTTAAAGTTTGGAAAATCATATATCGGAAAAACATAAGGAAAATAAAATGTTAATGTAGTATAATTAAAAGCCTTGGACATATGGATATTTAGAATTCTATTTCTAAATTCAAGTACACAGACTAATTACGAGCTATACTAAAAACAATAGGGAAGTTCCAAAAATACATAAACGTACGTCATGTTTTGTTTTCTGTGACTAGTTCAAACTTGCTAGATAAATTATGTTCACATCCTCTGATTACATGAATTTCACATGCATTCTGCTGATCAGTTTAGCATTTTACCACAGTTGAAATGGATAATCTAAGTACAATTATAGCTTGGGAGAGGTCATTCATCTATGGAGAAAGTGTAACTTATGAATAATTTTATCGTCATTAACATTACACAAAACTGATATAGGGAAAAGAAAGATTTTCCCTGGAGTTATTCATAAGAAGAAAAGAAGAAAACAAATAAGAGATTTTCCCACATCAAGAAATCAGTGGTAGTAGTGAAATTTTTTTTTGTAACTAACTATAAGAGTTTTGATCATTGATATAGAGTTTAAACCATCTCTGGTTTCTGCCACCACGACCAAATCTACCCCACCTCCTCCACAACCAAACCTATATTATAAATCTTTTTTCTCTTATTACTCTGTATAGTATGCTTTTTCCTATAACTCGAAACGAGATCTCCTGAGTAAAATCACTATTTAAACCACTCAACAAGCTTTCCACAACATTGGAGTGTAGAAATGTCCATACCAAGTTCCAAAAGAGAGCATCTTTATTTGTGGATTCTTACAATATTATTCTTATTTATAATTTTTCCACAAACCAATACATAAAAGGTAATCTTTAAATGAGCATAAGATATGGGACTGGCCTCTAATACAGAAGAAGCTTTATTTTATGGAATTATTTTTAGAAAAATAAAAGACCTTTACGGTGCAGAAGAGTAAATGAAACTTGTGACGGAAGCAACCAGATCGTCGCCGTCAGTAAAACGCTCCACCACATCAACTCCCTTCTCCGTCATCAACCTCGCCACGTCTCTCTGCATATCTGTCATCGCACCTCCTCTTCCTCCTCCTTCTCTACGGAGTTGTTTCTTATCCACTCAACCGCGTCCACACCGTTTTCGTAAGCCGCCGGGAGTTTGTTCGCAGGAGCTAGCCGGTGCGAAGCTGACGCAAGGACCACGTTGATCTTAAGCGCGAAAAGTTTGCAGAAGGAGTTGAAGACTGGAGAGTCGACGCTGCCGGTGGTGAAACCTCCACCGTCGAAGATGACAACGAGAGGGAGTTTTTTAGACGAAACGCCGCCGTTTAGTGCGGTAGTGGGGACGTAGAGACGCATCCATGTTGACTTTCTGTGGTTCACAACAATGTCTTTGGATACGACTTGCGATGGCGAGAAGGGATCAGGTGAGGCTTCAGATGATCCAGACATATCTGTTGTCTTTTTTGGGTTCCAAGTCTTGTGTTCGTGTATGAAACTGATACTTACCCTTGTCCCCCTTTTATAGTGCAAATTTATGCAATATTATACTAATTTTTTATATACTATTAAACACAGAAGCATTTTTCTATCTACTTACACAATATCAAAGTTTAACCATTAGATTTAACTAACATTTTTAATATTAGCATTTATTAATTAATCATACAATTAAGTTATATACCTTAAATCACACCTTCTTTTACATTGTTAATTTAATACATATACCACATATTCTTCTTCTTCTTTTTTTTCACCTATTACAACATATATTGTCTATGATTTATTATGCCATCTTCATTCATGATACGATCTATCAAATAAATATATTAACTACATGACATTCATGTAAGGTGTCAGTTTGAGCATATATATAAGTATTAGTCCTTATTAAACAACTATAATGATAACAATTTGAAACTATGCTAAATATTTATTTTTAAAAGTTGTATGTTTTCTGTAAGAGGCTTAGGCACAAAATAATGTCCATCTGCATCAAATACAACATTACAATAGCATGCAAAATTTATGAACATATCTATTTTTACTTATGACTGATCTTGAACAACAATAGTGATAACAATTTTGAAACTATGCTAAATCTTTATTTTTAAAAGTTGTATGTTTTCTGTAACAGGCTTACCCACAAAATAATGCCCATCTGCATCAAAGACAACATTACAATAGCATGCAAAATTTATGAACATACCTATTTTCACTTATGACTGATCTTGAACATGTACATGTGCATTTACTCTCATGTAAATTTATTTTGTAAACAATAAAGGGAAAACTGAAATTTTTATGGAACTTGGAAACCCTTACATAAAGTGCTCTATAAAGCAAGTTTTATGTGATTAAACTTGTTCAAATAAAGTCTAAAATTAAGAAACTAATCAATTATTTTTGGAACTAACCAATTAAATTTATATTAACACTAAAATTAATGAACTAATCAATTATTTATTATTTATTAATATAAACATCAATAGTGATATAAATTTGCATAACAAAGATAGTCATTGCTCTAACCCAAAGTGCAAGAAAAAAATTCTTTCAAAACTCTCATCAGATATGTAACAATGACATTTTTATGCTTAGATTATTAAGAATTAAATCAATATATGTTTATTGGACAAAATAATTATTTAAAATTAATTAATATTAATATTTAATAATATGATAGAATGGGTTATTAGTATTATAGATAATTTATGATTATAGTTTTTACAGGTCATTTTAACAAATATGGAAAATATTTTATCAAGTATCAAATGAGTTTAATGAATATAATAAGTCATTTCTATTATCGAAAATTTCAAAATTAATTTGAACCAAATTACACTATTTAAATTTTAATCATTAAATCAAATAAAACGAATTATGTACATATAAGTTTAGCGTGTTATGTGGGCTACTGTTTAAATATAAACAAAATAATATTTTAATTTTTTTTAAAATATATAGTTTATCAAAATTATAATTTAATAATTTATTGAAATATTGTAATGTAACTGAATTAGAGAAAGAATGAGACTAATGTGAATGATTTAACACAATTTATCTGATGAAATATATATATATATATATATATATATATATATATTTTTGTAAAGATGCTTATCTGATGAAATATTGTATTTTAACTGAATTAAAGAAAGAATGAAACTAACTACAAAACTAACGACAATGACATTGTTGAGGGGAGAAAACTTAGTCTTTTGTGCACTAAAACAAGAGATCTTTTATGAGTTCACAAGTAGTTGTCATGTCTCTTTCATTGGTTGAGAAGTCGCACAAAACTCAATGTTAAAACTAATTTGAAAATCATATATCAGGAGGAACATATTAATAAAGCGTTAAATTTTAGAATTGTGTTTTTAAATTTAAACACACAGAACAATTACCAGCTATACTAAAAAGAATAGAAAAGTTGCAAAAATACATAACCTTAGGTAAGTAATTTTTGCCTTTCAATGACTCGCCCAAACTTGCAAGATCAATTATGTCACATCCTCAAGATCACATCAATTTCACAAATATTCTACTGATCCGTTTACTGTTTTACCTAAATTGAAAATGATAGCAATTTAACTATAATTTAGAAAATTTATTATCATTATAGTTCAAATTACACAAAACTGATATTGGAAAAAGAAAAAATCTCCTCTAGAGTTATTCATAAGAAGAATAGAAGAAAACAAAAAAGTAAAGATATTAAATATATTATGATTAAGTTATGATAAAATTGATAACTTTCTAAGGATGGTCCAAATTTTTTTTTAAAAAAAATCACACATGAAGGAAGTCATGACTTCTATTTTAATAGTATACTAGATTTTGAACCGTGCTTTGAAAGCTCGGGATAAGTTTTTGGCTAATTTTTCTTATTTAGGAATTACTACAATTTTTTTTTTAATTTTAATATTTGAATTTTGACGCCTATAATTAAAAGTAATTTATATTGTTGTCTTATAGTAATTTGGGTTGGATGTTTAGGTACCGTTACATTTTTTTGGATTGGTTTAGTTTGAGTAATGTTAGATTGAGTTTGTATTTATATTTTTCGAGTTATTTTGGTTTGGGAGTTTAGGACCCGTGTAAGAAACAAATATTTTCCGAATCAGTTCAATTCGAGTAATGTTGGATTCAGTTTGAATTTATATTCTTTATGTAAAACCCGAAATAAAACCGAATTATAAATGGTTTGAATTTGAGTCATGTTCAATCCAAAAATCTCAAAAAACTTTGAAAAATCGAATTAACCCCAAAAATCCAAAATGGTAGTTTAAATAATTAAAGGTTTTTCATATTATAATATAAATTATATTATATATTATGATAGTTAAAAATTTTATTATATTTCGAATATTTGGATACTTGTTCGGCTATTAGTGCAGTTCTGATTTTAGTTTTGGTTTTCGGGTTTAGAAATAGTAACTGTTTGGACTTTTAAAAAATTTGGTATGGTTTTGGTTTTGTACGCAAAAATCAAGATTATGAAGAATAGAAACAAGTTTAGAGATTGTGAGAGGTTTCTCTTGAAAGTAGTTAAGGCCAGCTTCCATAAACTCTTTCCTCTCCTCTTCCTCAGCTCTAGTTGTTACTCCTGCTATCTTGCTCTCTATCCCCATCTCTCTTAGTATCTTTGTCGCCTAATTAAAAAAAATTCAATTAATACAAAAGAAGTTCATTAATTAGTAACATACATAAATGATTGATTGTGTTTCTGCAAAATAACAAAAAAGCATTAACATATACTATTAAGTGAGTGAAGGATGATTTAGTATTACCTGAATACCATTCATGATGGGCATCTCCATGTCCATTAGAATGAGATCATAGTTTCTACCGGAACAATGAACGTCCACAGCTTCTTGGCCATTACAAACGACATCGTTTTGAATACCTAGACGGTCCAAGAGTTTATGATGCGTCATTTGGTTTACCAAATTGTCATCGACCACCAAAGCTCTTAACTTCGACTCTGCTAAATTTGGAACTTCACCAGCCATGTTACAAACTTCTAAGAAAATATGTTTGTGATGGAAACTCAAAAACTCTGTTACAGTCTCTATTTTAAAAGGAGAAGACAACTTATATAATACAAAAACAGGATCAGCTAGATTGTGTTTTGGATTCTGAAGAGATCTAGTGGTATTTTCCAGTTTTTATTACACCAAGATTGATCAAGATCCTTTCACTTTTCATGATACTTAGGGTTTAGATTTAGTTCAATTAATTCAATCTCTTGAGATATTAATTAGCCAAAACACCATGTGAGCAAAAGACATTAATAGCATATAATCACATATGATTATAACTATAGAGATGTTCTGCTAATTCTAGTAATAAATATCACACATTATATGATAAATTTTGATGAGATAATTTCACTTTTATGTTTCATTTGGTACCATTATTCAGCTTTAGGTTCTTTAAATAGATTTCACAAATACCTAAGGATAAGTTTTACTAAGAGGTAAAAGATATGTATACTATTTCATTGTAATTATATATATATATATATATCCATAATTATTTAAATAAAAACATCTTTTTATGGTTTTAAATTATATATTTTTAAATTTGAACTTTGTATAATTTTTTGTATTTTTCAAGATTTTCCTTTTTCGAAATTTTTATTTTGAAATTGGAAAATTATTTTTGAAACTATTTTAATTTTAAAATATTTTTTATATTTACTAAAAATCTAAATCTACCCTTTAAATCTAAACTCTAAGTGTAGATTAGTTAACTCTAGAGTTATAAATGTCTACTTACCTCTCTAAAATCAAAGATCAATATGGTTCAAAAAAAATGATATTAAGAAAGTTTTAGACAATTTCTCACTTTTGATTTGCTATAATTCATAAAAGACAAAATTATATATTTCTTTAAAATTTCTGAGATTATTAAAGATCTACATATTAATTTTTCTTAAACAAAACAAATTGACGAAATCTTGTACAGATTTATCTTTTAAAAGATATCTCTGAACTACATAAAAATTATTTATTAGTTAATCTAATAATTTAAAATCTAATAATTCCACAAACTTTATTACAAAGTAATGCCAATATATATCTCATTATTAAACATGCGTCGATTTGTTTAGTGATATTTTTATTAGGGCAATTCTCTCAAATAGTCTTTTTTAAGTTTTTATCACAAAAATAATCTCGAAAATTAAAATGACCAAAATAGCATTTTTTATTTTGAAAATTTTAAGTTTTTTCTATTTTTAAAAATTTGAAATCCTATCCCCAAAACCCCACTCTTCAACTCTAAAAAAAAAAGTCTATGATTAATTAACCCAATTGATATAAATGTATATTCAATAAAACATTTAAGTGTTATTTTGGTCATTTTAATTGTTAAGGTCTATATTTGTGACAAAAACATTTTTAGATCTATCCTAATCATTTTCTTTTCTTTTTTTTTTATTTATTCGCTTTATAAAACAGAAAAGATAAAATATTTTTACGGAGGTTGTGGCCTTGACTGAACAATGTAAACATCTTCACCAACCAAACAACCTTCAACATCTTGTGCACAACCAAAGTTTCTTTCCAAGAAGAACCCAACAGAACCAAGTCTCTGACCAAGTTTCTGTCTAAACACCGAGTCAACCGTTAACCGTTAACCGTTTCTTGCTATAGTCAACAGTCAACCGAACATACATTCCATCAGCAGGACCTCTACCCAACACAAGAAGCTCTTCACTAAAGTTAGCAAACGCTAAGGTCTGCACAGTCCCATCAAGCTTACCAGAAGCAAGTCTCCACGGTGTTCCTCTCGTCCCTGAAGCCAAAGTCTCACCCAAACCAGGAGCTATCTCAGCTTCCACGAGGTTGCGGCTTGGATCAGATGGACTCACAGTGTGGAGAACGAAAGATAAGTCAGGAGAAAGCATTTCTTGAACAAGAACAGCCATTGAAGCTTCTCTTTGAGATACACCAGCAGCTCTACGGCTTAGAACAGCTCTTCTTGTGTAGAGAGAAGCCCAAACTCGGGACACAGAAGCAGAGAAGAGTGAAGGATCTGAGGGAGACACGTTGGGGATTGATTCATAGAGTCCTGCTGCTGACATTCCTGCCAAGTCCTCTACGTTGGCGCTTGAACGAACTATGAGACGTGTGTCTTTGGGAAAGGCTTTGCTTATGGTGTTGATTGTTTCTTTAGGGACTTGCAGTGATTTCATTAGTTTGTTGATCTGATCACATATGCTGTCTAGTTTACCGTCTTCATGTGTGGCGGTTTCTAAGTTTTCTAGGAGTGATGTGAACTTTTCTTCTGAGTTGCTTTGCTTTAAAGCTAACTCCATGGATCCGAATGGTATGACAACTCCTGTTGGAACCTTGAATGATGCTGGAACTCCGTGCTGTGCACTGCAGATTCATTGGAAAACCAGACAAAGCAATTTAGAAAGAGATCAGATGCTGTTCCACTGATCTGTATAAACTTTCACCAAAATTATTAACTAAAATAATATTTTAACATTAAATATCAGTTAACCGAAATGTGGGTTTTTCAAAATATGAACATTTTTATCAAAAAATTTCTTTCTCTTTTAAAGACTGTTCATATTTTCAGACTCCGGTGAGTCGGTGACGATACAATTTCAAAAGATCTCAAAATCCTTAATTCTTCAAGTTGCATTTGTTTTTTTTTTTTTTCTGTAAGTGGTCCTTATTATTTTATATGTTATCCTGTTTTCAGTTTTTCTCTACGTTTGAACTTCTAGAAAAATCATTGATTTTTTTTTTGGTTCTTTGATTCTTGCATAAAGTAAAAGATGATTTTACACATATAACTAACAATTAATATAAGAAAAGACATGGGCATATAAAGAATTACGGTCGGATCACTGATTTTGTTTTGGTATTAAGCAAGAAAAAAAATTCTAAAACCCAAGAAGACTGTGGTTGTTTTATTGTTTTGGGTCTCTTTTGGTTGAAATTAAGGGGTCTTTCTAAAAAAAAAAAACAAATTTTGCCCTAGGGAGCCTGAAAAACGTTTGAACCGGCCCTGGAGTTACTCAGTGGGGGAGGTTTTCCTTACAATGGTATCACTGGACTAAGGGTTATGCTTTCTGCGAGGTTTATTGGTATGCACAACTTCCTTTAAGCTCTTGATCAAAGGTAAACAACTCACTCCATTAAAAATGTTTCAAAAGAAAAACTTATGGTGGATTTACTTTTGATTAACCAAGTGAGATGAAGGGGTGGTATTGGATTGAATAATTTCACTGATTTTAAAGGAATTCAATTGAAGATAAAAGTAATGGTTTTAAAGGTACTTTAAAAATTTGATAATAATTTTAGTGCATCTGTTTAATTCTAATGTATTGGATTTTAAAAGAATTCAAATAAATTTGATACAATTTCTATAAATCATATGAACTAGTATTTTTATACGAAGAGAATAAGTTTATAAAAAAAGTTCCAAATAAAAAACTTTAATCATTTTTATTTTATATAAAATGAGAAAATTATTTAAGAAAAATCGAATTAAAAACTTTGACTGATGCAAATAGTAATAATCAAGCTAATTATGTATAAACGATGTGAATATGTAGTCATTTAGAATTAAAAAAGTTTCATGAAAACTTAAATTACGACATGATATATTTTATAATTATTTGTCAATATAACAATATATTTATAAATTTATAATGAAAATTATGTTTTCAAATCTTTCATATTATAATAATGATCAATACTTTTGATGTATATATCTGATAACAAAAAAAAAATAATTTAGCAGTCTAGGTTGAGAATTGGTTCTTTACATTTTTAGGAAATTTTATATTAAGTTTCATTTAAATACAATTACCACACAATCCACGAAAAATAAAATCACATAAATATTTAATGGAATTAGAAAATCACTAAATTTAATAACACAAGAATTTCAAAAAATTGATGGAATCCATGATTGAATAACAAAAGAATATAATAGAATATCAATTCAATTCAATTCAATTCTTGATTCTAATACTTCCACCAAAGATTTGAAGTTGTTCTGTTTTTTAGTAAAAAAAAAAGTTGTTCTGTTTCAGTACCAAAATGACCATTCTATATTGGGCGGGCCCATTATACTGAAAAAGTAGTATAAAGAAAAATAAGTGGTTAACAGAAAATTTGTCTCCAATTAGAATATAAATATCGCATGTCCCACAATGGATCCTTAGAGGGGGGAAATCATTTTTTTACAGGGACCAAGACAAAATGTCTCCTACTAAGAAACGTCCTACACAAGTCCCACACAATTTGTGAATGTTGATGAAGAGAGAGAAGGACGCTGGGATGATTAAAGACTTTTTAGAATCCTACTGATAATCATGCTCTTAGTGATATTGGGTAGATGATCCAATAATGGAATTTTTTAATTAAACATTTTGGCAATAATTTCGCTACATCTTAAATAGTAACGTCAAATGATTTATTTCCATAAGAGCAAAAAAAACACCAAGAGTAGAGGGGCCCACCCTATTAATAGAAAATGAAAGAAAAAGTCAAGTCTTTGCAAATGTCTTGATTTGTGTCTGACATAGCTTATCTTTTCATGTTCACACATAAACACACTTCTAATAAGCCAAATACGATTTAATAATAAAAGTAAAATATACAGTTGGCTTGACGAGATTTGATTCTATAAGAGACGCCCGACTCAGTCATCGTCTCCTTCTTTGGTAAAACTCTTTAAAAGTCTCTGCTTCATCTTCCTCGAAACTCTCAGCCGCTGATTCTTCTCTTATGCCCTACCTTTCTTCTTCTTGAGACTTGTCTCTGACATGGCATCCCCTAAGGAGAACGATGATGTCCCCATGCTTCCAATCTCAGACACATCTCGTACTACGAGACCTTTCACTTCAAGGTCTCGTAGCGTGTCTCTCTCAAACACTTGTTCCACCATTGATGGATTCGACAGCTCCACGGTGGTGTTAGGCTACACGGGTCCTCTTCGCACACAGAGACAACCTCCTTTAGCTCAAATGAGTGGTCCTCTTTCATCTACTCGCTGTCCTGAGCCTCTTTTTATTCTTCCTCCTACTTCTGATTCAGTTGGTACTGTCTCCTCCTCACAGCCTGAGAAGTATCCTTCTTATGCTGCTAAACACAAGAACTCAGACGACGAGTTTGTCTTGAAACACGCAAATCTATTGAGATCTGGACAGTTGGGGATGTGTAATGATCCTTACTGTACCGTTTGTCCTTCTTATTACAACCGTAAAGCTGCTCAAATCCCTAGTTCCAGAGTTTCTGCCTTCTTTGACTCCAAGGTATCTTTTATTTCTTTACTCAATGCAGTCAAAGAGTAGCTTGCTGATCAAGTAAATGTAGCTGAAACAGAGTCTTTTCTGTATCTTGCTAGTTCCATAATGCTCTGTATGATGATGCTAAAGGCTGGGCTAAGCGGTTGGCTACATCTGCTAATAGATACTTACCAGGAATCATGAATCCTCACTCCAAATTTGTTCAGAGCTGGACTAAGTTCTTTGCCGTCTCATGCTTGTTGGCTATTTTTATAGATCCTCTCTTCTTCTTTCTCATATTAGTCAAACAGGTATGCTTACTCTCTCCTTCTCTATCTTTTGTTTCTCATGTTTTGTATTATTTCATTTACAAAAATCTTTGGTATACTGCAGAATGACAAATGCATTGATATCGATTGGCCTATGGCCAAAACATTTGTAGTTTTAA
>CAKOAT010812931.1:124874-144706 GCA_932364175.1 Eruca vesicaria subsp. sativa | reverse complement strand
CAGCACACTTAGGTGCATCTGGTGCAAACTATGCAAAGAACCTTTTACGCGCTGCAGTTCTTTTCCAATACATTCCAAAGTTGTATAGGCTTCTTCCACTTCTTGCTGGCCAAACACCTACAGGGTTCATATTTGAGTCGGCTTGGGCTAACTTTGTTATTAATCTTCTCACCTTCATGCTTGCTGGTCATGTTGTTGGCTCTTGCTGGTACCTTTTTGGTCTCCAGGTACTGCGCAAAAAGTCTCAAAACTTGTATGATTCAGTACTACAACAGAAGATTTATTGATTCTTCTCATTGCCTGCCTCTTTTTTTTTTTCTTTTGTATCTTTCAGAGAGTAAATCAATGCCTTCGAGATGCTTGTGGTAACTCTGATCATGAGTGTAGAGATCTAATAGATTGTGGTCGTGGAGATAGCTATCAAGCCTTTGCTGCATGGAAAAGTAATGCGAGTGCAAGTGCTTGTTTTCAAGAGGATGGTTTTCCTTATGGAATTTATATGAAGGCAGTCAATCTCACCAATCATACAAGCCTCTTCACAAGATATAGTTACTCTCTTTTCTGGGGCTTCCAGGTAATCCGGTTTATTACACAACAGTTTCACTAGTTGTCACATCTTAATGAATGTGCCTTGTTTACAACTCTCAAAAGCAAATCAGCACGCTTGCTGGAAACCAAGAGCCAAGTTACTTTCTTGGGGAGGTCTTCTTTACCATGGGGATTATTGGACTAGGGCTATTGCTTTTTGCACTTCTTATTGGTAATATGCAGAACTTCCTTCAAGCTCTTGGTCGAAGGTAAGTAACTACCATATCATTAGAATATATCTCAAGACATAGTGAATATATTTTTACATCTTAGGAATTTGGAAATGACATTGAGACGGCGTGATGTGGAGCAATGGATGAGCCATAGAAGGTTACCAGAAGGTATAAGAAAGTATGTGGACTATGCCTCTTAACTTTTCTTCTCAAGTTGAAGACTTTATGGTGTGTCTCTATAAAGTAACTGAATAGTTGTTTCTACGTACATTATTAAGGAGGGTGCGAGAAGCTGAGCGTTTCAACTGGGCTGCTACTAGAGGAGTTAAAGAAGAATTGCTATTTGAGAATATGCCTGATGACCTTCAAAGAGATATAAGACGACACCTCTTCATATTTCTCAAGAAGGTAAAAACATCAGAGTCCATTTCCCTCAGGGCTTAGCTAGTTTTTGCTGAAAATGTTAGTGGGGTTTTGTAGGTGAGGATATTTTCGTTGATGGATGAATCAATCTTAGATGCCATCCGTGAGAGGCTAAAACAAAGAACGTACATAAGTAGTAGCACAGTGCTGCACCGTGGAGGTCTAGTTGAGAAAATGGTATTCATAGTGAGAGGTGAGATGGAGAGCATTGGAGAAGACGGTTCTGTTCTTCCTCTATCAGAGGGAGACGTTTGTGGTGAAGAGCTCCTCACTTGGTGCCTTGAACGCTCTTCTGTAAACCCTGGTACGTCCCTTGTTGACTCTCTATGTGCTCATAAACCTCAAAGCTTTTGAGTTAATTGGAACTGAGTATGCTTTGGAACATGCAGATGGAACAAGGATAAAAATGCCATCAAAGGGATTGCTAAGCAACAGAAATGTTAGGTGTGTGACAAACGTGGAGGCGTTTTCACTGAGTGTAGCAGATCTTGAAGACGTAACAAGCTTGTTCTCGAGGTTCTTAAGGAATCCTAGAGTGCAAGGAGCCATTAGGTATGAATCTCCATATTGGAGGCTACGAGCAGCTAGGCAGATTCAGGTGGCTTGGAGATACCGAAAGAGACGGATTCATAGATTGTACACTGCTCAGTCTGGTTACAGCCTTTAGATTGTAATCTTCGTTCTTGATGACGATGATGGAATGGTGATGATATATATTATAATCATAGCTTAATGCTTCACTTGAATTCATTTTTTGCACTATAAAAATATTAAATTATGTATTTGCTTTAATAAAAAGACTACAGCCACTTAAGAAGATTAATTATATATACAAATATATCATATGTAACATGAGAACGCGATCATAACTGAACCTTTTTCTACAACGAAGGAAGCGCAAGGAGCTTGCGGGTAACGTTTGTCAAGAATCTACAAAAAGATAAAGCAAAAGATGAAAACAACAAAAAGAAAGGAAGGAGAGCTGAGAGACATAATACAAGTGAAGAAAAATCAATTTAAATAACCAATGTAGCACCATAAAGTTTATGTGTATATATATCAAGTTGATTGAGAGAAGAGAAATGAGGTACACTCCTAAGAACCCGATCTTGTAAGTGATCTGTGAGATTTATATATGGCTCCTGTAGGATTACCTCCAGGCTTCAGATTTCATCCAACGGACGAAGAACTCGTAAACTATTATCTGAAAAGAAAGATCAGTGGACAAGAAATCGAGCTAGATATAATCCCTGAGGTTGATCTCTACAAATGTGAGCCATGGGACCTCGCAGGTAACGTTATCTTGCATTCTTCATGGCTCTTGGGCTCATAATCTTATCGTTTAGTTTTATTGTCATTATATTGTTAATTATGTGCATGTACATACTAACTAGGAAGTTTTGGTCTTTTGACTCATAGTCTTATCATTTAGTTGTATTGTTATATATGATATGATTTGTAAATTTTTTTCTTAAAAAACTTGTAGAGAAGTCGTATCTACCAAGTAGAGATCCAGAATGGTATTTTTTCGGGCCACGTGACCGGAAGTATCCAAATGGGTTTAGGACGAACCGAGCAACGAGAGGTGGATATTGGAAATCGACTGGGAAAGATCGGAGAGTGACGAGTCAAAGCAGGGCGATTGGGATGAAGAAGACTTTGGTTTACTATAGAGGAAGAGCTCCTCAAGGGACCCGTACGGATTGGGTTATGCATGAGTATCGTCTAGATGATAAAGATTGTGACGATCCCTCTTCGCTCCAGGTGATTGGTCAAATTATTATCACTCGAAATATATATTTATAAAAAAAATAGTATAGAATATATAGAGTTAATTGCATGTTTTACGTACATGTACATACAAACAAAAAGAAAATTACGTGGAGATGCATGGCTAATTCTAATTATTATAGAAAAAATAGAAAAAAAAACAGATTAGTATGATTAGAATACAAAATTAAAGCTTTTTTAATATATAAGATTGAAGCTCTTTTTTAATTAAAATTAAAGCATATAACCTGTAATTGATGATACATATTCGTTTATTGCTGTAAGCTGACAAAAGCTTAGGGTTTAGCTTTCGCTTTACTGCGACGAGACAAAAGCCACATCTAATACTTTTATTTGTGTTTTTAATCACATTCCAATACTCGGAAACAACTATAGACATGTAAATATATTAAAAGTAAATTGCATTCCAAATATTTAGTTTAAATGGTTTGATGGTGCAGGACTCGTATGCATTATGTCGGGTGTTCAAGAAAAACGGGATATGTTCGGAGTTGGAAACAGGACAGCAATTACAAACGGGACAATGTAGCTTCACCACAGAATCAATGGAGATCAGTTCTTGTAATAATAATATTAATTATAATAATGATTATGAGACAATGTCTCCGGAAGTTGGAGGTTCCTCCGCCTGCGTAGAAGACGTCGCCGACGACAAAGATGATTCTTGGATGCAATTCATCACAGATGACGCATGGGACACGTCGTCAAACGCTGCAGCTATGGGACATGGTCAAGCGGTTTATATTGACTACTGACGAACAGAGAATATTGGGTAAATAACGCAAACACTTAGGTACACTTTTGTTGTACTTTATCTATAGTCGTTGGAACAAAACTTGTGGGTGGTTGTTTTTTTTTTTCTTTTTTTTTGGGGGGGGGGGGGAAGGAATTATGTTATTATTTTCCAATGGTTTGGCGGCTCTACAGATCACTGATTCCAATATATCTTATCTTTTTCACTATATAGAGTTATACAACAGGGTGAGAACCAAGTTATCTACTATTTTTAGGTCAAAGATTTTTTGTAAGAGAGACCAAGGTTTACATGATTACATAAAAAGCAAGAGAGACCAAGATTTACATGACTACATAAAAAGCAGAGATCTCTAACAGTCTGACTATATATACTAGGGAAAAAAAATTAATATATGATCTTTTTATATACCAAGTGAAGGATGCAATTTCCCTATGATCATATTGGCAGTAAGAAAAAAAAGTGAATAATACTGATAAAAAAAAATTTGATCATATATTTTTTGGATGGTTCTACATGCTTTTAAACAAGAGGACAGAACAAGGAAAAGGTGAAAGTGAAGAGATTGATGAAAGTATAAATCCAAGATTCTGATCTCACTCTCTTCGGAAGAGAAAGATCCCTTGCCTTGCGATCAAGGAGACTCTGTCTTTCTTTTTCCTCACGCATCTCTTATACATCCGATCATTTCTCGTTCCTGTTCTACATTTAGTATGTTTTTCAATAAACCGAATAGAACATATAACAATATTTTCATCTTTGCATTACAAGTTAATGAATTCATATATTTGATTAAAAACAATATTTACATCTCATTTCCTTGCAAAAACCATAGATAACACACATCAAAAAAAAAAAAAAAAAAAAAACACACTCACATCATAGGCGTTTATTCATACTATATGGAGGAACACAAGCATGCATTTTCACGTAATGTTCTTCTTGCTTGTCTAGTATAGTATATGATCAAATGGCTAAATCGTCAAAATTAATATAGGAAAATTTGTTAAAAAGCATATACTATATGAGCATGCGTTTACTAAAATCTTCAGATATAGTACAATATGTCTAGTATATGTACGTAGTATGATCAAAAACATTTATAATAGAAATGTCAAAAAATGGTTTGAGTCTTATATCTCTATAATATTATTTGAGAAGTCAGTTTCCTATGTGTCGCTCTCACGTTCATTCTTACGATGTTTGATTACACTAATACCCTTAATGAATTAAAAATAATATTATTAATTCCTTTATTTACTTTCCTTTTCAAAAATTTCCAAAAAAATATGTAATAAAAAAGGAAATTTTTTATAAAGTCATAAAAACAAATTTAAAACGAAAAATATATGTATATATAATATGATTTCATAAAAAAGGAAAGTTCAAAAAATAGTAATAATACATTTAAAAATATTTTTAAATAACATAAAATATACTTTCAGAGTAATAAAATAGTTTATAATTAGTATTATTGAATTTATTTATTTATTTTTCATATATTTAGTTGACTATAATATCTTTTAATTACAGAAAATTATCTATAAATTATATTTTACTTATATAATATTATTTTCAAATACAATCACAATTTTGTGTAGCGGCTTATTTTTAAGAGATAGTAAAAACTAAAAATAAATTTAACAATAAACATCGCTTGATCAAATAATTAACAATTAGTTTAATTAGTTAGATATATGATATTTTATCATTATTATAATTATTTTTTTTCTTAATATTAAATTTTCTTTTAATTTTTTTTTGTTTTTCTGTTTGTGAAACTAAATATAACCATAATCAAAACTAGAACTTGACCCGCATCCATGTGTGGGTGTTTGATTAACTTGTGTTCAACTTAAATGCATAAATTGTTGGTTTTATAAAAAAAAATACTTTTATGTTTTTTAATTTACATATATGGTAGAATATGTTATTTCATAAATTAAATATTTAATAATAATTTTTTATTTGTACATAATATTATATTAGAAATTTTATAACTTGATGCAGTTTGATGTTATTGTACTATTCATTTATTAACATTTTGTTTTTTTGTTAATTTATTTTAAAATAAAGTAGCATACTAAAAATTATCATTGCATTACTTTTCTATGAATTATCATTAATTTTATGATGTTTTCTTGAAAATTGAATTCTTGAAATTTTATATTTGACTAAATTAAATAAGATATTACTATATTTAAAATTATATTTATGTAATATATACTATATATTCCAGTTCGTATTTTTTTTAATTTTCACCAAAAAAAACCATTGTAATTAATTAATCTAAATTTATTTTAAATGCAATGGTAGAATCTGTAAATAAACAAAAATATAAAAGAAAAGTATTTAATTTATTGTAAATGCAGTAGCTAAAGGTGCAAATAAAAGAAAGTACCTAATATGTTATCCATGTTTCTAAACAATTCTCATTTATTCTACTATATTTATTTCCAAACAGTATCATAAGGTATTTCAATTTTAATAATATAGATACCAAAGTAAATCTGAATTTCAATTTAAGATTATTTAAAATAAATTTGAGTTTACATTCAATAAATTTAAAGCATAAAGTTATTTAGACTTTATAAATATTTTAATTATTGTTAATATTGATATGTGTTCATGAACTTCCAAAAATATATCAGCTACTTATGCTTGTAACCTTCTATTGATCATAAGATAACTCAAAACATATTAACAAATGAAAATAAATATTAACCAACTCTTACAATTTTAGTTCTTTTGTAAATTTCTATATATGTCTGAGACTTTAGAATATTATTCTTATATTAATTTACGTATTTTGGAATCAGACACTTTATTTAATTTTTAATTCATTCTAAGTACAATATATCTTAAGTTATACATAATTTTCCTAAAATAAATTTACATATCTAAGACAACACCCACTATATGCAAATAAGTAACTGATTAAAATTAATATATTTTTAAAATATTACAGTTGAATTCAGAGATGCAATCCAATTTATTGAAATGATAACTAAATCAACCGTAAAAACAACAAAATTGACTAGATGTAACATATATAAAATTACAGTATAAATAAAGTAATACAATCTTATTAATATAAATGATGCATACAAATTATAAATTAATTTAAAATTAAAACTAAATAGTAATCAATTATTATCATATATTTACTTTAAAAATATTTATATCCGTGCATGAGCACGGGAAAATCACCTAGTTAATCTAATAATTGTTGTGATATTTGTCTGGAGTGGAGTGGAGCATGGTTTATGACTGGTGACTTTAATGAGCTCACATGTAATCATGAGAAGAGGGGAGGAAGACGTCGCTCAGAAAATTCTTTCCTCCCTTTCCGAATCATGCTAGAAAACTGTGGAATGCTCGATTTTCCATATAAGGGTAACTTTTTTTCATGGGTCGGAAAAAGAAAAAATGGGAAAATAAAGTGTAAACTCGATAGAGCTGTGGCAAATGAGGATTGGCATGCTCTTTTTAATCATAGCATCGTTAAATACCTGCAATTATGGGGGTCGGACCATCGTCCAGTCCTCACAAGGATCCAATCCATCACCAGAAGAACAAGGTCGAAGAATTTCAGATTCGATAAGAGATGGATAGGGAAACCTGGCTTTAAGGAAGCGGTAACCTCGGGATGGGGACCTTTTAATGAAATTCCAGTTAGGAATTTTCACCAAAAAATTACCTCATGTCGCCATAAGATTAGTACCTGGAAGAAGGATAACCCGTCCAACTCAGCTGTCTTGATCAAAGAATTAAAACATAAGATTGATCTTGCCCAAGATGATGAAAATACCACGACAGAGGAACTGGAAGAATTACGGAGACAATTGATTTTGGCTTTCAAAGAAGAAAATACTTTTTGGGAACAAAAAAGCTGGAACCAATGGCATAAAAACGGGGACACAAATACAAAATTCTATCATGCCACCACGAAGCAAAGCAGAACTCAGAATCGAATAATAAGCATAAAGGATAAGAATGGGCGATTAGTAGAGAGTGAAATCGAAGTGGAGAATGTAGCTATCCAATACTTTCGAGATCTATTCTCTACTTCCTCGCCGACGGAGGTTGATACCTCCCTACGATTTATTCCAGAGAAAGTGACCCAAACGACAATAGGTTACTCTTAGAGATACCGTCGGAACAGGAAATTCGAAAAGCTCTTTTTGACATAAACCCGGACAAAGCTCCTGGCCCGGATGATATGACTAGTAAGCTCTTTCAGAAGTTCTGGACTGAGATGAGACAAGATATTATCAAACTTGTACAAGATTTCTTCGCGACTGGAAGTTTTGACCCTCTCTTAAACTAGACAAATATCTGCCTCATCCCGAAAAAAAGAAACCCCGTGAGATGTCCGAGTTCAGACCTATTAGTCTCTGCAATGTTAGCTATAAGATTATATCTAAACTTCTATGCAAGAGACTTAAGAGGCTGATGCCGCGACTGATCTCTGAGACACAATCTACCTTTGTGGCAAAACGTTTGATCACAGATAACGTTCTGATAGCACAAGAGAATTTCCACGCTTTAAGAACAAACAACCGATGCAGAGTAGACTTTATGGCCATTAAGACAGACATGAGTAAAGCCTATGATAGAGTGGAATGGAGTTTCCTGACGACCTTGTTGCTGAAGATGGGCTTTGATGTACGACTAGTCGACCTCATTATGTGGTGTGTCACGTCGGTCTCATATCAAATCCTAGTTAACGGACAACCGAGAGGGCGGATCCTTCCAAGGAGGGGACTGAGACAAGGGGACCCCTTATCCCCTTTTTTATTCATTTTGTGCACTGAAGCCTTGATCTCGCTTCTTAATGGAGCAGAGGCGAAGAAGAAAATAATAGGACTCCGTGTGGCCCAGGCAAGCCCAAGGATCTCTCATCTTCTCTTTGCTGACGAAAGTCTTTTTTCTGCAAGGCAGAAGCTAGCCAATGTAAGGAAATCATGGACATTATTAACATTTATGGACAAGCATCAGGCCAAAAATTAAATGCGGCGAAATCCTCAATGTTTTTTGGGAACCGCGTGGATCATTCCCGGAAACAAGAAATAAAAGAGGCTTTGGGTTTCTCGAATGAAGGAGGCATGGGAATGTACCTTGGACTACCTGAACTAGTTTCTGGCCCGAAAACAAAAGTTTTTTCCTATGTACAAGACCGACTAAATGGAAGAGTAAACAATTGGTCATCGCGACTCCTTTCCAAAGGGGGAAAGGAGGTTCAGATTAAAGTTGTGGCACAAGCTGTCCCGACCTACCCAATTTCGTGCTTTTTGATCCCTCAAGGCATTACTGATAAACTAAAAAGTACGACTTCAAATTTTTGGTGGATCTCAACACAAAACAGTCGAGGACTACATTAGATTTCATGGGACGAGATCTGTACCCCCAAGGATTTAGGGGGACTAGGTTTCCGTGACCTACATGATTTCAACTTAGCACTTCTTGCAAAACAACTGTGGCGTCTCCTCCATTTCCCAAACTCGCTTTTAGCGCGCATCCTAAAGGGAAGATACTACAGACATACTTCTCCTTTGGACGACAACAAGACATACTCGCCCTCTTATGGCTGGCGTAGTATCATGGCATCTAGACCTTTGCTCCTTTTGGGATTACGAAAGAGGATTGGCTCGGGTCGAGACACGATGGTGTGGAGCGACCATTGGATCCCTGATACAGTGGCCCGCCCACCCAAACCTGCCGACCATATTGTCTATAGACTCCCCCAACTCCCTGTTCAGGCCCTGATTAGGAATGATACCAAGGAGTGGGATATACAACGCTTACGAGATTACTTTCAGCCGGAGGATATCATTTTAATCCTTGGGATTAAACCCTCCGTTTATTCTGGTCCGGATGGGTATATTTGGAATCATACAAAGACATGGGTATACTCAGTCAAAACCGGCTACGATCTACTCCAATCAAACATGACAAGCCCTACTCAGGATTTGGTCCTTGAACCAAGTACCACTGGCCTCTTAAGTCATGTGTGGAAGCTGGAGGCCCCAAGCAAGATGAAACACTTTTTGTGGCAAGCAATCCGGGGTTGTATGGCGACGGCAGAAAGGCTCACCTATAGACACCTGGGCACCGATAGGAGTTGTCCTAGATGTGCTGACCCAGTGGAGTCGATTAACCATCTTCTATTTGAGTGCCCCCCTGCCGTGCAGGCATGGGCTTTATCGGACTATCCGTCCATTCCGGGTGTCTTCCCGAGTACATCTTTATTTCAAAATATAAATTTCCTTTTTTTGGAAAAGAAAAGAGGTGGCTCCTTGGAGACCATAATTCGATACCTTCCCATGGATCTGCTGGTACATTTGGAAGGCAAGGAACGACATACTCTTCAACGGGAAAGTCGTTTCCCCGATGGATACTCTCCAACATGCGTCACTAGAGGCTGAATGTTGGAGGAAAGCAAATGCGAGGGAGGAGGACGAGGAAGTCTATGAGGGCCCTCCCCTATTGGAGATTGCGACAGAGTCCCCTGAGCCCCCCCCCCCGAACTGTAACCTGCCAAATCGATGTATCATGGATCGACCATGGCAGGGTCAGTGGTTTAGGGTGGAGTCTTAAGGATCAGATGGGCTCTGAATGCTTCGGATTACTGGCATGTGAAAGGAACCGTTCTGCTCTGCATGCGGAGATGGAAGGTCTACTTTGGGCAGCCTCATGCGTGCGTCATATGGGAATATCCTCGGTACAGATCGAAACGGACTGCTCCGACCTAGTAGATATGTTTACTAACTCGGAGGAATGGCCGGCTTTCACAACGGAAATCAAGATGCTCCAGAGACTACATGAGGGCTTCGAGGATATGAGTGTGTATCATATTCCTCGGAGTAGGAATGCTCGAGCGGACGCATTAGCAAAGGCAGCAAGGAGAAAAGGATATATCTTCTTCCATAAAGATCAGACCAGGTCACACGGAGGTACTCCACGAATGATCGACTCGTATGACCACCACTTGATCTAGATAGAATGGGCCACTGACAAAAAAAAAAAAAGTCTAATAATTGATGTTGGTAAATGATGCAGTTACATATTTACTCAATTTGTTTTACTATAAATACAAAAGAGCACTGCTGAATAGGTCTCAGCTTAATCTCTCAAGCTCGTGCTTATGACAATGATTCTTATAGCATCGGTCATGTAGCCTCCTTAAAGGCCATGATTATCCATGAAACCCAGAAGGGGTTTCTTAAATTTTCTCTTTTTTTTTGGCTGATTAAAAAAAAAAATTAAAAACGCATTAATCGCGGGCTATCATGTGTCGGTGGAGCCCGCATACAGTGCAAGAAATACAGAAAAAGGGATCCTTAATTCACTACTTCGGTTACCGTTTGCTATGTTTTTTGTGGGGGTCCACATGCTAACTTTTCCTAAATACCCCATTAAGGATCTGGGATAATGGTACCCTTATGTCTTGGTTTGGACTCTTCATAGTTCTCAATGGTACCTACTGGTATCAGCTACCACAACACGACTAAGATTTACATTCCATTTAGTTTTTTTTTCTTCTAATGAACAAGTAATTTCAAATATGATTTCGTTTATATCTCACTTATGTCACAAATGTATCAATAATATGAAAAGAACAAAAAACATATATATCTTACTTTGGTTTAATATTTTGTTCAATTATTGAAAGATGAGAAACGAAATTCAATTAAACCAAACTTATTATTTCAAATCAATTGTTAAATGGTTTGGTTATGTTTGTTCCAGGCAGCCAGAGTGAACAAACCTAACTTTTAACTACCAAGTACTACTGATCAAGACTCAAACAGACTATTGAAAAGTGACTCTTTAGGTTTACAATGCCAAGAAATAAAAAAAAAACAATAAGTTAAGTTCAAATGGTCTAAATTAAAAACCTTATTACCAAGAACGTGACTGGTCCAAAGAAGAAGCATGAAGACTCATCTCCACTTTGGTCCTAACAGACAATATTTCTCTTGTTTTCTACAAGGCGTTTCCAATACTTAGCGATATCCTGCATCGACATCTTAGCAGTCTTCTCTTCACCATCACTAACCTTTGCAGCTGCTGCTATATGCGCAATCCGGCTAGGAAGCCCTTCAATCTCTTTCAGAACCTGTAAGATATGTGTGATGAGTCTATCTGCAAGGCCTCGACTAAAATCTTCCCTTATGACAACTCTGAGCACAGCAATGTGTTGTGCATCTGCAGGCATAGTGTAAGCTGGTATGATCCACCCAAATTTCCTCAAAGACTCTGCAATCTCAAACACAGTGTGTTTGCTACTGTCCTTGAGAGAGAATGCCACTAGCGGCACGCCTATATCTTTAGACACAATGTTGAACTTCCCTGTCTTCTCTATTCCTTCTCTTAGCCTCCTCGCATTGTCCATGCAGTTTTCCATTATGTTCTTGTATCCCTTTTATGATTATATAGTTTTCTTAGAATAAGATGAAACTGTAAAGAAGATACTATATAAAAGTAACAAGTACCTCAAAGCCTAGACGGATAAACTGATAGTACTGACCAATGATTTGGCTCGACCCTGCAAAAGAAATCGAATTTTTATTAGAGGAAATGCAATGACGAGTTATAATTTCTTATAGTTTGTAATAGCATAATTAAAACTCGCTATTAAAAAAAAACTAATGGGTTATACAAAACCTTTAGAGAAATTAAGAGTGAAAGTGGGTTGATCAGCTCCTAAGTAATTAATGTGAAAGACAAGGTCTTCAGGCAAATCATCTTTGGTTCTCCAAACAATCCAACCAACTCCTGCATAGACAAGTCCATACTTATGACCACTGACATTGATACTCTTCACCCATGGAAGCCTAAAGTCCCATTCAAGATCAGGGTAGAGAAAAGGAGCAATGAATCCTCCACTTGCTGCATCAACGTGAATAGCAACATCCCAACCAGTCTCCGCATTTTTCTCAGCTAAGAGATCGTTTAGTGTCTTCACATCCTCAAACTCTCCTGTAAGTGTGGATCCTAGAATAGCTGCAACGCAGATTGTATTCTCATCCACCATCTCTACAGCTTTAGCTGGATCAAGCACGTAATAGCCTTCACTTAGTTTCACTTCTTTGAGCTCTACCTCAAAGTACCTTGCAAATTTCTCCCAACACACCTGCCCGGATGATTACAAAAATGTGTTGATGATGTTTTAAAGAATATAATGATGGTTGGAGGATGAGAAGTAAGTGTATATATATAGACCTGAACATTGGCACCAGTAACAATGTTGGGATTATCAGTAGGTAGACCTTGAGCTCTTCTCCTCTGTTGCCATTTCCTTTTGAATGCTAAACCGGCAAGCATTATAGCCTCAGATGAACCAACAGTTCCGCAACCAATAGCAGCCTCATCTTCTCCAACGGGAGCATGGAACAAGTTGGCTATCATGTTTACACACCGGTTCTGAAGAAGAGAGATTAAGATGTATTAATACAATATGGAAAACAGGCTTGAAGATATATTTATAATGAAAATAGGGAGGAACCTGGAGCTCGGTGGTGACAGGATATTCATCCATGTCAACGTAGTTTTTGTTCACGGCTTCCATCATGAGTTTGTCACACTCAGGTTCCATCCAAGTGGTGACAAAGGAAGCTAGGTTAAGCCTGGGGTTGCCATCAAGCATCAACTCATCGCTGATAACTTGATAAGCAGCGTCTTTGGGCATGGAATGGTCAGGCATCTTGAACCTTTTTTAAGATATTCAAAACAATAATGCAATCATAACATAAAAGGAAAAAAAAAAACAACACTAAAGATGAGGAAAGAGTCAAGGATAAGAGCAGAGAGAAGAACCTGGGAATAACAGCACGGACATATCTGGAAGCGAAAGTGGAATGCAAATGCTCTTCGGAGTCAGAGTTTCTGGCGAGTGCCATTTTTTTTTTTTTACTTTGTGCTCAAATGTTTGAACAGAAGAGGAGAATAGATGTCAGAAGTTTTATTTTACAGATAAATACGGAAAGCAAAACTCTCTTCACTAATTTAAGACATTCATGTAATTAACTAACTCCCTCTTTTCACTCTATTCCCCTTGACTCTCTCTCTTCCCCTTGAAATGTGTTTGTATACTATTATTGTCAGAGAGACTTACATCACAATAAATAAACAAGAATTTGATAGTAGACATGATCTTATGAAAATCGACAGAGCCTTGTAAGCCGGATTATGAATAAGAGCAGCTGCACTTGGTCTTTGTTATCTCCTTCAAAATCAAAGTTTACGCACTGAGAATCTGAGATAAACATGACGAGTCTAAAAAAGAATGCGCAAAATAAACATATAAAAATGGTTCTCCAAGTAGCACCAGTAGTGTCTTGTCTCATAGTATCACACATAAACGGAGATCCCTCACATAGTCTCAAAAATCTTTAAAAATACATACAGGAAGCTAATAGTCTCATTCTCATCTAATGTTCTAAAAATTGGTTTAGACAAGACATTTAGACATCTGCTTAGTGGGCAAATCAGTATGGACAAAATGACTTCTCAAACCAATTTATTTAAAAATTGGTCTAAGTGTTAAAAAAAAATCGGTCTCATTCTATATGATCCCTAACCACCACCTAACCATTTTTTAGAACATGTATTTACTTCCCTAGAAACAAAAGGAAGAAGCTACTAAAAGATTAAAAAAATGGTGAGTTAATGGGCCGAAAAAGGCCCATTAAGTAAAAACTCAAGCAAAAAAAAGTCATGGACAAGCGGCGTACATACGTGTCGGCCGCGCGCAGAATCCAGATCATAGAAGAAGAAGACGACCGAGAGAAAAAGAAAGCGAAAGAGAGAGAGAGATCTAGAAGAAGAAGATGGCATTGCAATGGCTGATTCTATCGTATGTGGTTGCCGCGGAGGTCGCGATCGCCCTTATCTTGACTCTCCCTTACCCTATGCTTCTGAAGAAACGCATCGTCTCACTCGTCTCCCTCATACTCCAGCCCGCCGCCTCCATCGTCGCCTTCGCCGGGTTTCAACTCCTCGGTAACGGCCTCTCTCTCGTTGATCGTTTAATTTCCCACTATTTACTGTTTGTGATCGATATGCTCTTTATAGTTAGGGTTTCAAACAGGATTTTGGTAATTACTCATTTGACCTTTATTTGGCGTATATATGCGTTTTGGTGTTCTTTCAGATATATATTGGAAGAATGAGCATAGGCTAGAGTGTTCATCTGAGGTTTGCACTGCTACAGAGCGAGATCGCTACGAGAAATCCGTAAGTGTTTTCTTTACAACATTTGTGTTTAAGATCGTTTCCTCACATTTGATTACTAGAGAGTCCGGAGCATAGCTTTTTTGTATCTATCTTTCATTATTTGAAGATTATAATGAAAGATAGTTATCAATAATTGAGTTCTCATTGCATATTTTGTCATAGATTCGCAGTGTTTAGTTGTTACTGTGGTTAGTAATCTGTCTATATCGCTTTTATTGCATAACTTAGCTACGGTTAAGAAGCTAAGGAATCTTGTTTTAGTGGATGTAATTTCTTCGATAGATTTGTCATAATGGAACCGGTGTCTTGTTCTTTACACGCCCTGTTCTTGTGGATGTGTTGGTGGTTGATTGTCCATGCGATTTAACCACTCCAATTGCTTATGTTCCGGACACATACGATGAGCCTTATTTTTTAGTTTGTGTTTCTGGTCGCTTAATCGATTGTACGTTGTAATAATCGAACCTTAGGGATATTCAGTCTGCTGTTTTCGGCTACTGCTGTCCTTCCCTAAAATGTATCGTTTCAGTGAACTTACAAGTTTACTTGTGTGGCAGATTTAACCACTGAATCTGAAACATTGATCTGAGCCTTTTTAGTTTGTGTTTGTGTTCGCTTGAATCGATTGCACGTTGTAATAATCGAACCTTAGGGATATTCAGTCTGTTATTTGAGGCTTCTGTTGTCATTTCCCTAAAATGTTTCGGTTCAGTTTACAAGTTTACTTATGTGGCAGATCTACAAGGCTCAGAGGAATGTGGTTCTGTGTGCGGCTGGGATCCTTCTCTACTGGTACATCATCAGCTATCACAGACCTCACACTTTCACATTTATGTAATTGAATTGACTTATATACTCTCATATACAATGATAGGTGTATTTATCGCATCTGCAAGTACAACAAAGACCTTGAGCATTTGGAGGAATTAGAGAAGAGATACAAGTCAGAATAGTAGTCTCCTCAGAGTCTGGTTCTTCTGTTATAATATCACCTCGTCTTGTTAGTAGACCATGATTTATCTTTGCACAGACCTTATTTCTTATTTGTGTTTCATCTTGCAACTTTGATTTACTTTTGGAGAAACAACATGTTCTATTCTATTTCATTTCCGGAAAATTTACTTTCACGCATTAGTTGTTATAAGAAATCTAGATCACTCCTTGCAAATATATTTGCATTTGCTTTGGGACAGTCCTGTGAGAGCCAAGCCGAGTTGGTTTCTAGTGGTTGATTGTCCGGTTTGATAGACTAGTCTGCTAGGATCTAATCTGTCAAATCAATTGGTAGCTTAGCTACAAACTTGTCTTGTTTGAATCAAACTAAGCCGTTCTGGAACACCATATCTAGACCGGTTTAAAGAGCTGGACCAAGGACCCTCAAGGGAGTCGAGGACGAAAAGGGAGGCAGCCAGTTGCGAATGACTAGACCGAAACAGCCGTAACGGATCATCGGGATTCTCATTTATATGACACATTCTAAGCTTTGAGTAAACTTTTTTATGACACATTCTAAGCTTTGAGTAAACAATAGATTTTAAACCTTAGCTTTAGCAAAATAATTAAAAAAACAGTACTCGAGTGGGAAGTGTACAGTGACAATAGTGTCGTCGGCATATGGTAGGTTGTAGCAGCATTGTCCGCTGTTAGAACTTGTCTGAAAGTGAGTATGTGGTCCAATAGCAATGCCGTCTCGTGACACAATCTTTTCAAATACATTAAAAAAAACAACCCAACCCATCATTTGATTGCCCACGTAACGTTTCCACTAATTATCTTCTTATAGATGATTAATCAAAATTAAACAGATTGGACCTTAGCCAAAAAATAAAAGTTTCCTATATATCACCACGTAATTCTTTTTATTAAGTTTTACCGTAAACTTTAAGCCACAACTTCATTATTCATTTTTACTAAAAACTCAAAACCTAAACATAGGGTTTTGTATATAATTTTTTTTAGAAATTGAAAACTTCCACAAACAAAACCAAAATCTCTGAGATTCAGAACACAGAAAATGAGAGGTTGATGTGAGAGAATTTAAGAGCAGTGGATGAAAAAAAATAATAATAAAAAAGATGCGGCTACTGGTTGGAATATCCTTCAGCATCTCTTACCACACCTTCTTTTTCTCTACCTTCAATAATTTTTCTGTTTAAAAAGCATCTTCTTCTTCTCCCTCCTTCCTCATTCATCATCTTCATCCTTCACACCTTAACCATCCAACATATTCATTCTCAGTATATACATTCATAGATAAAGAGATATACAGTTTCTCTTCCTCCAAGCCACTCAAACCTAATATATCGTATCTTTTTTTTAATATATTTGTGTGGAGCCTTACGTATGGATTCTCATCGAACGTTAGTATCCGCTTCTGTGGCGAGCCTGTGTTTTCTATTATGTATCTGCATGACGAACGGTGAGCTTCAGAGATTTATAGAACCGGCGAAGAGTGACGGTTCCATTAGCTTCATAACCATCGGTGATTGGGGTCGCCGTGGCGACTTCAACCAATCTGTCGTCGCCTACCAGGTTTGGAATATTCTAACATAATATGCCATAATTGAATAGTCTTTGTTACTTCTGTACTCGTACAATAACATGGTCTTAAGTTTCAAAAAAAAAAAAATATATATATATATATATATATATATATATATATAATAATAGCATTGTCTTTTTAATTTTACATTTTAAAATAATTAATTAATACAGATGGGAAGGGTTGGAGAAAAGATAGGGTTAGATTTCGTGGTGTCCACGGGAGATAACTTTTACGACAATGGATTGTTTAGTGAACACGATCCAAACTTCAAAGAGTCTTTCTCTAACATCTACACTGCTCCAAGTCTCCAGAAACAGTGGTACAGTGGTAATAATCCAAAAACATCTGCTCTGTTTTTATTTTATTTTATTTGTATCAATCTATTACTGATATGCAAATGATGCAGTCTTGGGGAACCATGACTACAGAGGTGACGCAGAAGCTCAGCTAAGCCATGTTCTCCGAGAAATCGACAGCCGTTGGACCTGTCTCCGATCATTCATCGTGGATGCAGAGTTGGTCGAGATCTTCTTCGTCGACACCACTCCTTTCGTTAAAGAATACTACACGGAAGAAGATGGCCATACCTACGACTGGCGCGCGGTTCCTACTCGCAACTCTTATGTTAAAGCTCTTCTAAGTGATGTCGAAGCTTCTTTGAAGAAATCTAAAGCCACGTGGAAGATTGTGGTTGGTCACCACGCGATGAGAAGCATTGGTCATCATGGGAACACTGTGGAGCTCGTTGAAGAGCTTCTTCCGATTATGAAGGAGAACGGTGTTGATATCTATATGAACGGACATGACCATTGTCTTGAACATATTAGTGATGAAGACAGTCCTATTCAGTTTTTGACTAGTGGTGCTGGTTCCAAGGCTTGGAGAGGAGATGTTGACCCGACCACTAATAATCCTAAGTCTGTGAGATTTTATTACGATGGTCAAGGGTTCATGTCTGCTAGATTCACTCACTCAGATGCAGAGATTGTGTTCTACAATGTGTTTGGTGAGGTTTTGCACAAATGGGTTACTTCTAAACAGCTTCTTCTCTCCTCTGTTTGATTAAAAAAAAAAGGCGAATAAAATTTTGTTTCCTTGTAATTTTTGTAAAATATCTTTTTTTTAAGTCCTATTGCAGGCTAGGTAGGCTTCCTGCTTAGTTTAGCATCAATTTAGCTATAGCTTATCCCAATAAAGATATTATTTAAATGTAATGTAATGTAATGATTGTCTTCTTAATGTTATAGTCATTTGCATTACAGAACCATTTTTTCTAGTTTAGTACAAAATGGTTCCTTACAAGGCTCTCAAACAAAGCTTGATATTTATCTGTTCGCCCTTTGATGAATCCTCTGTGTGCTTCTCCATGATCCCAACTGCTTCTCTTGATCTCATGGTAGCATATCTCTGAAGCGTCTCATGACTATTCGGCTCTTGTGTGGCACGCGTGGTGGACTATTGTTTGATTGTGACATATGGGCTATTGGGCCTAATAGTCCATTATATATTCAATATGGGACCATTATAAACTCATACCTCTAGACACAACCTTAGCCTAACGGTAGATTCCGTTACGTGTTACACGAATCTTTAGTATTTGGCGTATAAACTCAATCCTCTATCCTTAATTTTCTTGTGTTAAAAAAATAATAATAATATCCTTAACTTTATCCACACAGTTGACCCTTAACTAATCAAGGTGAGAGACTAGACAAAAATGGGGGAGATAAGATACAGAAATGAACTGTCAAATACAAAGGGTCATTAATTAATTAATTTCATGAATCTATACTATTAAAAGAGAAGGAGTCTAAATAAATCTACTTAAAAAAGTTGTTTGGACCCTTTCATTATACTAACATTTTTTTTTATCTTTCCTTATATTTCTCTAACAATATTGTACAATAACATTATATCATATAACTTTCCTTATATTTCTCTAACAGTACCCTCTATCATTTCCATTGATTAATTTTCATAGCTGATGTTTGATAAATAGAGAGTATAAAATATATTGAACATCTCCATTCACGATAAATATGTTTAAAACCAAACATATTATTATTATTTTTAGAGTAAACCTATCTGTAACATAGTATACTGTAATAATACAAAAATCGGTTTATTATCATAGTATTCTAATGTTTGGGGATATTTATACAAACAAGTTATAAAATTAATGATTTACTATTCTAGAGAAACTATTTTAAAACATTAATTTTGTTTAAAAAGATATCTAGACTCGTGAAAGATTGTAACTTATAATTTCAATATTTTCATGAATAATCTAATTTCTATGTATTTCCAGTGTGGTAAT
>CAKOAT010812931.1:76824-116889 GCA_932364175.1 Eruca vesicaria subsp. sativa | reverse complement strand
TTATAATATATTAATAGTTATTATTTTTTATCATAACAGTATCTTTTGATATTTTTATAATGTTATAATATGTTAATATTGGAAATTTATTATTGAACCGCTGTAGTATCTCATAATCAACCAGTCATAAATGTCCCGCAAACGGACCAATTTTTAATCGCTGTACCAGTCGTACAAATCGCCTAATAACGCTAGAAACTGCAACCACCCACATCCGCAAACGCCCGCAACCGCTATCGCTGCGTTGTAACCAGTCGGACCCTAAATAACAAGAGCTTCACTTCTTGGCGAGAGACTTTGAATTTGGTGCAAGAAAGGATTACAGTTTCAAGTTTATTGTAGCCGTTTGCTTCAAGAAGTGTAACGCTCACTTACACAATACTGTGACTGACCGTCGTGACAAAATTAATATGGGACCCTTGTGATTGATATTACATATTGGATCATATCGAAAATAACACATTGATACAAAGAGGAGACAGTCACAAAATAAAAGTGAATCCGTTTTCTTTTGTTATGTAAAAGCTTTAATGCTGTAAATTATTATTGTTGGCTTTTTTACATGTTAGGGTCC
Organism: Eruca vesicaria subsp. sativa; assembly: GCA_932364175.1. Taxonomy (NCBI): domain Eukaryota; kingdom Viridiplantae; phylum Streptophyta; class Magnoliopsida; order Brassicales; family Brassicaceae; genus Eruca; species Eruca vesicaria. The sequence continues at coordinate 116,315 of CAKOAT010812931.1, read as the reverse complement.
TCCTACCAGTCCTTTAACCCACCACCCATGTTCTTTGTTTTTTGCCTTTACAACCATGCATCATTGATTACTCCACATAAAAAAAAATCAAGTTTACATGAGAAAAAATAAAATAATCAAGTTTATTAGTGAATAAAGAAACATAAAAGTAAGTTTGTATCTTGAGAAGAGGGCTCCACTTTACTCAGATGCAGAGAATAACATGATCTTAATTCTTAACACAGTTTTTTTAACTAACCCTCTGGATTCCATTAATCCGATATTAAATTAATATCAGTCCCCAAATAAACTCATCCACTTACTAATCTCTTCATTTCCATACGAGTTTGGTAAAGAATCTTTAGCAGTTAGAGACACAAAGCAGGTAAGATTAGATAAGACAATAACATAGCTTAAAGGTCCCTCACATTGACAATCACATATAGATACCAAACACGATACATAAACCAATCACATTATTTTTGTCCCAAGCATATAGAAAGACAGATGACGTCACTCTTGTAATAAAAATATCGTTTCTGTCGCATTTAGAATTCTTTTCGAAAATAAATATTCAAAACCCTAAAAAACAGAGATTGACTATTAAGTGTTTGACTACCTTACACTTCACACTCCTCTCTGTAATAACCACCACACCTTTCTTCTTCTCCAAACCTCTCTCTAGGGTTTTGCTCTCCTTCAATGGCCAATCTCTCCACATTCCTCTCCACTCTCCTCCTCCTCCTCTTCTCTCTTCCTCTTCCCTCACTCCAAGACCTCTCCGCCGACAAATCCGCCCTCCTCACCCTCCGCTCCGCCGTAGGCGGCCGCACATTCCTCTGGAACACCGAACAAACCACACCATGCAACTGGACCGGCGTCGCTTGCGACGCCACCACCAACCGTGTCACCGCCCTCCGTCTCCCCGGCTTCGCTCTCTCCGGGAACATCCCCGAGGGTATTTTCGGAAACTTAACTAACCTCCGCACACTCAGTCTCCGTCTCAACTCACTAACCGGCACACTTCCCTTAGATCTCTCCTCCTGCTCCGACCTCCGCCGTCTCTACCTCCAAGGAAACAGATTCTCCGGCGAGATTCCACCACTCTTGTTCAGTCTAACAAACCTAGTGAGGGTAGATCTTGGGGAGAACGAGTTCTCTGGAGAGATCTCTTTAGGGTTTAAGAACCTCACGAGGCTCAAGAGTCTTTACTTGGAGAACAACAAGCTCTCTGGCTCTCTTCTTGATTTGGATTTGGGTTTGGATCAGTTTAATGTTTCTAATAATAGTTTCTTGAACGGATCTATACCAAAGAGTCTTCAGAAGTTTGATTCCGATTCCTTTCTTGGGACTTCTCTCTGTGGGAAGCCGCTTGACGTTTGTAGTGATGAAGGGACTGTGCCGAGTCAGCCTATTTCCGTCGGAAACATCCCCGGAAAGAGAGAGAAGAAGAAGCTCTCCGGAGGAGTTATAGCCGGGATTGTGATTGGTTGTGTGGTTGGCTTCTTGTTGATAGTTCTTGTTTTGATGGTTCTCTTCCGGAAGAAGGGTAGCGAGAGAACGAGAGACGTCGACTTTGCAACTTTCAAGCCTCGTGACATCGAAGTTCCGGAGGAGAAGACGGCCGTGGAAGCAAATGAGCATTCCACGGTGGAAGTGAACAGCTCAGGGACGAAGAGATTGGTCTTCTTTGGGAACGCGACGAAGGTTTTTGAATTGGAGGATTTGTTGAGAGCTTCTGCGGAGGTTCTTGGGAAAGGGACGTTTGGAACGGCGTATAAGGCGGTGCTTGATGCGGCGACGTTGGTGGCTGTGAAGAGGCTTAAGGATGTGACGATGGGGGATAGAGAGTTTAAGGAGAAGATTGAGGTTGTTGGGGCGATGGATCATGAGAATTTGGTGCCGTTGAGAGCTTATTATTACAGTGGAGATGAGAAGCTGCTTGTGTTTGACTTCATGCCTATGGGAAGCTTGTCTGCTCTCTTACACGGTGACATGTCTATATCTCTTTCGTTATTGTTGATACTTAATATTTTCTGTGCTTAATCGTTTAAATTTGGTTTATTTGCGACACATTTGGTAATCAGAGTCTGTAGAACACTATATTGCACAAAACTTAGGAAATTTTGTAGAATAATAGTTCTTGCAACTTTGATTTGCTTATTACAAAACACTATATATTATATAGACATCTACATTTGTTACGGTTTCTGTTAATTAATTAGGAGTTAGGACAGTAGTTAGACTTATTTGTCTTAACAATGAAAACTTACTAGTTTCAGAGAATATCTTTTTTTTTTCTTTTCTTTGTGTGTTATGCTTAATGTAGAAAGATGCTATGTTATAGGAAACAAAGGGGCAGGACGTACTCCACTGAACTGGGAAGTCCGAGCACGTATCGCTCTTGGAGCAGCTCGTGGACTAGACTATCTACACTCACAAGACCCATTGAGCTCTCACGGAAACGTCAAGTCTTCCAACATCCTCTTAACAAACTCCCACGACGCACGAGTCTCTGATTTCGGTTTGGCTCAGCTCGTTGGCTCCTCAACCACAACACCAAACCGGGTTACAGGTTACCGTGCCCCGGAGGTAACTGATCCTAGTCGTGTCTCGCAGAAGGTGGATGTGTATAGCTTTGGTGTGGTGCTGCTAGAGCTGCTCACGGGGAAGGCGCCGACTAACTCGGTGATGAATGAGGAAGGGATGGATTTGGCGAGGTGGGTGCATTCGGTGGAGAGGGAAGAGTGGAGGAGTGAGGTTTTTGACTCGGAGCTGATGAGTTTGGAGCCGGTGGGCTCGGTGGAAGGGGAGATGGTGGAAATGCTGCAGCTGGGGATTGAGTGTACGGAGCAGCACCCTGACAAGAGGCCAGTGATGGTGGAAGTGGTAAGGAGGATCCAGGAGTTACGCCAGTTGGGTTCGGATCGGGTGGGCTAGACCATTGGATTGGAGAGGCTTTGAGAGGTTCCTGGAACAATGATATGAAACGCCGACGTTTGGCGGCGTTTGATGATGGATGTCTTTGTGGAATCTTTGTTGTTTAAATGTTAGTTTAAGAATATGGCGGGGAAATGGAGTTGAGGTCATTAATTAGATGTTTTTTTTTTTTTTTTCTCTTAATTTTAATGGATGCAATGAATATGTAGCTACCAATGACTATGTAGCTAACATTTCGGCAGACAAGTTAGTAAATACGAAATTATTGGAGTTATGTAGGGTTGCGTCCTAAATGGCGTTTTGAAATCATTTAAATGTGTAAGTAGGTTATGACTTGTGTGGTCCTTTCTCTTTATCTTTTACCTCACCAGCCTCATGTCCTTGTGATTATGAAAACATGGGGGAAAACTATACCAACATCTCTTTCCCATGAAGTGTTTAATATCCCTTGTCTCCTCTTTTCTCTTTTGTAGACATAATAAATTTAACTGATTCTAGTTCACTGTAACATAAAAAGCTTTGAGTGGCATCTCTTGATTTTTGTCAAAATGTTTTTGATCTTCAAATGTCTGATTTTTAATAATATATATGTACTTTGCATTCTCATCTTCATGTTTCATGGACATTGGCTTGACTAAGAAAACAGAGTACTAGTATCACTTTTGACGAGAGTTTGGTTGTGGCTCATCTTTCCAGCCTTTAGATAGAAGATCGTAGTTGATTGATGCCAACTGCGATAGGTTCTGCAAACCGATGAAAAGAAACAAAGTTAGACCGCTTAAGTTTCTTGTTCTCTTATCAATAACTAATATAAGCTAACCAATTGTATACTCAGACAACGCGGGTACTTAACAGGGAGGGAGGTCATGAGATAATTACCTTAAACGAGAAATTACTGAAAGAGTAATCTACAGGCACGCCAGACTCAAACTCTGCTTGCCCGTCGCTTTCTTCAACCTGTGTACCACCATTTTGATTCAAAGAACATTAATTAAAGAGTTATTAAAACTATATTTAAGGAGGTTGAATTCAAAGAGTGGATCAGTGAACGTTACCTCTCCTTCCTCATGGCCATTGCTCGAGCAACCACTACTACCACTCAAGGTATCAGCATCGCTATAATCTTCAACCTCACCGGATGGGAAAAATTGCTCATCCGATGTGTTCCATGAATAGCGACTTCTGAAGTAACTAGTGTCAATTGCACTCTCTGAATCTGGAACAAATGCAGCCTAAAGAAAAAACTAGCGTTAAGCTTTGTATATGCCATGACGTCTGCTTCGGCAAAGGTTATGTATTTAAAAAAGAAAAACAAATTGCACCTTTTGCCTCGCTAGTGTATCCCAGTTGATGTCTTTAAAGAAGCTGTGCTGCTTGACCTGCGTCATGAATTTTGTTTCATTAATATTATACAGAAACCTGGAACTAGCTATCACAGAAAAAAAGACATCCATTTTTTACCTCAGCAGCCCCTCTTGCTCCAAGTCTGAGGTGAGGGTCTTCTGTTAAAAATCTATAAAAAGAAGATAACATAATGTTACAGACAATACCCTGTCTTTTCCTTTAAGGAGCTGAGATTCGCTCTTGTATCGAGCGTCTTTGGCATGTTCATAGTGAAACAGAGTTACTCAAGAAGATGAGCAGAAAATAGCTATTCATAAATGTTTTCTGGAAACAACAAGTGTGGAGCATATGATTAGAGAGAGAGAGAGGATCTCTTACCGGTCTATAATATCATGTGCTTCAGCACTCATTTCTTCAGGGACATGAGGCCATGGTATGTTACGATTGAGAATATTGTCAAATATTTGCTGGAACCAAAAAAAAAAAAAGGTAAATCAAATGTTGAAAATCGAAACAAGATGCAATGTGCTATTTATAGAAGCCTAAGTAACTATTTCAAATAAAAACCAACACAAAAACAGAAACCGGCAATTCAAGACAAGCCCAAGTATGCTCCTCTATCAAAGCATGAACAGGAAACAACGCAGTGATTGGTCTTCTTACCTGAGGATGTTCCGCATTGAAGGGTGGAATTCCCACAATGAGTTCAAACAGAATGATGCCAACAGACCACCAATCCGCAGTTGCACCTGAAACATATTTGGACCTATGTATAAATTTTTGCAGTTTTGGCATGTGATAAGCGGAACAGAAATAATCTGAAACTCAGAAGTTAAGCGTACTAAGCATATTACATAAAATACGCAGAAACAGATGTGTAAAGCCTAACTCAATAACCAATCCCAGAAGAATACGGATCACACTCTACTAAAAACACATATTAAACCGAAGATAAGCAGACACCAAGATAAGAACGAACCATGTCCTGTCCCTAAAAGGATTTCTGGTGCTAAGTAGTCAGGAGTACCCACAGCAGACCGTTTCTTGCGCCTTTCAAGCTGATGCTCCGAAGTCGGTAATCGTGATTCCTCCTCATCAAGCAGAGATGTCCCAGGACCAGATAGATCATCAGTGCTGTTGATTAGACCAACTTTTGACAGTCCAAAATCTGTCAACTGCTCAATAAAACGAAAGAAACCATAAAGTTGCAGTGGTTCTGAGAATTTATCCCTGATCCTCAAATAGCAAGACAACAAAAGATGGCCAAACAGTTGTAACAATGCAAGAAAAGGATACCTTAATATGACCATCATGCGCAATCAACAAATTATCAGGCTTCACATCACGGTGAACAACACCCTCAGAATGCAAATATTCCAAAGCAAGGACCTGAAGGGTAAATTGAATCATGGAATCACTTCTAGACCGTTTATGGCATGACTTTAAAATAAACTTGCAGAACTTACAACTTCCGCAATATATACACGGACAATATCTTCCTCTAAGCAACCTAAATTTCTCAACAACGAATACAGATCCCCTCCATTCAAATACTCCATCACCAGATACAGGTTGTCACGATCTGTGAAAGAATAGAAGAAACGAACCTGCTCAAAAACAAAGTTATGTTAAAAGAAGCAAAAATATCCAGAGAATATGCTTAAAGGGTCAGACGTGCTCACCACAAAGGGATTGCGGACATTAATCAAAATGTCACGTTCGGCAAGTATACTTTCAACAGCATTCTTGCGGATCATATCTGCCTTTTTCAAAACCTGAGTATGACAAATATTAAACACACAAGATAAGAGAAAATCTTACCAAAGATTTTGCCAACCACGTCGTCCCCACTACATAAAACAAAAAGAACTAAAAACACAACAAAAGCATAATATCTTTTACCTTGATTGCAAATAGATCTCCTGTCGTTCTCTTTTTAGCCAAAAAAACTCTCCCAAAAGCTCCCCGGCTTATTGGTTTTATGATCTCAAAATCATCTATGGATGTGCGATCCCGCGGATGCACGTTTCGAGCAACATCATCTTCTAAAGGAGCATCTTCATCAATTACAGTGCTTGATAGGTCAACTTTTTCATCATCCATAAGCTCACAGATCTGCAGATATTTCTCCCTACATAATCAAGGAAAAGTTTATTTCCAACAGTTCATACTTCTGGAAATCATAAAAACATCTCCCAGAAATTATACACGCACGCAAAATGCAGAGTAAGGAAGGGACTTCGGAGAAGATCTTCAAAAAATAACATAGGAACTTACCGGATTAACTTTTCTATGCGAGTCCCAAAAGTTTCTACTGTAAGTGCATCAAACTTTCTGCGGTCTATGACCACCCTCAGATCTTCAAGACAAGAAAGTAAAAAGGGAATTGATTGCTCATCACCCGGAATGGCGTCTGCTGCACATTTTGCAATGTCAGCGAGTTCACTCATCTGCGTTATTGGTTGTCAAATTTTTTTATCAGGGTCACAAAAGACAAAAAAAAAACTTACAAAGATGGAGCACAACCATCACAAACCTGTGGAATATCATCGTGGTCATGGAATGTACCCTTGCCTCCTAGAATCATTTCAATTGGATCAGGTCTGGGGGTCGGAATCGGTGATCTAGGAGTCATGCTGCTGGCAGATGAAGTTGCCATGCCTAGATCAGACTTGGAACCAAAACGGGTTTTACATGACATTAAGGGTAGACCTCTCAGATCATCCATGACAACTGAATTATCAGTCTCTGGGAGACAGTCAAGCATGTCTTCTGACCCTCTCCGAGACCAATCACTCAACCTTGGAGAGAGAACATCACATTCTTCAGTCAAATTTGAATTGGATACTTTCATACCATCTGGGCTTTCAGCAGCTGCTAGGTTATCCTTATGCCTGAAGGTCTCTGCTATCTTGTCAAGCGTTCCAGCAATAGCCATCAGCCGCTCATCAACACTCAGTCCTTTCTGGTCATATTTATCAGCTAATGTACAAATTCTGGAGTGATCTTCAACATGGGTAGTGGGAACTTCCTCCTCACAGATGCGGCACATTATTGAACTTTCTTCCGAGATAAGTGTCTGTTCCCCCCAGTAACCCCAAGAAATATTGTGCCGATGCTTGGGCGAATGTTCATGAGAATCTTTAGCTGGCGGGCAGTTTAGAACAGAAACAGCAGTATCATCACTAGGTTGTCGTTTTCTACCCATATTTGGAGGTTCAACTTTGATATCATTCAGCTCTTCTGATGCTGGCGCTTCTTTCACAGTTTTCAGTGCTGGAGATGGAAGTTTCTTCCAGGAAGACATTCTATCAATGTTTGCAGGAGATTCAGATTCCTTAAGAACATAATTTTCGGGAGGAGAGATAGGAGGAACTGAGCGCACAACAGCGTCCTCCTTCCACTCCAAACCACGCTGTTCTTGACTATATGCTTTCTTGGTGGATGGTGGTATCTTTAAGGATTTTGCAGCACTTGAACTCCTCCCTGCTCCAGTAGGAGGTAACTTTTCCATAGAATGCAAAACTCTTGACTGACGTAGTTGTACAGCTTGTTCCTCTTCTCCCCAACTTTCCTTATGAAACTGAAGCAATCTCGTACATCTGGTAAGTATAAAAAGCATCCGAGTATGAAGCTGCTTGAGAACTCCCGGAGGTAGCTCTTGACGTTTATCATCCAAGTCCTGAACTATGCCTTCACACTGAAGCCAGAAATCTCCAGGAGTAGTCATAGCACAGCTGCGAGCCAATATCAACAAATCTTCAAACGTTTCCTCCCACTCAGGATGACTTTCTGCATTTTTCTCAAGAACTCCCACTAGGTCAGCAGCAAACACCGCAAGGTCAGAGTTTACTTCTTCCTTCGCTTTATCAAATTTCGCCCTAATTAGAACCAATATCTCCTGGAATAAAAAAAACAATATTTAGATTCTGCATACAGCCAAAAAGGGATTAAATAGAAAGAGGAGAGTGTAGATTACCTCCACATTATTCGACCTACGAGGCTTCCACAATGGAAATGGCCGTACACCTTTTGAGTTCAGCTCATGAGAAAAGCTTTTAATGTCACCAGGAAACCTCTTCCGCGGAGCACTAGTCATACGAAGTAAGGCTTGATAACGCGGTGACTCTGACTCTTTCGGATTTTCCAATTCATACGAATTCTATAAAAATAAATCACTTCAAACTTATAAGCATAACATAAACCACTTCAATATATATATGATAACGAATGAGCTACCTCAGGGGTGCAGAATTCTGAATTTCTTAAAGGTCCAGAACGTCCAGATGCCACAGAGCGACCTACCAAAAAGTATACACCATTATAATAACAAACTCAAGAATCAAGAAACAGTTGTTGTTAGTAATCTAAGTACATACTAGCTCCCGATGACGACGAAGATGATGCTACATTCTGCAATCGAGATCCTGATGCCGCCGGCGGCGGCAACGTAGGGCTGACACTCCTCATTGGACCAGTATCAGGAGACAAGCCATCACGATCACTCATACTCCCACCTTCCTTCTTCTTACTATCACCACTGGTAACCATCTTAGACAGTTTACTGGTAGTTTCTCCATCGTTCCTAAAATTGAAAACACTTTCCCGCGGCAACGGCCCGGATCTCGTCTTGATCCGGTTCAATCCCAGAGAGGAAGCCATGATCGGCGAAACGAAAGCAGGTCCTCCTTCTTTCACGTCCTGCGCAACGGTTACTTTCTTCGAATCGGAGCTTGGAGACAAGTTCGATTTACCGATTGAGTGAGGAGATGGAAGTTGCTTTCCCTTATTCTTCTTCGAAGCGTCGGCGGAGCTCGGATTAGGGATTGGGGATTCGTCCTTGGAAGCGGATTTAGGTTTCTTCTTGTCTGATCGTGAGGGAGAGTTGGAGCCGACGGATCTGGGGCTGTTGGAGCTATCGGGGCTGGAGGATCCGGATTTCTTCGAGGAGAAGAAGAGCTTGCTCTTGAATACCATTTTTCGATTCAGTTAAGTTTAAACCTAATCACGATTACTCAGAATCTAGTTGTCAGTTACACACTCCAACTTTCGAAAGAGTGCTCTCTCTCTTTGATCTGATTCACTTGAGATCACAGAGGTTGAGAGTATTCGATGTACGGAAGCGACGAGGAGGAAGAAGAAAGTGTGACTGTAGTTAGACCACCGTAGATTTAGTCTAGTCCCAAAAAGAAATAAGTCATCAAAAAATGGTTCAGACTTAAAAGAGACTAGATTTTGACTTTTTGATTGAAGATTTTAAACTTTCATTATCTATCAATTGTTTTCGGGTTTATAGTGATTAAAACCTCCAACTATTAAACCGTTAATACCGTTAACCTTCCGTTATCAAAATCGTTTTTTCTTAATGGAGATCCGTTAAATCGAAACACCGCGTTTCATGTAATTTCAAAAACGACATAAGGTTCTTACTATCAATATATATTTTAGTGATTTAAACCTCCAACTATTTTTAAATCGGATAAAAACCCCTAATAATTTTTTTTTATATTTTTAAACCTCAACTATTAAACCTTTAATATTTTTAACCCTCTGTAAACAAAGTCATATTTTCTGAACGGGAAACCTTAAATTGAAATACAAAGTTTCATGTAATCATATAAACAACATGAAATGTTTAAACCCCCTATATCAATGAGCAATGATAATCACAATTCACCCTCAAATAAAAAATGAATATGAGAGAAATAATTAGAGTTGATTGCGTACTGTTAAGGTAGATGGGTTTTCAACCTAAAACCAATTGGTGATAAGTAGAGTGGCCCATCTATCTTATATACTAGATATAATCTCTTGCAACTTCTGATGTGGGACCTTTGTCCCTAACGTCCCCTCGAGATGATGGCTCTTTGGCGTCAATCTCGGAATGTTCGGACAAAGACCGATGGGCCGAATTTGGGCTGGATCGATAAGGATCGAGTTGGACTTTGTGGATCATGGACTCTGATACCATGTTAAGATAGATGGGCTTCCAATCTAAAACTGATTGGTAATAAGTGGAGTGGTCCATATATCTTATATATTTCTTATAATCCCTTCCAACAACCGATGTGGGGCCTTTGTCCCTAATACGCCCCTCGAGATGATGGCTCTTTGAGCGTCAATATCAGAATGTTTGGGCAATGATCGATGGGCCATTAAGATAAAATAGAGTACAATAAATAGGTGAAAGACAGGAGAAAAGAAAAAGTGGAAAACAATACAAAAGCCAGCGCAATACATATTTCTCTGCATAAACCAAGAGAGAAAAATGAAACAATTTACTATGTTTCAACAGTAACTAGCGAAAACGCAAGTTAAAATTTTTTCACATGATTGGCTAAATATTAGCTGGAGTCAAAGTAAATATGTTTTACACTTAAAATATATCGCCAGAAGTGCCATACAATCATAGCCTAAAATTAGAAACAATAGAATTTTTGGACTTACCTCACCTTCGATGAAAAGAAAAAAGAAATTTAAATTTTTTTTATTTAAGGATGAATTGTGATTTTCATTGCCCATTGATATAGGGGGTTTAAACATTTTCTATCGTTTATATGAACATGAAACTCTGTGTTTCAATTTAACGGTTTCTCATTCAGAAAATATGACTTTGTTTACAGAGGGTTAAAAGCAATAAAGATTTAATAGTTGAGGGTTTAAAAATATTAAATTCTATGTTGGGGGTTTTCTATCCGATTTAAAAATAGTTGGAGGTTTAAATCACTAAAATATATATTGATAGTAAGAACCTTATGTCGTTTTTGAAATTACATGAAACGTGGTGTTTCGATTTAACGGGTCTCCGTTAAGAAAAAACGATTTTGATAACGGAAGGTTAACGGCATTAACGGTTTAATAGTTGGAGGTTTAAAAACATAAAATTTTAGTTGAAGGTTTTTTATCCGATTTAAAAATAGTTGGGGGTTTTAATCACTATAAACCCATTGTTTTCCAACAGACCTCAATTTTCATACTTCCACTAATTTTTACACATTTGAAAACTTAATGAGAAATTATCTAAACTGAATTTATTTTAGATATGTATAATTGATAGATAATGAATTAATGAGAAAATTATCTATTAATGAAAAAATGAAAGATAGAAAATTTATACGCCCTTTATCCAAAAATAATGAAAACTTAATGAGAGTCGTTGTAAAATAAAAAATGAAAACTTGATGAAAAATTATCCATATTTATTTCATTTTACTGGCAAAAAAAAATCTATTGTTTTGAAATGTTATCGAACTTGCATTACTTTTACGTGTTTTGATTTTAGGAATTACAAACCTTTTCCATGAACAATTAACTCTTGAGTTACATATATTATTTTAGAGGGGAAAACTAAGACTGGCCAAATAAATTAAACCCAAATTTTTGAACCGAATTCGATTCGATAAAACAAACTTCATATAAATAGTAAATGGATCTTATTTTGTAATATTATAGATTATGGGTGCTATCCGAACTAAACCTAAATAGATATCCAATAGATATAATTTAAATCTCAAGAATAATTTATACCAAACACGATCTTAATTCTTAATATATAACCAAAATCTAATAAAATATTATTGAACATAAAAAATAATTATCTATTTTATAAATAATTAACTCAAATAATTAGTTTAATATATATTTTGGTATTTAGTTAATATTGATGTTTGTGTTTAATTTTAAAACTCTGGTTATATAAACTTGAGAAAGATTTGTAGGGTCTCTTTACTATCTTTTTTATTATATGTCTAACTTTTTTGTCATTGAGTTTTCTGTTTTAGAGTTTCAGGTTTAATATTTTGATGATTAAAAGTTGAAGGTTAATTGTTGGAGACGGCAGAAGCTTAATTTTTTTAGATTGTGGTGTTGTTTTCATTGAATAATGTTTTTTATGCTTTTATTTATTGGTTTTCTTTATCATTAACTATGTTTATCTTTTTGTTTGATTTTGAATAAATACATTTGACCTTTTTAATTTTGAATCGATTTTACTTATATTTTTATTACAAAATAGGTACAAATCATGTTCTTTTAAATTGAAGAATCAATTTTACTTATGTTTTGGTTACAAAATAGATATAAATTAGGTATTTTTAAATCAAAAAATGGTTTGGAATCTGTCGAAAATACATTGGGTTATACCGTTTTTTTTAAGATTTACTAATGTTGATCTGAACCCGATAAAATCCGAACCGGTTCCAAACTAAATTTTCATATAATTTGAATGGAGTTGATTTTGATAAATTCAAAACACCGAGATCCGATTGAACAAAACTGAAAACCGATTGGGATCCCGAATATCTTGCTTAAAAAAACAATATTTGATGTGTATTCGTTAGTTTATGGTTTCCATAGAAATTGTGTACAATAAAATAAAAATAATATTTTCCAAAATGGTTTTGATATATATCTATGGTTTAGTTCTCCAATGGATCGTTCATTTTCATGGCCTAATAACATAAACAAAACTTGTGATAGAAATAACACCAGAGAATATCTTCTTAGACTTAACACTTTAATGTTTAAACTTCGGTTTGTTGGCGATGAAAAAGATTACAACATAAAACTCCTTAAAGAAATGTTCTAAGATCAAAACGAGAGAAAGTGATAACAGTTGTGCAATTAGACAATGATAAAGAAATTTAAACAAAAGTTTGTGATAGACGGGAAGATGCTGAAACTCCAAAAGTAGTAGCTTGATGTGGAAATCCTGTTAAACATTGTTTATCATATTAAGCAATTTACCATATAGAATTTCTAGAAACATTTGAATTTTCAATATAGTAATATACCTGATAGCATATCATATGGTTCTCCACATAGCTTAATCAGGATGTTCCTGATCTCACCCTGAAAGCAAAAGAATCATATTCTAATGATTTCCATTGATAGCATAATGACAGAGACAAAATATAAACTATTGAAGTACCTGTGCGGTTCGTTTTTGCTACTACACTCATGAGGAATTTGATGATATTTGTATTTCCTCTAGCGATTGCAAAATCCTGCAAAAAAATTTTTTAAAAACAATAATGTTTCAGTTTTTTACGTAGTTAGTGTATGCTTAGACAAAATAAATTTATAAAAAACGTACCAATGGTTTTATGTTGTTATAATCGGCAGAATCCATACTTACTCCCCAGCGGATCAACTTCTTAACCATCTCAAGATCTTCAGAAAATATTGCATGGTTGAGCAAAGATGCATTCCTGATCACATCCTTTTGCATTTGAATACCAAATACGGACTGCGATAGCCTCTCAGCAAAAGCAGGGTCTGTCCCCTGAAATACAGTAGAGACATTTTTCCTAAATATATATATTATAAAGCTAAGTTACTGAAATCACTCTTGAGACTTACCTTCGATAAATTTCTCATCACACACGCTCCATCTTCAAGATAGTTGTCAAGACACTCCATGAAATATGTTTTGCTTATGATGAGAAACTTGCTTGCCTTGTAGGTTCGGATAGTATGTGGAAGAGGTTCATTCAGGACAAACGATTCTAATCCGAAGATTGTAGTAGGCCTTTGAAGAGGTGGACGTACAGTTCCTCCTTGCAATAGTTCTGCAATAAACATATGTTTTACATCATATTCATATATAGCTTGGCAAAAAAAAGTCATATGTAGCAGAAAATCATTACCAAGCCTCCTGCGTATAAGATGTGTAATTGCCTCACAATATTTCCTTCTTCTAAGAGTGTGAATCCTGGGGGATGGAAATCCTGATGAGCCCCACTAGCCTAATAGGACAGACATAAACCGAATGATATGAAATTGTTTCCAACTATATAAATAGAGTGAAGTTGTAAAATAAACAATTAAGAGGACTCTTTAATAAGTTTACCAGATGCTTAAAAAAATCAGGTGAACATCCCTTGAAAAGAGAAACACTCCGGATAATGCTTTCATTGAAATTTTTATTTATCTGCAAATAATAAAAATTAAGATACCCTTAAGAAGCAATATAGTGTCAGAAACTAAGTAACACTTGAAGATTAATTCGTAGAAGCACAAGGGCCGATGCATAATAAGTAACGGCCGTGTAATGATTACTGTGAAACGTGCAAGTGTAATATTATTGTGTAACCTGCGTGTAGGGCTGGGACTTCTGGTATTCGGTACGGTTCCGGATAATATCCATTCGGTTATAAAAAAACTATACCCAACTAGTACTTAGTAAACTTCGATTCGGATCCGGATCGGTTCCACCCCGGTTCCGGGTCGGTTCCGGTGTTCAAATTTAAACCCGAAAAATAAATATTTTGTTTTATTTTTAATTTATTTTTATTATTTTTAAAAATAAAAATAAAATAAAAATAAAAATCATATATATACTAGTAGAATGTACTAATGTACAACGATGTTGAGTCAGTTCAGTGGTATTGCTCCTGATAATTTGTCCCTCCAACCCGGGTTCGACGCTTCCTAGTCACATTTCCATGTTTTTTAAATATATAATCCGGTTTATTCGGGTATCCGATCGGTTCCGGATAAAAACCGAAACCGAACCAATACCGTGAATAATCAACATTAATACCCATCGGTTAATTGTGGCATGACCGAAATCGAACCGAACCGGTCTATTCCGGGTCGGATCCGGTTCGGGTATTCGATTCCGGTTAATTGTCGCAGGCCTACCTGCGTGCAAGAATGGGATAGTAATGATGAATTATGCCTGCTAATTTAAATTATCAAAAAGAAAAAGAAAACTAGAAACTTAAGTCTCATAAATACTACCTTGGCTATGAGATAAGCTGGAACATCTTCGACAATTTTCTTATCGTAATCATCACTATATTTCATCTGCATATGACCTCTGATGTCTTCAGCCAAATCGTCAGCAATTTTGACTTGTTTCAGATACTTCTTCAGATTATCCATCTTCTCTCCAACTATTTGCTTCTTCAATCTTCTCCCAAAGATTGTTAGTTGGACACCTAAGTAGGTCCACACAGTTAAGCTAACGACGCTGAGACATGACAAAGCTACCATCTCAGTCAGATTAGTTGCGTGAATGTCTCCATAGCCTGTCAAAATAATAATTCTGCTAATTTAATATAATCCACAAAAGAATTTCTATTGTAAAATTTTAAACATCAAAAATCTGATTTTTTATCAACGGTGGAGAGTGTCACAGTCGCAAAATAGGTTGATGCAATGTATTTCTCCACATTCCCTAACCCTGAGAGATTTTGATTGTAGACTTCAATATCAGACATCCAAGTCTGATATATTTGGGGAAGACCTTCAAAATCTGTGGCAAGTTGATAAAACATGCATCCAGTTGTGCGGATGCAATACAACTGTATAGCCATGATTTTAATGAACATGATGAAAGCAAAGTTGAAGCTTTCAGATTTTTCAAGTTTCTCTAATAGCTCTTTTCCTCTCATAACCCGAACAATCTTAATCCACAGTAAATACTTCCACTACATAAATATAATATAAAACAGACATTAGCGAGTTGGTGTTACAGGACATGGTTACTTAACCCTAGGAAGTTGGAAGCGTGGTTGTTGTCCCATTGAGTGGAAGATTCGGTTGAAACCACGACATCAACAGATTTATCCAATTATATTACAAATCATCTTGTAAAGAAAGTTCATTAAATAGATTAAATAATACCCATTCTAACAAGGGAAAAAGGGTAAATGCAAGGGAAAAGGATGCACAAATTTTGTATAAAATTGTAGGTAACGTTGAAATTTTTTAGTCGAGATATATATATATATATATATATATATATATATATATATATATATATCATTCAAACTGATCTTATGTCCATGGTTTCAAGAAATGCTAAGGAAAATGATAAAACAATATGAGTGATAAGGAAAGGTAAGATGATATGGAAATGTCTTACCTTTGCTTAGAGTATGCCTGATTCTTGATCCTAGTGTTCTAAGGGGTATGACAAACTACAAAGAGAGGACAAACACAATAAAAGGTCTTAGTTTGAGATTCATAACTATAAGGAACTTGAATCAACAACAAGGATAAATACTAGCTTCTCGATTAGCCAAGGATGAAAAATAAACTATGTGTGATAAATACTAAGAAAATGTTTTACCTTTGTCTAAGGACGAGTTTTTCTGGGGGGCCTCTCTATCAACGAACAATTACCTTTTACTTATATACTCATGAATGGTCATAAAACCCTAGTTCTCTAAAGGATCGATGGACATGTTTTATTATCGAATCATTTTGTTATATCTGTAGGACGAGCAGTACGAGTGTCCCTTTCATGCATAACGTTCTGATTATGCATTGTTGGCTCTGTCCGCTATTTGAATAGACAGGCTTTGTTTGTAACAACCGGAGCCCATTTTGGGCTTACATTGATGCCAGACCGAAACATAATCTTGAGACCTGTGAGTTTTTATTAATCATCAAATACTTGGTTTCTATTGAACATGTAATTCCTAAACTATAACCTGCTAGAAAAAAATAATTTAATTATATCTAAGAGGTTACATACAAAAGATATCAACTGGAGATATACTGGTTTTTAAGTAAGATATCATTTTAGGGAAAGATGATCAAAACTTGTAGCCTATTGGTACACTTGAATGTGAGTTAGACTAATATGATGTCTTCTCATATACCATAGTATTTTTAAATTTCTCATATCCAGTAATAGTTTAAAACTACATAGGGTATATATATATAAATCAAACTCAAAATATAGTTGTTTCTCATTGCAAAAACGTTACGAAACGAAACCGTCTTTAAACCTCAAAATCTAGGTGATGATTGTTTTGTTAGTTTTTAGATTTTGGTTTTTGGTTTTTAGTTTTTAGTTTTTGGGTTTTAGATTTTGGTTTTTAGTTTTTGGTTTTTGATTTTGTAGTAGATTTTAGTTTTTCAAAAAACATGAATGGTTGTTTTAGATTTTAGTTTTTGGTTTTTGGTTTTTGCTTTTAAAAATAATCAAATGAATTAATAATTTTTTTTGAATAAATAAAAAAATAAAGTACTATCATCAAAAGGACACGTAAATTATTTAATAAAATATTTTTAAATAAAACTAATGTGAATCTCATAGATATAGAAATTTGATTTTGAATGCCTTTCATATAATACCACAAAAATTATCAGTAATATATATATCTTTTTATAATGACTAACTTCATAATTTTAAATTTATTTTATTGATAAATTTAAATTTTTGATATGCATTTTTAGTTTACATCATTTTATTATAGAGAAGATAACATTTTAAATATTATAACAGTTTATAGTACAATAAAGCTTTGACAAATTTAGTTTTTAGTACAGTTATTAGAAAATAAAATTTTAAATAATTAATTTTATTTTATTGACAAATTTAAAGAATGGTATTAATATCAATTATTTTAATATTGTGTAAGCAAATGCTTCTTACTAGTATACGGCTATTATCCTTTTTCTTATTATCTTATATTAATTTTTAAATATTTTAAAAATATTGTTTTTGAATTTATTTTTTTGAAAAACCCATCGTATGTTTACAAAAGCTACAAAAACTTGGTTTTTGGCTTTTGTGTTCAAAAAACAGTTATTTGTAAAAACTAGTTTCCCTAGATTTTAGGGAATCCATTTTATGAAAATCTTGATTGGGTGAAAAATGATTTTTGGAAAAACTAAAACCAAAAACCAAACCAAAAGCTACAAACAATCATCCTCCTAGTTCCCATATTCTTGTTTCATTACTCGTTTCTTGGTTCATAAGACATGAAAGACAGCCTAAAAATTCAAAAACACACATATTTTTCAACCCAATTCAACTTGTCTGAGTGACACATAGTCACTATAATGGAACTCTTTTTTAAGGGGGGGGTCAAAAATGACTAACAAAATCATAGGTTTTAACTAGTAACCACCAAAATAATATAAGGAATAAGAAAGAAATGATCGAAAAGGAAAAAAATAAAAGGAAATTTTTTTCCCCTTCTAATTTGACAAGGGATAATTGTAGGCTTTAACGGGTAATCAAAGTAATATGAGGAATAAGAAAGAAAAGAATGCAAAAAGGAAAATCTATTCCTTTCTAATTTGACAAGGAATAATTGTAGTTTTTTATTTGTTAAAAGAAATCATAGGTAACAAATATTCCTTGTAAATGGTGTAAATTGTAAGGAATAATAAAAAAATTGACTATTCTCATTCATTCCTTTGGTCACCATTTGGAGCCGTAGGCTATGAATGGTGACCAAAGGAACGAGGAGGAACAATACATTCCTTAATATTGCTAAAAAAATTTACCATTCATAAGGAATAGATTTTCCTTTCTATTCCTCATCATTCCTTTTATTGTAGAGATTTATTGAACAAATTTGTTCCTTATTAAACTTGATATGGAATAACTATTCCTCTTCATTCCCATAATTTTATTCCCATCTATTCCTTTTTTATTTGTTCTTGATGTTCCTGTGATGGTTACCAGTTAGAGCCTAGTCTTTTATTTCTTAAATCTTAAGGAATGTTAAGGAATCATAGGTAACAAATATTCCTTATAAATGGTGTAAATTGTAAGGAAAAGTAAGGAACTTACAATTTTCATTAATTCCTTTGGTCACCATTTGGAGCCATAGTAATATTTGAGTAAAACTGTATATATAGTAACACATTTAAAGGTCCGATGAACCCTAATCCTCAAATGGAAAGCATCTTTTCCAGCTGATTTCACCATGTACTTGTTGCAAGTGATACGCGCAGCCTCGAGCGCTTCGCTGGAGACGTTTTCTTTCTCCCATGAGACGAGGTGGACGCAGAAGGGGAACTCGTCGACTCCTTTCTTCTTCATCCCGACGTCGTAGATTCGGATCTCGGGGCTGGGGACACCGCGGCAGTAGCGGGATTTAGGGTAGGGCTTTCCCTTGATCTGACGTAACATCTCGCAGGTCCTATGAACATTAATCTCATAGGTTTATAAATGAATGGCGACACATCTCAAAACCCTAGATTCTACAAAATCGAAATTGGAGCCACAGAGATTAGCAGAAACACGAATCTACTACTACGAATCATACATTACAATCAGTGGCAACACATCTCAATCCCTAGATTCTACAAAATCGAAATTGGAGTCATAGAGATTAGCAGAAACACGAATATAGCTACTATGAATCATAGGTTTATAAATAACACATAGTAACACATTACAAAACTGTATATATAGTAATCCTTTCCATGTTCGTTTTAAAGACGCCGCTAGTGGCGGCAGCGGCCAACAAATACTCTGTGAAAGAACAAAATTCAGAGTTTTAAAGACGCAACTAGCCGCAAGCTGATAATCGAAGGCAGGGAATCGGAGTTGCCGCTGTCGCTGATATTTTCAGCGGTATCTTTACGGGTTGTGATTTGCCGCGGCGTCTGAATAAGAAAATCCCTTTTGTCTTGACTGTGATGTACTCGCCCTATCGTAGAGATAATTTGGAGCCGCAGCCGCTTGTCCCAGCGTTGATACAACGAACAGGGCTATATATGCGTGTGAATATATACGTATGTGAGAAACACGGTTGTGATAAATTAAGTTAACAACAATTCTCACAAATATCTCTCGTTCTTAACAAAATCCTAAAATACAAATGAAGATGTGGAAATTGGAAAACAAAAGAGAAGAAGATATGAATCACAACATGCATATATAATTAAACTCTCAGGTAGTTGTTACGGCATGCAAGAGAACGGCAAATAGGACAATGTGCTGATCTACAGTGTATAGGGAGGGGGCAGCTGCCCCATATAAAGATTTAGATATTAATTTATTTTTCATAGTAAATCTTAAAGATTCTGTAGCTCAGGTGGTTAAAACCTTCATTTTGTCCCCACTCTTCTTCTATTCGAACCTCCATCTGACCCCTTTAATATGCTCTTCTATTTTATTATGAGTTTACTTTTTTAATTTTTTTTATCTATGTGTCGTATCAACTATTTCAACTTCTCACATTGTCTTTCTTCTAGTCATTTTTTTTTTCTTAAATAGTAATTTTTTTGGGATAATTTGAAAAATATCCTATTTGTGATTTAAATTTTGAACAATGCATTTATGTTTTTGCTTTTTGAAAATTACTCTTTCTTTTATGTGATAAGACAATTATATCCTCTGATTAAAATTAAAAAGTTAAAGGATCTCAAATTATTATTAATATTATTCGTCTGTAAAAAAAGCTGCTCCATAATTTATTTATTAACTTAATCAGTGACATATTTGGTAGTTCATAGTGTGTTTTGTTCTTAGAGTTCAAACACACATCATTTACAGATTACCTTTGCTTATAAAAATGTTATATTTGTCATGTGTAAAAAACATGTGACTCAAGTAACATTTGATTCCTCCGGATAATCTCATGCTATGACGATGAGATGTATTTCATCAAAACATACATTGAATTCTACTGTTTTTAAGCTTTTGAAGTTGTTTTCACCAACTCAGCAATCTGGAAAGACATGATGTAAAGTTGTCTAACTTACATTTGTCACTAGAAATATTCACATGCAAACTAACCATCATAATTTTTTGTCTGCAGGTTTGAAAACTACCAATATATAAAAGCCTATGTATACTAATACTCCACAATATATCTATTTTATTCATGAAACCATTGACCTTTTCCAGTAATATTTACACATCATAATCATTAGATTGGTAATCTTGAAAAAATAGAGAAGTTCCGTGATTTGCAGGAAAATAGAAAACAGCATATGTATGGTGGTGATATTTTTCTATGAGTATATTAGATTAGATATTATTGTTGAGTTTTTGTTGTTGAATTTGTTACTAACTATATTTTCAAACGCTTAATTCAAAATTTTATTTATGGATTCACTGAAATTATTAATTGAAATATTAAAATAACTATAGACATTTAAATTTGATAGTTTAGTAATTTTGCTTATAGGTAAAGGTATTTATCCAAAAACATAAAAAATAGTGTAGTTTTCAAAATATAATCTCACCTTAAGATATTTTTCCAAATTTCTTTTGTCACTCAAACTTTCAATATAAGTGTTTTCTTTGCAACTTATATATTCTATTATTTTAAGCTAAAAAGAAATTTATTCTATTATTTTTTATTTCATTTTTATTTTGTTAGTGGTTTCATCTTATATTTCTTTTCAAAACAATTATGTTAGTTGATCAGTTACACTTTAGAAAAAAAATTTGACCCCAAAAAATAGAATTTAAAAATATTTTTTTTTTTAAAATTATATAAATATTTGTATAATAATATTTAATTTATAAATATTAACTAATTAGCTGATTAATTTTTCACCACTAAAATTATTATCCGGATCCACCACTAAAATTATACTTGAGCTTAAAAACTAAATTTTAGAGATTTCATATGGGTCACTTGACACCCCTCACTCCAAGGTGCTTTGGCCCATGAATCTTCACGGCTTCTTTCTTTTACGTTTTGGTAAATCTCTTCCCGACCTCTTATGTTCAAGGATATATTTGTCTACAGCTACCCAGACGGTGCAACAGTCGAAAAAGAGGCCCAGGGCTAGGGAGAAAGCCTCCGAAAATAGCTCGATGTGGAGGATCTGTCAAGGGATAACAACTTCCATATAAGAAACATCCGCAGAGAAACTAGAAAACATCACACCATCATACGACAATCGAAGCATCTTAAGCTCTTTCTTTTCTTTCTCTATACGAGAAAGGCAACGAACCATCCCAGAACGTCGAGCCATCCAAGGATCTGATCAAGCACCAACCTTAAAATATCACATTTTTCAATTTAGGTTTCAAATAGTGTTCATATCTAACATTCATTAGATGATTCTGTATAATATCCTTTTATTTTCTCTTAACTTGTTCCGAGAATATAAGTTCTTATATAAATTTAAAAGTAAACTTATCAAAACAACTATTATTTAAAATGAGTGATTTTTGAATAAAGTGAAAACTAAACTTCTGCTTCGTTTTTGTATGGTTTGTTTGTTTTTATATATGTAGCTCTGATTTTTACTATAGTTTTGATTGATTTTAGTTTGTTTCTTAGAGAAACTGTAAACGTATGTAAAACCACATTTAACTGACTAATTCCGAAGTGAAATTAGTTAACAGCGAGCTCTTTGGTTGGTTGTCTTCGGTTTTAAGACACCTAAAAAATATTAGTATAAGAAATATCTATATAGATATATATATATATACTAGGACCAGCCCGCCCTACGGGCGGGATATACTTTACCTTGTGATCTAGGTTATTAATATTTTTATAGTTTGTATTTTAGATTTTCATTTGCAAAAGATGATTATGATAATGATTTTGTTTTTCAAAAAATTTTAGGCTATAAGGGATTATATGTCATAAGATTTTTTTTGCTTGTTTGCAATAGTTATTTTTGTTGTCCAAAAAAATAATAGTTGTTTCTATATTAAAGAAATATGGCATTGTTATGTTACGAGGGCTTCAGATAGTCTTCATGGTGTTTCTATATTAAAGAAACATTTAGTTTATTCTCAATTAATAACAACTGTTTGGTTTTTGTTATTTTTGTTAGAAATCATACACTTATCTAACTATAATAAAAATTCCTTTTTAATTAGTGTTACTATTTTTTTGTTCTAACTTAATTATAATATAAGTAAATAAATTATTCAGAATTACATTGAAGTTCAATACATAGATCATGAATTCTCTCTCTTATAAATTTCTTTTAATCCATTAAAGTTCAAAACCATTATTGTTCCTGGTGTTCATCAGTCTCATTTTTAAGTTTATTGTTGGGTGATACTTGGTTTTGGTAAAATAAGCTAGATTGTTTTAGAAACAAATATGAGCATCTATGGACCATTTCTTCCTTGGTCTTACTCTTAAACATATGATTTCAGATTAAGGGGAAAGAGATTCATAATGCATTCTATGTTCCATTCAAGATTCAGAGGATCCATTGGTAGAATTTTTTTTAAAGAGATCTGAAGTTACATTCGAACTAAATTAAATATTCTTTGTTCTATAAACAATGAGGATTGTTGTCTTAAAACAACTAACATACTTTAAAAAGAAACTGAAATACGTAGTATTTGGATTTCCATTACTGAAGTACTAAAACTTTTGCATGGTTTGCATATTTTTAAACATATTTATAGTGTAAACTATTTATTATGAACATTTATGTATATTTTTATGAGTATTTGCATTCCCTACACATGACATTTACCCTATTTGCATTCCATATCCTATTTCCCCCCCATTTTTATTCCCTCCATCTTCAATATTTTCCCCTAAAATTAAGGTATTCCACTTCTTTTAGTATTTTGAGCAAATTAACTCTATTTTTATTAGTGAAATATTGTTGTAAAGATTTTTTCATTTTTAATCCCTCATCCCAAAAATGTCTTCAAAGGCCACTAAAATCTATGCACCTAAGGGTAAATATATCTTACGGGCAGATACGCAAATGAATTCTTTTAAAGATATTTTATATACATTTAGAAATATTTAGTTTATTCTAAATTAATAACAATTATTTGATTTTTGTTATTTTTGTTTGAAATCATACACTTTTTAATTAGTGTTACTATTTTTTTTTCTAACTTAATTATAAAATAAGTAAATATATTATTCAGAATTACATTTGAAGTTCACTACATAGATCATGAATTCTCTCTCTTATAAATTTCTTTAATCCCTTTGATAGTTTTATAATTTCTTATACATTTTCTTTTAAATCAAGCTTTTCATAATGGAAAGGAGAATTAGTGTAAAATTTATTTTCTAAATTAGCTAATCTGACGTTCCAAAAAAAAATAGCTAATCTGTATAATAGTTTAATATTGATCTTTACTACTTAAAAATAACCATATTTATTTTAAGAAATTATCAAATAAAATAAATGAACAGATTAGGATATTTAAAAAAAAAAATATTACTATTAGCTTCTAAAGTATAGCTTGTGATTTTCTTTATTTCTATAACCTAACAGCATCAGTGCTAAAGATCAACATAAACTACAGAAAAGTTGCGATCATTTCAATGGAACAACCCAGAATCTTGTGAGGTTTATTATTAAAAACAATTAACAAAAGATCTTTTGCTCTTTATCTCTGCTCTAATCCATGATTATTCTCTGGTAGCGTCCTCTCTCCACTTTATAAAGGTCTGCAGCCAGCAGCCATAAGCCAAAGGTGACATACGAATAGCACAAAGTAAAGTTTCATAGTTGGAAAAAAACTGAAAAACATGAACAATAACAAATATGTTTTGAGGGTACTGAAAATGCAAAATGTACATCTACTACTGAAGCTTGAGTTCCATGATGTTTTGGTCTTGGGAGGATATGTCGAGTAAACCTTGAGCACCCTCTCTACAACCCCCAGCTGTGCATTACCTTCAGCAGAAGCCTCCTCCATCTTTGATGGGTCAGTGAGTTTCTTGGTCATACGGAACCCATCCAAGGTCTTTTACTTTGTGTACTCCCTGATGTTGTTGTCAGGGTATTGACGCCCCACTTGAAGCAAGGCAGCCTTGGCGTATAAGAAGCAGATCATTTGTTTGGTACAAAGCCTGCTTAGCTGCAATCAAGGATATAAAAAAACAGATTAAAGGTAATGCAGGAACAGAGAAGTGTCTAAAGGCCTATTAAAATTTACCATAAACATTAGTCTCCAAATTTGTGTGAACATTAGTCTCAATTTTTTTTTAAAAAAATATTTGAATATATACCAGTGGGTATACATTACACAGCCAGATTGATATATAATTTTCATCAGAAGAGTGGTTCAAAGGCAGAGAATAAGAGCAAAACCTAACATGATCCAAGGCGTCAGCTAATTAGTGAATACTCTTTACAAAGAAGAACAGCAACTAATAAGTGGATCTTGTTCTTCTACTTGCTCAGAGTTCTGTCTTTTCTGATCACATAGAACAACAAAAGAGAAGCATTTTTAATTCCGTATATTACATATCCAAGTGTATATGAACAGAGAGAAAGAGAAAGACCAACTTGTCTCTAAATTTGCGGCATGAAACTGGACTTAGGAGGATTAAGTGCAAATTTGGCAACACCTATAGTGTTGCTGTGGATCTGCATCAACATGGCTCCCTTGGATTTGCTTCTCTACAGACGACATTGGATAGCACAGATGCAAACCTCCGATGCAGCTTTAGAAGACGCCTGAGACACCAGGGTAGAGGCGGACGAAGAGTACTGTGCAGGAACCGGGGTTGGGTTAGCCGGATCCTATCCATTAGCTTCTTACCAGATGAATCCTGTAAAAGAAGGAAAACTAAAAAGACAATTTCAGAGAAGGAGAAGTGAAGATAAAAATTACCAATCTTAATAACTCGCAAAATTTCTCACTTTTGAATTGGGTGAAACAGATTTTATGTTGTTCAACGGCATCTGATTTGCTGGAATCAGGAAGCTTCTGGGTCAGCTCTTGATCATATCAGCTGATACGTTCTCACTGCCATAAACAAACCAAGTTCTCATCCCTTTTAGATTCTTCTATAGCATCTGTCCCAGTCATGATTTTAGATTCAACGATAAGCAACAGAGCAAAGATATAAAACATTATTTGTGGTAGGGAAAGAGAGAAGGGAATATTACATAATTTGCTTCTGAACAGTTCTTGGTCTTTTCTTTTGTCTTCGAGGAGGTGATATTTCCCAATGAAGGCTGTGAAATCTTTTTCGACTTCTTCCCTCAACAAAGAACAGTTTCTGCGAATCTCCATCACTACCTCCTTCGTTACTACCTCTGTTGCTGCCAATGATCCTCGTGGGCCCATCTCCCAGGTTCGTTAGAAGCAGCTCTTGTCGTCCTTAGATTCCACGGTGGAGTTGCAGAGTTCATCTCCTGGTTTCAATAGGGAGAAGGAGACGGAGAAATAAAGGTGAGGAAAACGGGTAGCTTGACGCACCTGATGAATCTCTGCTGACCCCATCGGAGATAAGGCAGATGAAGTTGGAGTCGTTTTGATTTCTCCACGGCAGAGGGAATTTCCATTGGTTGAAGAAACTGATAATTTGGGTCTCTCTGTGCCATGAGAAGAATCTTTATCTTTGGTCCCTTCATCACCATGAAGGAAGAGAGATTAGCACACTAACCTATTAATACAGAAATCGCCGTCGAAACAACGCATCAGAAGCTCTCGTAGTAGGATCACGAATTAATGTGATTGAAGACGCAGTAATCACAACGCCTTCCATTACATGAGATGCATCTGGCTGTTCATTCAGGGAAGGGAAGAGAAAGTCAAGCGGCGGTGTCGTAGGAAGGGAGGAGAAGATACGCAAGATATGCGTTTAATAAAACACGGCATAAGCTGTCCTACGTGGACTGTATCCTACGTGGCCTTTCTAGACTGGCATCCGATGTGGACGCTCTCAGGAGGAGAGATGCTCTTCTTTATATAATAGATATATATATATATATATATATATATATATGATCATTGACAATATATAGTGCTAACTGCTAACTACTTGAAATATTTACCTCCAATATTTAGATGTTTAAAGTAGGTATATGATTATGCTTTACACTTGAATGTGAATTAGACCAGCATAGTGTTATTCTCATGTCCAATATTTTTTTTTTAAATAAATATATATATATATATATATATATATATATATATATATATATATATATATATATATATATATATATCGAACTCAAATATAGTTGTTGTCAACTGCAAAATGATACGAAATCGACCCCTTTAAATCTCAAAATCTCATTCCCTCATTCTTCTTTATCACTCGTTTATTGGTACAAACATGCAGCGTAAAACTCAAAGAACATACATATATCTCATCAACCCAGTTCAACTTGTGGCCTTGTAGGAGTGATACATAAATACATGATGGAAACTACTTACAAAGTCATAGTCATATTTGAGTAAAACTGAATAGTAACACATTTAAAGATAAATAAAGTTAACAAATTCTCCGAAATATCTCTCGTACTTAACAAATTCCTAGAATACAAATGTAGATATGGAAATTGGAAAACCAAAAGAGGAGAAGATAGATAAAATAAAACAAAGTCATTAATCATAAGTCATAACATTTTTGTTGTTGTTTTAAGTATGTTAATCTCATTAACGAATAATGAAGCTTAGAAATACAATCGGCTTTGACGAATCTAATCCTAATGTATCTAAGTCGCTAAGTCAGAAGACAAAGCAATGGTGTCTTAGGTAGCCACACAAAAAAAAGGTAAAAAAGACTAACTAAGACAAGGAAGGTTCAAACACGACCATATGGAAGTGACTGAAGCTTAGCTAAACATTACAATTCCATGGACAACACCTGGCTTGCAAGAGACCAATGTGTATATCTCGAAGCCGGAACCTGCAACAAAATCACATTGTTCATTAGAGAACACAACCGGAGAATGGTCCGAGGGACCGCAGACCTTCCCTAAGGAAACTCCGACAAGTGGACAGGCGAAGCAGGGTCGGTAAGTCCTGTTCCCGCCATCGCTAGTAGGTGAAGTTTACTCCAGACGTTGCAATCTCAAGAAGATGTCAAACCGTACTCTGGGAATCCAAACTGACGAAAAGAAACCGGCTGATGAAGCACAGGTGGAGTACTGGCAGGTGGAAGCGGAGGTTTTAACGGCTCGACTCCGGTCCCACCATGCGAGCAGAGCACAGAGGAACCCGGCCGCAGAGCATCGAGAGAGGCAGAGGACAGAAGCTACCTTCCTTCTAAAGCTTGAAAGCGGAGGAGCAAGAAGCTCCTATCAACAGGTGAAGAGAGGTGAAGAAAGCCGACAAATGGAACCTAGATATAACGGAGTAACAACACGAAATCTCCAATCCAACACAAGACCCAAACAACTCAAGACCCAACATAACACCATGGTGGTTGTCGAGAAATCATACCCAAGAAGAAGTCACCAACGATAAGCCTTTATATTGTCTTTTCAACTTGGAACAAGTGAGGGAAGTTCTTACCAAAGCAGCCGAATGAGGAGACTGTTAGTTAGGATATGCACATATCCTTTTGGTATAGAATAAGTATATTCTTTGTATCTTACTACAGTTTTTCTCTCCCTACATCTTACTATATGTCGACGATATCATCCTTACAGGCTCTACATCAGCTCTGGTTGAATCCATCATCTCTGCTCTCACCGCAAAATTTGATCTATCCGATTCAGGCGTCTTCACCATTTCCTGGGTATTGCAGTCACTTTCAACGACTCTGGTTTGCTCCTCAGTCAACACAATTATGCTGCAGATATCCTTCACCGTGCCTCCATGACAAACTGCAAGACGTCTCTCACTCCAGTGGACACAAAATCAAAACTCACTGCCGATGATGAACCTCCTGTTGCAGACACGTCTCTCTATCGCAGTCTTGCTGGTGCTCTCCAATACTTGACTTTCACTCGCCCTGACATCTCATACGCAGTTCAACAGATATGCCTTTTCATGCACGATCCACGAGAGCCACATTTTACAGCCTTGAAACATATTCTCCGGTACATCAAAGGCACCATCGATCATGGACTAAAGATCACCAAATCCTCTATCACTAATCTGGTTGCTTACTCTGATGCCGACTGGGCCGGATGCCCTGACACACGACGCTCCACATCTGGCTTTTGTGTGTTTCTCGGCGACAGCCTCATCTCATGGTCCTCCAAACGTCAGAACACCATCTCTCGCTCTAGCGCAGAGGCCGAGTACAGAGGAGTTGCTAATGCAGTTGCTGAGACCACTTGGTTACGTAATCTGTTTCTGGACCTCGGGATCACATTGTCAAAAGCTACGATAATCTACTGCGACAACATTTCTGCAGTCTATCTATCGTCTAATCCTGTTCA
Source organism: Eruca vesicaria subsp. sativa (assembly GCA_932364175.1). Classification (NCBI taxonomy): domain Eukaryota; kingdom Viridiplantae; phylum Streptophyta; class Magnoliopsida; order Brassicales; family Brassicaceae; genus Eruca; species Eruca vesicaria. The sequence continues at coordinate 87,263 of CAKOAT010812931.1, read as the reverse complement.
GCATCAACGAACAAAGCACATTGAGATTGATATACACTTTGTTCGGGAACGCGTATCACTTGGTCATGTTCGTGTGTTGCATGTCCCCACTCACCTACAATACGCTGACATCTTCACTAAGGGACTACCTTCACCATTGTTCACGACATTTCGTTCCAGTCTGAGCGTTCGGCGACCATCGCTCCGACTGCCGGGGGGGGGGGTGTTAGTCAGGATATGCACATATCCTTTTGGTATAGAATAAGTATATTCTCTGTATATTTGTTTACGTAGATCTCTCACGATCTCATTCCCCTCTGTATAAATATATTGACGTGATCAATGGAATGTTATCAAGCCAAATACACTTTCAGAGACAAGGGTTGACGGTGGAGGCAGCGAACTGCCCAGAATGGCGAAGGCAGCGACGCTATACAAGAGAGATCTGACTCAGATCCGCTCAAGGTCAAACCCTAGATCTACCACCAAAACGGCGCCTACTTTCCAGATCCGACTAACCACGACCTCGCCATCTCTCCAGGGAAGTTGTAGACGCCCACAGTCACCGGTTTAGATCGCCGGATCCGGCTGCAACCCGACGAAGAACAGAGAAGATGAAGCAACGAGGAAGTGGGTTAACTGAAACTAGAGAAGGGAGAAGGCTGGACACACGGGAGACTGGGATGGCGACCGACGGGTAAAGACCCTTCGTCGACCACTGGAAGTCAGAGACGGCTAGGTTGTGTTCAGGCGAGGAAGTCGCAGGGGGAGAAAGAAAAGAGAAAAAGACTCTTTCACCTCTCTCTTATTTTTTAATAGGTGATTTTCCCGTGCTCATGCACGGGTATGAATACTTATCAAGTAAATATATATATATATTCTAATTTATTAATTTACATAGATATTTACTTATAATTATAAATTAATTTAAAATTTATATGTATAACTTATAGTAATAATATTATATTATTTTAATTAGACATACAATTTAGGAGATTTTATATTTATTTGGTTTGATTGTTTTTTTGGTCAATAGTTTATTTGGTTACACTTGTGTGTTTTAGATTGCATCTATTTTTCTGAATTCAGCTATAATATATTTCTTCTAAATATACTAAAACTTTGATTATTATTGCATTTAGATTGGTTATCGTCTTATGTATGTAAATATATATTAGTAAGATTACGTATAACTTAATATATATTATGCTTATAAGGAAATTAAAAATAAACTGAAATTTCACCACAAAAAAAGACTGGATTGCATCACTTAAATTGTATCACAAAGATAAGTGATGTTAGTTTGAATTATTTATTAATAAATGATGCAGAATATTTGTTTCAGTATCAGTTATAATAAAACGATGTTTTTAAAATCTATTTGACATCATTTTCATTGCGACTGATACAAATCTATCTAATCTACATCGTTTCAAACAATTGATACAAAATATAAGTTTACATCACGTAAATAACTGATACATGTATTAACTTGTGTTAATATCAGTTAGAGAAATGATATAGAGTAACATTATTTATAATAAACGATGCAAATTTGATATTAAATATACATTAGTTTACAATATATTAGTATATGTAGTACATTGTTTAATACATTTGATGATGCTAAAGCTTATTTTTATAAATTAGAATATTCAATATTGATTATATAAAAAAATTATATATTTACTGGGTATCTTACAAAAAGTTCTGATTAAATAATCAAGTTGAAAATTATAATTTTGTAAAATATATATAACTGATTTGTTACATCAAAGTATATGTAATTGATTATCAATATGTAATTATTCCAAAAACCCACATAAAAACAGTTTATGGGAAAATTGTACTCGAAATAAATGCTAATAGTTAATTAAATTTTATAGATTTGTTTTTAGTTTGTTAAGAAAATTGTTTGGCATTAAAAATAAATATATTTTTGACACAGAAAAATTAAGTTAAATATATTTGTTACCACAAATATAGTGATCTCCTTTTTTATCTCACCCCACAAACTCACGTTTTTTATATCACAACAAAAACTTCTCTCACAGCCCACAAAGCCACAACACTTAGAAAACTTTTTAACCAACGTTTTTGAAGTTGGAATCTGATGACTGATCATCTTCTACTCTTCTTAAAAAAGCTTCAGAGACTTTATTGCTTTGTATTACTACATGTTTCCTTTAATTTCCTCACCTATTTGTTTCTATTTGCTATTTGGAATGGTATTCACATTCCTAACAATCATTGAGAGATTAAAGTGAAGATATGGTAAACTTAGTCAATGAAGATATACTTCAACGTTTCTACAGAAGAAATATAAGAGGTATTTTAAAATTATATGCTATTAATAGTTATAAATAGATATTATCAAACAGCAATCATCAAAGGTCTTATGGAATTTATTTTCTTACTTTTTCTTTTTAATTTTTACAGGAATATGTATCTTCAAATATGTTGATATTCAAATCTTCATCATGAACAATCTACAATCCATGGCAGAAATAAAGCATGTGATCTTACAAGAAAGAATAGAAGCTGTGTTGTTTTGATATGTGTTGTTTTCTCTTTTTTTTTTTGTAAATTATTTGTAAATCGTCATATAGATTCTGCAAAATATAATGAAAGTTTTTCTGAATTTTTTTTGTTCTGTAACTGAAACTAAATTGATATTGGAAAAGATATTGTTTGTTATGTAAATTATCATTAATTAAAAAATAATAATTAGGATAATTATACAAGAAAATAAATTTATTATTAATAAACAAAAATTATATTGACGTAATTATTAAAAGTATTATAAGTATTATTATAGCTGATATTAATTTTAATATCAATTATTTCTAACTGAAGTAAATATTTAACATCAATTATGAGTAATGATGTAAATGGTAACATCATTTATTAACAATTGACACATACTAACATCACTTAAAATAATTGATGGAAATATTTGTTATTTTTACATCAGTTATGAACAAAATGATTCAAATTATTTGCATCACCAAAAACTAAGTCATTTATTTAAGTGATGTAAAATGCTTTTACATCATTTATAAGTAATACAAATATATAAAATAAATGATTTAAACTAGCCTTTTTTGTAGTGTTTTGACTCAAAATTACATAAATGAATATAAGGATAATATTCTGAACTCTAATTCATATATATAATTTTTTTAAAAAAAATCTTACTTATTATAGTTGATTAATAATTTATTTTTCTATATTGATATTTTTGAGTCATCTTGTAATCTATATCTATAATTATTCTAAAATTATATGTTCTTGTTGTAGTTAGATCTTTTATTTTTGATATAAGTTAGATTCGTTCCGTTACTCGTTTTGTGAGTATATTGAGTTATATATATTTTGCTAATTCAAATGAAAATATAATAATTTTTTTTATTCTAATTAATGCAAGTTTTTTATAATATTTTAATAATTAGATATATGTTGATTTTTAAGAAGTATTAAAAAATAACGTGATGATCAATAGGAATTTACATACAAAAATATGAGTATAAAGATAAACTTTTGAAATTTCATGAGCACATATTAATATTTACAATAAATAAATATTTATAAGTTCTAAATTATTTTTTGCCTTAGATTTTTTGAAAGGTAAACTGATACGTATTTTACACAATCTTAAAAATGAGAACTTAGATTTACTTGAGTATATTTATTATTTATATATTAAGTTCCATAAACGAAACATAAAAGTCAAAATCAAACTAAATATTCAAAAGATTTTTTAATAATGATAAAATATAATATTTCCATTTCATTAATAGTGTATAGTTCTGCGCTATTTAAAAGGATTTTTAAATTATTTGATCAAAATATTTATTTTTGTAAAAAAATATTTTTAGTTTCCTTTTTAATATCTCCTAAATAAACACTAAAAATGTTATTTTAGGAAAATTTCAAAAAAATAAATTTCGTTTATATACAGTATAGAGATTTATATTTCATAAATATTTCATTTTTATGTGTTTAAAAAAAAAGTAAACTTAAATTAAAAAAAAATACGTAAAATCTTATTATGAAAAAAGGAAATACATTATTAATATCAATCTTATTTAATATGATTAGTTCATTAAGGGTATATATGTAATCAACCATTGTGAGAGTTAACGTGAACGCGACACATAGAAAACTGACTTCTCAAATAATATTATAGAGATTCTTTCTCTATTACGGAATAAAAAATAAGATAATGTGTTCGGCTTTTTGGCTAAGATAATGTGTAGTATCTGTTCTTATCAGTTTAAAGTCATAACATTAGCTAACATGCATATATAAACAAACTCATAGGTAGTTGTTACGGCATGCAAGAGAACGACATATAGGACAATGAGCACACTTAAAAAGCCAGTTATCAATGCAACGGTGGTGAAACTTGTGCATGCAATTTCTAAGCCTAATATAACCAAAACCTACGCTGAGACGTTCGAGACAAATAGGGAAGTCTTCTTCATCTTCATCTTTACCTTTCCTTGAATCCTCCATCTTTTTCCATATTCCAAAACGCGCAAAATCAGTTTGGCCCATGCATCTTCTCGGCTTCTTTCTTTTACTTTTTGGTAAATCTCTTCCACACCTCTTACGTTCAAGGATATAAATGTTTATGGCTATCACAACGGTGCAGTAGCCGAAAAAGAGGCAAATGATTAGCGAGAAAAGCCTCCGACAAATAACTAGATGGGGAGGACCTGTCACTAGATAACAACCCGCATATAAGAAACATCCGCATATAAACCCCGAAGACATCACTGCTTCATATGACAATTGAAGCATCTTAAGCTCTTTCTCTTCTTTCTTTATACGAGAAAGGCGACGAGCCATCCAAGAACGTCGCGCCATCCAAGAATCTGTTCAAGCACCAACCTCAAAAATGTCAGATTTTTTCCATTTAGGTTTTAAATATTCTTCATATCTAACATTCGTTTGATGAATCCGTATAATACCCCTTTATTTTCTCTGGACCCGTTCAGAAAAGAAAAGTTTTTTACGGAAATATAATAATAGTAATAGACTTATCAAAACGACAAAATAAAACATATTGGCTGTGGTGGACTTTAACTAGTACTTAATTTACTGCCTTTATGTTCCTTTATTAATTCGTAAACACTTGGATACTATGGGAAACAAATCTTTTTGTATGATTTGCTTTATATATCTACCTCTGATTTCACTATTTTGTTTTAGTTTAGATTTGATTTGAAGTTGTTTTTCCAAAAAACTGTAAACGTGTGGAAAACCAAATTTAGATACAACGACCTCGTTGGTTGTTGGTCTTTCGTTTTGAGATACCTAAAAATATTAGTCTAAGAAACATTTATATAGACATATGAGATCTTGAAAATATATAGTACTAGCTACTTGAAATAGTTACCTCCAATATTTTGATGTTTCAAGTAGGTGTAAGTTCTAAAAATGGTAGGTATATGATGCCAAACATCGCTTATTAAAAAAAAAACATCGTTTTTTTGTCTTATCATATAATTTTATCAAACTTTAGTTGGATAAGATCATGATTTTCTACAACTTGTAGATCTCTTTAAAACAGAAGACTGGTGAATTTTGATATATATAGTTGGTTCTAGTTTGTCGCCAAAATATCTAAATGGAATTTAATTTGATTTTACATGTTTGGCCAAACTTGAGGTATATGAACCAAACATAACAAAATTAATAGTATTATAACATTTTTTAAATAGTATTACTACCTCACATGAATATCTAAATTAAAAGGTATTAAAATTTAATTATAAAATATATTAGATAGTTGAGAAAATCTACACAAGATAAGATACGAAAAAATTGATAAAAAGGAAACAGCAAGCATCTTACGAAACTGGGAACTGATGATGAAACACAACTAAATTTGGATTTGAGAATATTTGGAAACTCGATTGTTTTACTTCTTGAGTTTTGTGCTTGAATGGTATCCATTTCCTACGGTTCCATATCGATAACTACTTTTGTTGTACTTTCACTGAACAACAATTTACTTCTCAGGGGTTTGAGAAGGTTGCCAACCTCCCTCGAAGATCTTAATGTAGGTTAGGCTAAGAGATTGCATGCATAATATATTCCACGGTAATTGTATTGAGCAATGATCACTTGAACACCTTTTTCAATTCTCAGCAATTATATCCGAGTTCGATTATTATGATATACAGAACTTATGGGATATATGTTTCCAAAAGTTAGCAATATCTGATGAGTTTACTAAATTGAGAAGCTCGCCGTTATCTATATGGAAGGTTGTGTTGGATCATTTCTTTTCACAGATTCATTTTTAAGCCCATTGGCTAATTAAATGATCCAACAGGTTGTGTTATAAAAAAACTGTATCGTGGTTACTTTCATATCAATGAATAATTTATATCGAAAAATGGATAATTAAAAGCTGGAGAAAATGACGTCTGCTATATTTCTCGAAGACTCGAAAGAACGATATTATCGTGCGGAGAGATCGGCAAGTTGTTATGTACTTGACTGCTTTCCAATTTTTCCATTTTATAAAGCTTCTTCCCGTATTAAAACATTTCAAAACGTTAATTATTGTACAATTTTGCTAAATCAACAAGAACGTGACGCACGAAATGGCGTAATTTCCTCCACAGGACCACATGCATCTATAAAATACTCAACACAACGATGTCAACGAATGGTTTGAGTATTATTTACATAAAAAAAACATTTTCCATTGGTGTCAATAATACATTAATACAAGTATATATTAAGCAACGTATACAAGAGTATATACTACTAACTAATCTAAAGAATATATAAATTTTAATTTGATCGAAGTACTCTGACAAAAATAACAATTATTAAAGTTATCGAATATTAGAGTAGTGACATAATCACATGGTGTATTAAACTATTAACTAGATTTCAATCCGCGCAACCGCGTGGATGTTTATTTTCATTTATTTTTATATAAACATTTTGTTTTCATTTGTAAATTGATATATATATATATTATAATATATATAAGGTATGTATATCAATTTTTAAAAGATAATAATTTTTACCATATATTAATTTTCAATGAATAAATTGTTTCAAACTTTTATATGTATTTGTCTATTCTTATATTTATATATTTTGATTAATATTTTATTATTGAACTCTTAAAAATTGATAAAATATCTTAAAATCTTGTAACATTTCTAATTTTTTTTAAAAATAACAAAAAATAAACTTGTAGTTTCATGTTATGGAGTAAATAATTAAACATTTAGTTTCTTTTATTTTTTTAAATAAACTATATAATTTAAAAATCATGTTCATTAGTTTAAGGTAGTATAGATTAATTATTGTTAGAAAATTATGGTTTTTGTTATTTTTAAAATAAACTATTATGATTTTAATCGACAAATATAAAAATAATTAACTTATGCTATTACAATTTAAATCTTTTTAATTTAAACATGTATCTTATTATACTATACATCCAATGGGTCATCTAATTATTGTTAGTACAATAAAAATTTATGGTAAGCTCAATAAAAATAATTAATGATTGAATAATGTAATGTGATAAATTCTAGTAGATGGTCTATTTTAGAATATCACACATTTAAAAGAGTCTTGACTTCTATTTTAATAGATTAGATTAATAATATAATATAATTTGATGTTATACATTATAATAAGGTTTACATAGCTTATAATATTGTTACTGTAAAATTTATAAATTTTGTTAACATTTTTTATTTAACAATACTATTTTACATAACTTTTTTATTTTAGTTTTAAAATTTAAAATATATGAAAGTTAAATTGAATTGGACCTATATGATAGATGTATATATTTTGGGATGTTGTTAAAACATCATAAAATATTTTTTTGGGATATTGGTTTCTGAATAGTTTTAAAATGAATATTGTTTACCAACAAAATCTTTATAAAACTCATTTTTGAAAATGAATCAATTTAAATTTTTATTATTCTATTATTTTAATAATATGTTATAAAGACAAAATAAATTAATTTTGAAATTATATTTATGATATTTAACATTGAAATTAAATAATTTGATAACTAATTTTGTTTTTAAAAGACTCTTAACAAATTTTTTATAGTTTTCTTTAAAATACTTATTTATTTTTCAAATAAGAAATAAATATATTAAAGGTTATTATCATTAAGTTATGTAAATGTGATATTTTTTAAATGATAGTTCAAATTAATAAAATCATATATGAAAAAGTCATCATCTTAGGACTCTCATATGCATAGAGATTACATGTTTTGTATACATGTGTTTTCAGATAATTAAAAGGGCATGATTCTTAAAAGTACACATTGATCTCTTCCTTTTTAAGTTCCTATATTATAGGGAAATAGTTATTATATTCATAATATATGAGATGATTTAATAGTGATGTAAATATGTTATAAATGATATATAATTTTGTAGGAATGGTCCAAATTTTAAAAATCACACATAAATTGAAGTCATGACTTCTGTTTTAATATAATAGATACTATCCGGTTATTTGAGGATTAAATTATAGATTTATAAAATCTTAGAATATAAGTATATAGTTTTTTTTCATTTGTTGCAGAAGAATTCATAGTGCAAATGTTTTTCTTGGTGAAAGAGAGAACGTGCAAGGAAGTAATAATAGTATTCAAACTTTAAAAATTAATTTTCTCAAAGAGAAAAACCTTTTAAAATTAAAGAAAAAGGGCATAATAAACGAGTTTATCACGCGCTCCGTTCGCGAGTCAGCCGACAATTTCGTATGCTGTTTACAAATAAAGTTAAAAAGTAAATTTAATTAAATTGGAGCTTCGCATCTCGTGAATCATTCACGTTAAAATTTGATTGGGAGGTCGTAAAATGACCCACGTGAGTCGCCCACGTGTCGAACAAACGAAAGAAACGCCACATGCATTAATCGCGCTGCACGACGACGCACGTGCTTTTAGACTGCCTATATCCGGTGACGCAACCGGACAAACCTGTAGCTGCCTTTTGCACCAGTAGCAGAAGAGAAAAAAGGAATCTCTTTCCTTTTATTTATTTAATTTTTTGTTAAAAAGCTTTAAATAAAATAAATCGTGCTGTTCACATGCCTCATGCGTTGGTTAAAAAGAGAAAACTCGGTGTGTGTGTCTTAACTTCATCCCACGTTTTTCATTTTTTCTTCCATCACACAAACTCTCTCCTTTGCTCCCTTTTCGGCGACGGCCAAAGCATAGATAGATATTTCTCCACGGATTTGCATAACATGGAGAGAGATTTTCTAGGGTTAGGTTCAAAAAATTCTCCGATCACTGTGAAGGAGGAAACCAGCGATGACTCCAGAGATTCAGGTTAATATTATCTCCCTCTTGAATCTGGTTGATTAAATTCTTAAACGATATTCGTTGATTTGTTGAGATCCTGGATCATTATGTTTTAGGAGTTAAAAAAAAAATTTAGGAGTTACTACTAAATTGAGAATCTGTTTTTCTGAAACCATACTTAATGGTTTGGTCGGGAACTAGATTGTTGTGTCCTGGAGCAGACCACTTTCCTTGACTTCTCGGGAAACGAAATGTAAATTTTAGTAAACCGGTAGAAAACATGTTTTAGGTCGACAGTACTAGTACTATAATTTTAGATCGAGAGCAAATATTAAGCTTGCTTTTCTTGTTACACAATCAAACTCTAGGGAGATTTTTTTTTTTTTTTTTTTTGAAGTGTCTTAAATTGAGAAAAAGTTTAGCTAACTAATTAGTTATTTTACCAAAAAAACGAAAAATGTTGGAAAAGAAGGGTCGAATGTAGACGGGCACAAAAATAAAGTAGAATATAGACGATTGGTTGTAGGTTGAAGATTAAAGTATACAAAAAAAAATTCGAGTTGGATTATCTTTATTAAATGATTAAATAATTGAAGGTACAGTGAGAATGAATAGTTACGTTTTCTCACCACGATGAATAAACAAATCACGTCCACTTTGTTTTCATATTAGCCAAAACGTGCCATTCCATAAAAGTAGTGCATCGACATGTGCTGTGTTATGTTTAAAGTTGAATCTCTCTTTAATTTTAAAATAAAAAATAATAGTGTTAAACTATGCTTACTCATTTCTTATAATGATTTTGGATAAATGTTATTTTATTTGGGACATGGTTTTTAATGTGGTTTTCTTGCCTCGTTGAATTTGTATTCTTTTTACATAGTTGATGAAATCTTTTTCATTGGTTGGGTGTTGAATTAGTCGTCTCTTGATTATTAAATACTCCCTCCGTTTTATATTAAGTGTCGTTGTAGAGAATTTTTTGCGTTACAAAATAAGTGTCGTTTTCGGTTTTCAATGCAAAATTTATTACTTTTATTATGTAATTTGTTTTTCTATTGGTTAAAATATGGTTAGGTGTATGGGTAACTGTGTTTTTATATAGGAAATATGTAAAATTAATTGTTTTCTTAATCCG
>CAKOAT010812931.1:42789-61846 GCA_932364175.1 Eruca vesicaria subsp. sativa | reverse complement strand
TCATTAAACAATGTAATCAATATGATATCAAGAGTAAATGGTTTACCGTATTTGTAATAAGGAAACTTATTAATACATGTATTAATTAATATTCTTGTGCAAGTAATATGTAATAAGGTTAGTAATTAGTGTTGCTTTCCTATTAGGTTGTCGATGGTAAAAATAAATCAAAAAATAAATTCTAAAAAATCAACCAATAAAATCGCTAGAATTCTTCTGAGAATGGTTGTGTGAGTGCCACGTGTCAAAGTGACTTCTCTTTTAATGTATAGGAGGATAGAAACAATTAGTACAAATAAAATCAAAATAAAATAGCACATAACAAAATTAATTAAACTCATAGTTTAAAAATGGACACTAACCACTGAAACTAAATACACTAATGTCAGAACTCCATCACGTATCTAAACATTAACATGAATGTTTTCTTACAATTAACAAAATATACACCCGCGCGGGCGCGCGGGTCAAAATCTAGTGATAAATTAAAATCACTCCCTTTCCGGTTCAATGGACCAATCAAACCGGGCCTTTATTCCAATCACCCAACACCTGAAACATCCATCTAAAGCCCACCAGTCTCACTCAAGCTGAAAACTCAAACAACATAGTGTGCTTGTACTTCTCACCAGCCTTAACCACAACAGACGGAAAATTCAACTGGTTAATCGCGTTCGGGAAGCCTTGCGTTTCAAGGCACACACCTGCATGCTTCCCATAAACCGCATTCCCTTTCCCAACCACTCCGTTCACATAGTTCCCCGTATAAAACTGCACCCCCGGAGCATTAGTCCACAAGTCAAGTACCCTCGAGCTCCCACCATCTCTTAGCTTCGCTGCGTGTTTCAGCCCCTCCTTCTCTTGATCAGGACAGTCCAACACATAGTTGTGGTCGTATCCTAAACCCACCTCTCCAATCGACTCGCCTATACGTTTCTCCTCGGTGAAATCAAAAGGAGTTCCTTTAACCGGTAAAATTTCCCCTGTAGGAACTGTGAACTGATCCACAGGAGTGACATGGGACCCCCAAATCTGGATCTTATGATCAAGAATGTTTCCTGAGTCGTGACCAGCCAGGTTCCAGTATGTATGCTGAGCTAAGCTGATGGGAGTGTCTTTGTTCTGCGGAACTGCCTCCATGTCAAGTCTCATGGTCGTTGCTGACGTGAGAGTGTATGTCGCCGTGACAGCAACCGCACCGGGGTAACCTGTGAAACGGGACAATATTACACATTACACATTTAGCTTATGAGATCGCAGAGATATAGCAAAATTATATATATAAAAAAGGAAGATAGTAACCTTCTTCTCCATCGGCGCTGTGATATTTGAAAATGATGAAAGGTTTATCACCGTCTTTCTTGTGGCCTGCTACGTCCCATATCTTCTTATCGAAACCTTTGTTACCACCTGCATATAGGAGTAACATTTATTTTTTTACAAATCCGAGCGAAATGCTATGGAACCATACAGAAGAAGAGAGAAGGGTTTCTATACCGTGGAGGCTGTTGGGAGGCTTGTTGATGGGAAGAGTGTAGTCAACTCCATTGAGACTAAACTTGCCCTCTTTGATCCGATTTGCTACACGGCCAACTATGCACCCAAAGTAGGGTGCAAGCCCTTTCTGTAACAATTATATAATATATTATTTTAGTTCAGATTCATAGTTAAACACACTCAAATACATTACCACTGTTACAACATTTAGATTATTTTGACTGTAACCGTTAAAAACAAATTATTCATAACAAGTCGTACCATGCACAAGAGACCTGAACATATACTTAAACAAAATGATTCAGACACTGTGGGTACGAAGTATTTCAGACACATCTGTTGATGTTGCTTATAAATACTCTATTCACCAATTCAGACAAGGTAAATCACATGGGTGGTGTTTGATAAGAACTCCTTTTTTATCATATCCAGTGAAATAATGTCGAGATTAATGAAATAATTAGGCAAGAAAGTACCACATATGGATCCACAGAGTCGAATCCGAGAACTATATCAGCCAATTTTCCTTCAAAAACCAAACTCGATCATCAGTTGATTTAATTGGGATGTGGAGAAAAGGAATACATAAACGGAGGAATAGAGAAAGAGAAGGAACCGTTCTTGTCGGGGACAGACAAGGAGGTGATGGTGGCGCCATAATTTGAGATCTTGACATGCATGGATCCATTGTTGAGCTCGAAGATCTCAGGAGTGTTATTCTTGCTCTGATCTGCCATTACCGAGTTTAAGGGGTTAAATTAGGGTATAGGATTAGAAGGAGCTAGGAGATGCCAAGTGATTAGGTTTTGTTGATATGTAACAAGAGAAACAAGGGGGAAGTGATCAGTTTTGTTATCCGAAGTGCTGACGGCATCTCAATCCCAAACTCCTCTCTTGTTTTTTTTGTTTTAACCCTTTTCTGTAGATTTTTTACCAAACTATAATCCATAACTAATAAAATAAAACATACTAGTGAAATTTAATTTTCTTTTACATCAAAGAGAAATCTTTAATTATACTTGCATTATAAATTTCGACTAAGTTTTTCATTGTTTTTTTTTTTTTGCTTAAAAAGTTTTTCATTGTTTGGATCATATATTTTACGAGAAAAGAAGAAGAATATATTTATCTGTGTTATGGAAATTAAAAAGAGGAAAAACAATAATAGTATGTACTATAAGAACTGCTTCTTCGCGTGAAATTAGATCTAGCGGTAACCTTTTTCAGGTATCCTATGAACAAAAGACCCAACCTATAAAAAGTTCATCTACTGTTTGTAATGTCTTCCATTTCATAAATTTAAATTTATTCTCAACCAAACAAGTAGCATCAGCTTTTATGCGAAGTTTACAAAGAAAATGTTCCCAGACAAATATAAAAACTAAATTAAATATCATAGGCTCAAAGCATAGAAAGAAAACAGAGTAAATAAAGAACAATCATTTCAAAAGCAAAGCATTTGTCACTTTCTCCTGCTCCCTCACCTATCATCCTAACCAAAAACAAACACTACTTTCCTTTCTTCCCCTCATCACGATCCGACAGTTTATCATCGCAGTGAGACAAATCTCCATCATCGACCATCGATTACACAGGAAAAAATGCAAGATCCACGCAACCATGTTCCACCTTCTCCCACCATCTCCTCCGTCTCTTCCTCCGATCTTGATACAGAGGTCAGTTTCTACAATCGAAATCAAATAGTTTGAGCTTTTTTTCTCATAACTAAATTATTTTTATTACAAAACTAAATTATTTTGTGTTTTTTTTACTACATATTGCATTGAACTATGATTAATTTGAAGTCTTGATTAAGTTTTGTATTGGTGATATTAATAGTCGACAGGATCATTCTTCCATGACAGAAGCATAACACTTGGAACACTTATGGGGTTTAGTTTCACAGCAACCATGCCTATGATGCCATTTAGAGCTTCCTCACAACGCCACGTGTCTCCCTCCATCTCAATCTCACGTGCCTCCTCCAGCTCCAACGCAACAAGACGCAACCAGAGAAAGCGCCCTCCTCCTCCGAACTCCTCTGAGCGGCATCGCCGTCGCAAGTGGTGGCGCTTTTGCCGAGACGACGACGACGGGATGCACCGTGGGTCCGGAGATTGTAGACGGTCATCGCTCGGGGAGTATTTGGAGGTGGAACGGAGGTCCGGAGATGAAACTGTCTATGGCTCCGCCGAGGCGGAGCTAGAGGGTGCGGTGGCGCGTTACAGGGAACAGCACCCGGCGGCAGCGGTGGCGGAAAGAGCGTTGTTCGCTGATGGGAGGGTTCTTCCTCCGGCTTCAGCTGAGGTTGTTAGCGGAGAAGGTACGCCGGAGGTTACGGCACTTTGTAGATTCCCGGTTTCCTTAACCGGTATATGCAGCGGTGGCGGAGGATAGATCCGTCGGTTGTATTTTAATATTTGTGTATTCTACATATGAGATGCAATTCATAGTAATCTTATTGTTTAGTTGATAAAAAAAAAGTTCATAGTAATCTCATTTTTTAGTTAATACTTAATACAAAAAAAGTTCATAGTAATCTCATTTTTTAGTTAATACTTAATACAAAAAAAGTTCATAGTAATCTTATTTTTTTCAGTTGATAAGAAAAGAAGTTTATAGTAATCTTAATTACACTTTATTTGTTTACTTATCCAGTCAAATTTCTCCTTTTTTATGCTAGATTATTAATCACATTTTATTTTTTAGTAATCTGATTTCCCATCAAACAATATATATCTAAACAAATTCTCTTGATGAAATATTTATGTTAAATTATTGTCTCAATGAATAATGAAGGCTAATATAGAAGTGTAGTTTAGAAATCAGGTACACTTGAATAGCAAATCTGAGAAACAAGAAAAGCTTGAAAATGAGAAGAAGAAAAAAAAAATCAAGACTTGCAACAATTCACTCAAATGTGAAATTCTAAAGGAACCGAGTTTAAATTTGGAACATAGGCACAGTGAGAAAACCAACTGGTCTTGCCATACCTTATCTGAATCTTATTGCACATGTCACCCTTCACTATGTAGATGCAAGGCTGTCTACTTCTATCGTCGCCACAACACATGAATAGGGTCTTGTCATGTATGAAGTAACTAACGCCATACCTCTTATAAAACAACTTTGGCAAGTTAGTTGCTGTCAAAGTCATCAAGTGTATCCACACCACTTCCTCTTTATCATAAATCTCATTCTTCATTACCCAAATCTCAATCTTCCTTGTTAAATAGCATTGCTTTAAAAACGAAAGCCGACCTCCCTTAAAAACCGCAAGCACACGTTCATCGCAAGAATGGCTATCTTGAAAAGGAAGAAGACAAAAGGGTCTGAAAATCTCCCTAGTGAAATCAAAGCTTCGGATGAAAAACTCACCAGACAGGTAGTTGTAAGAAATCCAATACAAATTTCCATACAAGGACAACACGTGTGACCGTTTATCTATTTCAGATATGGGCATGTTATCGCCAGGTGTATCAATAAACCTCAACGCGTGCGAGGCACACTCATAGATCGCAATTTTCTGGGGTTGGGGGAAGTAACTTGAGTAGAGTAAAATCTTGTGAACCTTTTGGGGTCTACTATTGTCGTATCCTAAACCGAAAACTTCGAAGTCTCTGTCCACGGACAACTTGATCCAGTGAACATGTCTCAACCATGGATTCCAGAGCGCTGTATCCTTCTTCCAACAGAGTTGATATTTACAGAACAAGAGATCATCGCAAGTAGTGATGTCTTCATATTCCGAATATAAATCCCTGCAAGAAGAGTGTAGCTCACGCAAATCTATACTTTGATTGATGATGTCTATGGAATAAACCTTTGATCTGGTTAGGAAGATGAACTGAGGACGGGAGAGAGATAGGTGTTTGTTGATGAAACTCTTGTCGCTGATTAGAGAGTTCCATTTTTTCGACACGGCTCTGAATCGAACAAGAGATTTAGGTGGAAGACGAGAGAGTATTTCTTCCTCTAGTTCCCACGGAAGCATTAGGTCTTCTATAAGATAATATAGGATAATCCTTTTCTGTTTGAGAAAGGTTATATTTATATAAGAGATTCTTTTGGTGGATGTAAATTTACTCTTAATAGTTAATAAAAAGGTAACATTAATATATCATATAAAATCCAATATATATATTTTCTTGTTAGGGAAAATCAAACAATATCTTTTTTTTTTTGTGTAAAACTTGTTTCGTTTCATTAAACTAAATCTTTTCATTAAACAAAAATAAAGAATCTTTTAACGAAAGTTTTATGTAAAAAATGCTTATAAAAATAAACTAGATCATAACCCGTCCAACTGGGCGGGTCTTTGTTTTTATGGTATATATAACATTTCAAAATTATAATTTAATGGTTCCAATTTTACTAAGTAATGGTATATTGTTTAAACATTGCATTTTATTATTGTATTGTGTAACAGGGGCGTCGTAAAATGTTATGACCCGTAAACATTTTATTAATAGTTTATAAAGTTTTTTGACTAAATTTGGTGTAAAGTTATATACACTAAATAATTTAGCCAAATTTTTAATTTAATTTTTAATGAAGAATTGGAAGGCTAGTATATCACTGTTAAAAACTTATAAGAATAGTCAATATAAATTATATAAATAAAATATATATTATTCTTGATTTATTCTAAATACATTTAAAACATGAATACATATATGTATAAATAATTTGTAGAAATAAAGTAATATCAATGATCGAAAATCCAAAAATAATAATAATGGTACCTTGGGCTGCAGTAATCTTTAGTATAATAAATAAGCTCATTAAATTTGTATGCTATCCATGTTTCCAATCAAACTTTAAAAATTTTCTTATTCATGTTTCCAAACACTTTATTTTTGTACTTCAGTTTTAATAGTATAGATATTGTCTCAGGAGATGAAGGCTACATTTAGGAATATGATATGACAAGAAAGTTTGGTCTAGAAACTAAGTAACTTGCTAGACAAGTAACCTTAAAAACAACAAAAGTTATATTTTTTTCAAAAATGAGTATAATAAATCGGTTGATTCGATCCATATATACAGTAAATATAGGGGTATCAATTCGCTATTAAAATAACATTACAATTTGTTTTTTTTTTCTAAAGAGAAAATAGGTGGTTTGATTTCAGTTAAAAAATTTCCAAGTCGAATTTCATGTGCATAAAAAGGCTATGTGAGCACTGGTGGACTGAACCGCCGCGTTTCTCCCCAGCAATAGTCACACATATTTGGATAAGGCTATGTGAGCACTGGTATAATCGGTAAAAGTCTCATTTGCTTGTGCTTGTGTGTCTGAGATGTTCTGCGTCTTAACCTATCAGTACTTACGTGTGTTTGTGTTATAATTATTGTTACAGAGACAACCAAAAGAAATTTGTGGAGAAAATGAATCTGAAACCAGGAAAAAAAGTGTTAGATGTTGGTTGTGGCATTAGTGGAGGTGACTTCTTCTATATGTCTCAGAAGTATGATCTCTATCTGTAAACATGATCTCGTTCGCATTGGAACGTGCTATTCGACTCAACTTTGCACTACAAAACATTATCCAGATAATTCGTTCGATGTCATTTACACTATCCAGATAATTCGTTCACTATCCTCGTTTTTTTCATTCATAGGTTATAAGTAACTGCTCATAGCCCACTACAACATGATGTTTGATAATAAAACACATACAAACACAACATAACATGTATCAACCCATCAACTGGTATTAAGGTAATGCACTCCACAGTTTTTTATCATCCATTCGTTTCTGTCGACCTCAAACTCAAAGTAAAGTTCGTCTGAAGTCACGTCTGCTTCGAATTCAAAGATGTATAGATGTTCCGTTAAAGGACGATACAGAAGGAGTCCACTTCGACCGCATGGGACATCGATGCTATTCTGTTTGATCCCATAGTGTACACACACCCTTTGACCTCCAGCAGCTTCTACCTCATCTTTACGAACCAGCAAGATGCAAGCCTTACATATCATTGGTGAAGGTGAAGGCCTCTCGTTCAACTTTATTACTAGGGAACCTCCATTAGCTTGATAATTAAAGTAGTTAGGCATTTCTTTACCGGGTAAGATCGTAACATAATTAGTCGATGTTTTGATGATGACATCTCTCGCTTCTTTATTCAGTTTGAAGCAGTTGGCAAAGTTGAGATCAATCTTTTGATTAATAAAGGAGCAGTATAGTCTCTCCAGAGAATCACAATATTCTGCGTCTAGCTTTGATAATGAACTTTGAAGCTGTGGGAGTGACAAAAGCTCTTTGCATCCGTTGAGTACAAGATGACGTAAACGAGAGATTTTATTGATCCAAGGAGGAATCTCTTGTATTTCTGTGTTGCTCATGACCAAACCTGTCATGGTGTCAAGAACCTGAGGGAACTCCTTGAGGTTCTCGTTGTATGACAAATGCAATTCATCTAGACGAGGCCACAACCTGATAGATGAAGGCACTTCTTTAATCGCTGTTCCAGTGAGATTCATATATTTGATGTTTGTCGAGATCTCAGGAAAAATTTTCATCAAGGAGCAATCAGTGAGAACAAGGCTCCTCAGAGATTTCAAGTTGATGTTGACCGGGAGAACCTCCAGCTTGCAACATTCTTCCAAAATCAAAGAGTCTAGTTCATGGAGGTTTCCAATAGAGGCAGGAAGCTCCACAAGACTTGCACATCTACTAAAATTCAAACTCTTGAGATTAGTAGCGTTTCCAATAGAGCAAGGGACTCTCACTAAACTTGAGCAATCACTAAAATCCAATTCCTCGAGGTTGCTTATGGCATTCCCAATAGAAGATGGAAGCTCCCCTAAACTTAAACACCCTCTAAGATCCAACTTCTTGAGATGAATGACATTCCCAATAGAAGTTGGAAGCTCCACTAAACTCGAACATCCCCTGAGATTTAATTTCTGTAGACGAGTGGCAGTTGAGAGACTAGAAACATCCTTCAAGTTTTTTGAATCACTTAAATTCACCCACTTGAGATTGCGAAGCGGCTGACAGACAAAATCAACAAGACACATTTGTTAGATGTTATTAGTCTAGTTTTTTCAAGTTACATAACTGTACAAAGCTGATCAATAAAAACATATGATTTTTATGTTACTTACTTTAGTTCCTTCCCACAACTTCTCAAGTTTGCTGTCACGCATGATTAGTTCCACAAGGAGCTCTGGGTTGGAAATACAATGCAAACATGTCATCGGAAAATACCTCCACTCTAGTAATGTAAGCTTAGGAGATAAATAGCTTAGTGCACCAAATAAATGACATGCATCTCCTCCACGGTGTACCGGTCCGAGTCTTAAGAACTGGAGATTAAACATTCCTTCAAAGGCTCTCTCACTCACATTTATTTTGTCTCCGTAAAACCTTATGCCAATAACACTTCTACTTCCCTGAAAACAGAACCAAAAATAAGGTAGAGAAGATTGCAATTTATCATACATGCTCAATTTGTAATGAGCAGTACTGGAATAAAACACTAATAGCAAAACTTACCGCTGCATCATCAGCAAGTACTTCACGAGTCTCTCTTTTATCGACCAGAAACTTGCGTTGTCCAGGCTCAGTGGACTGTTTGCGGACAATATCTCTACCCAGCTGGACTACCAGATCATGCATAATCACACTTCCACTTTCCAAAGATATGAGAGACTTGTCAGCTAAGACGTTAAGCCGTCGTCTCACATCAGGAAATCTCTTTGAAAGATGCTCTACCACTTTCTCTATATTTTCATAGTTGAAAAAGCAGGCCACATGAAGAAACAAATCTTTATTTTCATCAGATAATGCGTTATAACCGAACATCAAGATGCTCTCAATTTCTCCATCAAGGCACATCCTTAGATCTGGTAGTGAATCTTCCCACTCCTGCTTGGACAGTCCACGAAAGTAAGATCCCATAACCCTTAGTCCCAAAGGGAGGTTACCGACGAGTATTGTAACTTCCAATACAAGCTTCTCAAAACCTTCTTCAGGGGACTTTTGACCAAAAGCATACATACAAAACATTTGATTAGCCTCACAATCTGATGGATAATCAACCTTGTAAATATGACTGATCCCATGTGCCTTCAGAATCTTTCGATCTTGCGTTGTAACGATAATCCGACTTCCATGACCAAACCACCGAGTTTCTTTGGCCATAGCTTCTAGCTGTACTAACCCATCAACATTATCAAGAACAACAAGAACTTTCTTGTCTTTCAGTCTTTCTCGTGCAACTCCCAAGTGAGAAATCTTGAGATCTTCCTCCTTCTGGTTGAGTAGTTGAGACAAAAGCTTTTGCTGCAAATGCAACTTCACATTGTAGTCGTCTGAACAAACCGGTGGCGTATACATTTCTTTGACATTCAACAGAAAGACACTGTATTGAAAAGTATGGGATAGTTGATTGAACAGACACCTAGCAATGGTGGTCTTCCCAATCCCAGCCGGCCCCCAAATCCCTATCATCCTCACTTCATCCAAATCTGTGCCTAAAAACGGCGAAATATTCTCAATATGAGCTTCCATCCCAATGAATATATCGAGATCTCTTGGCGGCGAGGAGTTGAACAACTTCTTTGCAACCTCAGTGGCAACATCTTCGATCATTTTTGCCTCATTATCCCTTATACAACATATTCAAAATATATCCAAGTCAATTACAATTGTTCAAAATATATTCATAGTTATTACGGATAAAAATATTTCAAACCGGGAATCTAAGGGGTTTTAATTAATATATAAAGGATTAGAGCTAATATAAGATTATCTCTTAATAAAAACCCGAATCTAACAATAGCTTGATTTGTGTTTGGAAAAATTATGAATAAGATGACAAACCAGTTCTTTGAATGGTAACCAGCGAGGGTGGCCACTTTTGTTAGAGCTTCACTCCATTTCCTAGTAACCTCGTTTCTTTTACCTTTACAAGTTTTATTAAAGACTTTCCCAAACTCACCGGCCTGTTTCTTGACATCAGTTGGATCCACTTTATAGAAAACCGGCATCACCGTTTGACCTAACTCTTCCTTACAGTTCATAATCTCCACTAACTCGTCAAGACACCAAGAGGAAGAAGCGTATCTTTTCGAGAGCAACACAATCGCGATTCTTGATCCTTGGATTGCCTTCTTGAGCTCAGGGCCGATAAACTCTCCTCTAGTGATCTCGTTATCAATGAACATGTTTATTCCTTTGCTCCCAAACTCCTTGACAAGATGACTGAGAAAGGATGTACGGACATCTGCTCCGTGGAAGCTCGGGAAGACATCGTGTATGCAGTTACTAGGCAAAGACGACTTGGGAGATGGTGGAGATGAAGATGCAGAAGAAGAAGCAACTATTTTGTTTTCTTTGACTTTGAACTTTGCATAAACAAAAGAAAAGATTCTACTACACAAAAGCGTAGCAACTATCACAAGGAGAAGGTAAAGATCCATTACTACGCTGGAGAGAAGATCTTTAGATCACAGAGATTTTACGAGATCTAGAGGGTAATGATTTTCAAAGAGTTTTGTGTGTATAATGAGAAAACGTTGACGTTATTGACTGGCAATGTTGACACTAGCAAGAGAGAAACTAAGCTTGACGGAAATAAAGTTATCTTTTTACAGAAAATAATTGAACCACAGAGAAAGCCATCATGTAGGTTCCACCATTCTTGTAAGTTTTATAAACAGAAGTTCTTGGATATTTCCTGTGAATTGCATATGAAATTTCCCTTTTAAATATGATCAGTCCGGTTCAAAACTAATGCTTTGTTCATCTTAATAAATATAAAGTCCCCACATATATTCAAATAACAACAAATTAGCCGACATCCCATTCTTTGTTTTTCTAAAATATCTAATTAACTTTTTTGTCGACATCCATTTCGTTTAAAACCCAAATATTATTAACTCATTCAGATTGCAACTGGTTATATCTAAAAACTAACCAATCAGGTAAAATTTAAGCTTTTGATGGTAAACTAATATAAAAGAAAACTAAGAGTAAATTAAAAAAAAAATTTAAAAGAGAAAATAAATGGAACTTCTTGTATTTATTAACACACTGAAAAATAAAACATGATTTTCGATCGGACAAATATGAGTAGTCACAAACATGATTCGTGATTGAGATTTGTGATTGGAGTCTAACTTGGTTGGAATGTAATTATAACTTTTATACATCTCAATATCTCATTAACTTTTCAAATCGGAAAACTTAAATTATCCACATAAATTTTATCTTTGTACCACTAATATTCTTGTAATCACCACCCAAATCAAAGTCTCCGGATACTGGATAGACGTTGGTTGATAAACACACAGATGACAGAATCTAACATGGTTGTGGAATATCACAAGTGCAACCTTCAAGCATCTTTATATAATTTGTTTTAAAAATACATCAAAGTAGGAGGATGAATAATCAACGCAAGCTCTTGTATCCATAAGTCTTGTTCAAAAAGCATAAATGAGAGTATTTTGGATATTAAATGCAATAGAAAAAAAAAACAATAAAGAATTTTCATTTCCATACACACCAACCCAATTAAAAATTTATATAAATTTTGTATAATCAGTAAAAGTCTCATTTTCTTGTGCTTGTGTGTCCGAGATGTTCTGCGTCTTAACCTATCAGTACTTACGTGTGTTTGTGTTATATTTATGTTACAGAGACCACTAAAGAATTTGTGGAGAAAATGAATATGAAACCAGGAAAAAAAGTGTTAGATGTTGGTTGTGGCATTAGTGGAGGTGACTTCTATATGTCTCAGAAGTATGATCTCTATCTGTAAACATGATCTCGTTCGCATTAGAACGTGCTATTCGACTCAACTGCTCGGATTGCACCACAAAACATTACCCAGATAATTCGTTCGATGTCATTTTTTTTTTTGTACCTAAGCTGCACATCCATGTACCTCAGCTTTTTTTTTTGTACCTAAGCTTTATCTCTATTTCTTCTGTTATAAGTTTATCACTGTGAATGCTTAATTCATTCTCTTTGAACAGGACAACCCAGCTTTGTTCAGGATTCTCTTCAAGTGTCTTAAACCAGGTGGTAAAGTGCTCATAAAGCTGACTACTGTAGGAGCCCAAAAGTACATCAAACAGAGAGGATATGATCTCCATGATGTTCAAGCCTATGGGCGGGTTCGTTTTTGCTTCTTCAATGATAAAAAAAAAAAGTTTTATTTTCTTTTGGCTTTGATGTTATTGTGTACTTTTGAATGTTGTTTGGTTTACCTTCAGTGCTTTCGCTTAAGATAACACAGAGTTCCTTCTCGGTTTCTATCCTAACTTGCTTTAATTTTGTTGAATAATTGGCTTGGTGATCTTGAGAACTGGTATGTATGAACCAAACAGCTAGGGCAATAAACTTAAATATTCATACAAATACAAAAGCATTACAAACTAAAAAAAAACAGAACCAACCAACTTATTTCAACTTGTTCCACCACTTAGCTGACGAGCCTGAGACTCCCAAAAGAGCCTAACAGTGGAATAAATCAAAGAAGGCTCAGCCATCGCACCATTACCATAATCACCACACGCTAATCTCTTCTTAATCGGAGGAATAAGCGTGACTCCAAGCTCATCAAGCGAACAAAGATGCCTCTCCGTAAAAGGATTCTCCCACATCAAAGTATTCATCGCTGGTGCAACAAAAACCGGTTTACTATAATCCCAAGCTCGAATAATACACGTGAGCAGATTATCACACAACCCACCAGCAATCTAATAAAAAAAAAGACACAAAAAAGTAAGCAAAGTTTTGTAATGAAAAAAATTTGGAATTGTTTTTTTTTTTTTTAAACCTTAGCTAATGTGTTAGCAGACAAAGGAGCGATGACGATGACGTCAGCCCAGCGTCTAAGCTCGATGTGGAGCACGGGATCTCCGATCTTGTTCCAGCTCGACCACTCTTCTTCGTCGGTGTAGAGAGTGACTTCCCCTGGGAGAGAGAGCTTGTCGAGGAAGTGGAGAGATGACTTCGAGACGACGGCTTTTACTTCGGCCCATTCTGTGAAACAGTGGCAGAGGTTTCCGAATTTTATGGCCGCGACGCTTCCGCTCGCGGCGAGGAGGACGCGGGGTTTACGTGGTGTGGTTTGGACTTCCATGTCTTCTCTGTCTCGTTTACCGTTATCCATGGATGGTTCGACGAAAGGAACCCTAATTTGAGATCTGCTCGAGAAAATATCAAAATGTTTGAAGAGGGAAGAGAGTTAAGTGAGATAAAAAGGATTATCATTACTCTCTCACTCTAACTGGTCAAATGGGCCGTTGACTTTTTTATTTTGGGCCTTTTGTCCTTTTTGTGTGGGCTTTAGTTCTTACAGACGCAACTGAAAGGGATTTAAAAATTACTCTCTATCTCAATAATTTCTTCAACTTGCTTTAGGATTTCTGTGAATTTTAAAGGGTTATCTTTTATTAATTTTACAAGTTGTAAACTTTTTTAAGATCATGGACGGCCATTTTTTTTGCATCGATATCATCATCCATGTATAATATACATATGATAAAAAAGATATCTCTGTTTACTAAATGCTGTTATGATATACAGATCCACAGTTAGTATGTGGAATGTGGTTAATGTGATTTGCATTAACATACGCAGATTATCATCTTGTAATATACAATTATAAATACTTATCTTCTCTACATCCATTCCATTTTTTTTTGTAGTTAACTAGTTGATATAGACATGTCTTCTGCTGTGCACAAGACATGGAATAGATATGGAGATAGAAGCAACATGTAAAATGAAATTATTCATCCTCCTAAAACGATATATCAGCAAAAAGAGAGAAACAAAGATTCATAACAGAGAAAACATCCAAACACAGGAAATATCCCCTAATTTACATCAACCTCTTAATGTTTTAGTTAGAGACACACTGACATAACACCATCAAAAGAGTTTGTTTTTCTTCTTCCAACAAACTAAAAATCCTTATAGGTTTTTTAATTAAGATAGGAACCAACATCTAAATACTACTAAAAAGAACACTCCTAACCACAAACACCAAGGCTAATGTCTAGGCCGTTTTTTTGTTTTCAGATCATTATTCTTCAGAACAGAGCTTCTTGCATTGCCTCTGCATCTGTCTGGACCTGGGTCAGGGATATCGGGGCGTGTTCTTCTTCTCCTCCATCTCTTTCTTGTCCATGTCCCTCTCCCTCTCCTTGTGGTTCTTCAGCTTCAGTCTGTGTCGCCGCCTCCTCTGGCTGCACTTCTTCCACTGCTTGTGGCTCAACACTCAACATTGTTATTAAACCTTCCATCTTTTCTGCTGCTTCAACCACTGCTTGATTGTCGTTGTTTGTGATACCAGCTGTCAACACATTCAGGATTTCTTTTGCTTTCTCATTCTGAAACATTCAAAGACACAAAACCAAATAATAAGAATCAAACCAAAAAAATAAGACAACGGTTTTTTATTATAAAGACTTGACTTACACAGAGGTCAAGCTTTGCCTTGAGTTCTCCATATGCAGCTTTATCTGCCTCAGTAGCTCCCGTGACCGGCCATGTTGTGTTCTAGGTTCATAAAAAG
The DNA here is from genome assembly GCA_932364175.1 of Eruca vesicaria subsp. sativa. Classification (NCBI taxonomy): domain Eukaryota; kingdom Viridiplantae; phylum Streptophyta; class Magnoliopsida; order Brassicales; family Brassicaceae; genus Eruca; species Eruca vesicaria. The sequence goes on along the minus strand of CAKOAT010812931.1, from coordinate 46,802 downwards.
AATAAACGTTAGATATAAGTTCAGAAAATTGCACGACAGACAATAATGTTTAAATAAAGACAACACTTTTAAGTACTAATTGAGATACGTTTCTATTTAAGAGAAGATAAGAACTAAGACCGTGACTAAGTAAAGCATTAACAAGATTAATTATCATACTAAAGCGAAACACCACCTACCACTTAACCCTTAATTATCCAAAGACGATAAGGATAAGCCCAAAGTCGAGGGACACGAATATAATAAAAACACACCTGGGAGCTAGACACGTTTAGATTCTTTCTTACAAACTAAAAAAAACAGACAAGTGACACTGACATAATTCACAAATGATTGCCATAAAGTATCAACCTTTTCAATCCTAAATTGACGGCAGAGCAGTGAACAATACTAACATATGATCACATATAGACTCCGAAGTCGTTACCTTTCTGGGTCTACCAACGGGACGCCCTCTTCCACGCTTAGGCTTAGCAATAAGCCTATTCTTAACACCACCGATCTTAGGAGGTCTTCCTCGTCCACGCTTAATCCCAGGCGCAACCGCCACAGCCTCCCCACCTACTACAGCAACCGGAGCAACTCCAGAGTCAACTCTCCTCGGCCTCCCACGGCGTCTAGCTCCATTAGCAACGTAAGGAAACACAGAGGCAGAAGAGGAGACAGACAAAGGCTTCCTCTGTCTCCCAGCAGCTCTCCGACCCGGTGGCCTCCCTCTCCTCTTCATGATCACAGACATACCCACCGCAGGCCGTGGGATCGGAGCAGATCCGTCTTTCCTCGGACGACCACGCCCTCTCTTCGCCGACGAGGACTCCGTAACCCCCTGCGTCGGACTTGTTACATGAATCTGTGGTTGCTCCTCCCAGCTCGGCTGTCCGTTAAGCTGGACAGCGTTTGGTTGAGGAGAAGCTTCAGGTTTCGCCTTCGGAGGACGTCCACGTCCTCTCTTCAACGGCTGAGAAGCAGAGCCAGAAACAGAGCCAGAGACTGGATCAGGGTTGTTGCTGAGAGGAGACTCAGATCTGGGAGCAGAGAGACCAGCAGCGGCGGCGGCAGCGGCAACGGCGACGCTCTCGGGAGCGGAAGAGGTGGCAGCGAGCTTGTAAGACTTTTTAACCATGGAGAGAACTCCACAGTTCTTCAGAGTCTTGAGATGGTGAGTTAAGAGAGCCGCGTGAGCTGTGGGTAAAACAGGGTTAGATCTCTCGATGTACCTCGAAATCGCCATCTTGCTCGAACCCTCCGGCTCGTTCAAATGCGCAATCGCCTCTACAATCAACTACACACAAAAAGGTGAACACTTTATTAAAAGGGTCATCTCGATTTAGTATAAAGGAGGAGACTTTTTTTTAGATCGGAGCTTACTTCTGAGTAAGGAGGAGCTGTCGGCGTTTGCGTTTGGGGTTGCGTTTGCGGTTGAGGAGGGGAGACATGGGTGTTGAAGGAAGTCTGGTTTCCACCGTAGAAGGGGAGATTCGGAGCGGAGACAAAAGGGTTGTTGGAAGGTGGAAATTGAGGGAAAGGAGAGTACTGTTGAGGACGGTGAGGATCACTGGAAAGAGATGGATCCATTTTGAGACAGAGAAACAGTGAAACCAAAGAAAGAAAGAAAAGAAAAAAAGACAGCGGCAGGTGAGATTTAGTTTTTAGGTTTTTTTTTTTCCCTTTCTTTCTTTTGATTGATAATTGTTTTGTTTTTGTGGAAAAATATATAAATGTTAGGGGGGGAAGAAATAGAGAGAGGGATAGAGTTAGGTTTGAGAGGAGAGGTGGAGGATGGAGATATGCGAGTGAAGATGATAGGGTTGATTTGCTGTTACGTTAATCTCACCGTTGAATTTTTGTTATTATTGGTTTTTTGACGAGGATCGATGACGTGTCGTTTGGTTTTTGTATTTTTATTTTGAGATTTGTGTTTCTTTAGGTTTTTTTATTTTATTTATTTGGGCTTTTACCATTTGGCTAACATTTTAGATCCAAATGTACTTGAAATTAAAAAATGGACCGCCAATTTTTTCTAAAAGACCCGCCTCATTTTCAGTGTAAATTATTTTGTAAACATTAAAATCAAGGATATATCTTTTTTGAAAAAAAAAATGAGGAATATCAACTTGTACATAAAAGAAGCGCGTAGCAAGCATTGTTGCATTAAGTAACCTGTAATAATAAACTCCAATTTTTGAAACTGGCTGTAACAAACTCCATTAAGGAGTGTATGATAAGCAAACATAAAGGATGGTTCGCTTAGAAATCAGTTAACTGAGAATCTGAGATAATATGGGCGAATTCAGGGAGAAATTATAATGGGAACAAAGCATCAACCGAAGAAAGTTAATTATTGGATGCACTCAACTTCTAATATTTTTGTAATTTTACACAAAGAAAAAAGATAGTGAAAGTATAATTGTATATGCATTCAGTCCTTGCTCTTTACACTACGTTGCCATCTAAATTTTATTTCTAGAATAACAAATATAAAGAATTTTCAATCTATAAGCTTGTCTATATAAATTATAAAGCATTTAAGATTCTATTAGCATTGGATACAACCGTTTTTCTTCCTACTTTGAAAGAAATCCAAAGTTGACAAACGGACATTGTAAAATAACCAAGCAAAGAGATCATACCAAATACACTGAAATTTTGAAAATGATTTTTTCTTATGATCTTTTCATTGTAAAATGATTTTTCACATCCAATGATCTTATAACTGAAAAAGGTTTTGATAGCAATTGATGAAAACCAAAAACAAAACCATATTGTCGAGAATTATCATTTTACTCAAGACCGATCCGAAGTATAAGTAAGGCAAGTGATCGCTTAGAACATCATATTTTTAAAGGATAATTTAATTGTACATAAGATTTTATAAAAAAAAAAAATTATGCAGAATAAGGACATAGCGTTTTAAGTGAACTTAGAACATCAAGCAAACTATACGATTGTCAAAATAAATTAACGGACATGTGTGTTACTGCACGAGAAATATCAGCAGATTAGAAAATAAACTCAAAATAGCAAGTCGCCAACATAGCGAGAAGAAAATGAATTTCAACGTACCAATATATTTTGACCGATTTTAACCATAATCTATTCTTTAGGTCTTTCAAATGTTTATTTCGTTGGCCGCTCTATGCCTACCAATGTAAAACAACAACTATAATATATTCATTTATCACATCCACAACAGTGGAGATAGTGGGTGACCATTGAAGCTCCAAAACTAACCTTAGCCAAGTCGCTTTCAATGCAACATCTATCTACGTTTGTCTATTATCTATGCGTGTGTTGTGTGCGTGCGTGAGCGAGCTCAAAGCATATTTAAGCAAAGTCAAACACAGAAACAAACAAATATGCGGCAAATAAAAGACGAGAGAGAGACCAGACGACAACCAAATAGTCAAGGAGCACAATGACTAGAATACGAATCACGCTACTATCAAACTATGTCTGGACAATATTATTCTTACCAAATTCTATAAAATATCATATTATCCACATGTTTAAGTACTTTGTAATAATGGAAACGTTACATTTGTATATAGTTTTGTTGGAAACGTGTTTGCTCCAGTGCTTTGTCAAAAACTTACAGGCTTGGCTCTTGTAGAAATGTTTGATCCATAGAATATACCACATGTGTACCGTGTACGTTAATAAAAAGTAACATCCGAAGTGAAATTAAAACTTTTATAATAAAATATAAATAGTTTGAGGTCATATAATATTTCATTTGAGTGATCACACGAATACATTTGATGCATCATCTAGTAAAAATGACAAACTGCAAACGAAAAGAAAAGAAAAATGTATGCTGCACAAAATCCATATTGCTATTATTCTCTCTAGTTTGGTAAATGAGGAAGGTCTCAGTCTAAGAAGTAAAGTATAGAGATCATAAACTACTGTTTGAATGTTTACATGAACCGAATATGTTCACTGAGATTTTGGCAATATCAGTCTTAAGTCTTAGCAACATCATTTAAAACCATTTTTTGCACATGTTAATGGGC
>CAKOAT010812931.1:0-41602 GCA_932364175.1 Eruca vesicaria subsp. sativa | reverse complement strand
TGCTAGAGGTTTTGATCTCTATGGTTTGAACTGCATTAGAGGATGATGACTAACCTGGTTTCTCAAAGCGGAGTTTTTAAAGGAAGTTAAGAAAATGTATTTAACTTTTAACTAAAAAAACTAAAAACTGGTTCTTAAATAAGGACTTTAAGAACCGGTTCTTAATATTTTTAGTTAAAAGTTAAAATACATTTTCTTAGTTTCCGTTAAGAATATATCATAAGAATCCCGGATTAATCATAGTCCTAGGGTTCAATCTAGATATATTACTAATGGTCTCTCATAAAAAAGGTTCCTAGATTTTTGTTAGTAATAGTGGAGATAAAGCACTTAATGCTTTCTACTTCAGGCCGTGAGTTCTGAGACATTGATGTTGTTTTCGAGCTGATGGAATCAGATCTTCACGAGTTGTCAAAGCCAACGATGATCTTACACCTACGCATTACCAAGTTTTTCCTGTACCAGCTCCTCCTCGCCTGAAGTTTATTCACACGGACAACTGCAAGTGCCTTGGCTACTGTTACTCTAACCATCTACTCAACCGAATTCAAAACTTGAGTTTGACTTTGAAAGAAAAAAGATAGTGAAAGAAGACGTCAGCGAATTGATCTATAGAGAGGTACACACTTATGTCATACCTTTTTTCTTTTTTTGGTTTTCTTGGACTGGCTATGCCTGAACCATGGAAAAATGTATTGTCCCCCCCCCCACACACACCTTATTCCTATCTAATTGTAGTTCTTACAAAAACTTGAATGTGAAACAAGGCAGATATTAGAGTATCATCCTCAGATGCTGCAAGAATATTTTTGAGGTGGAGAATGTGTACCAAGGTGCATTATAAAACTTACAAGCATTTTTTTAAAAAAGTTACTACAAATGATGACAAGTAAGATAAATATTTTTGTAATCCAAACGAAATGTAGTGGTGTTGTAAAAAAGGTTACTACAAATTATGGCTTGCCTCAAAAGATCGCAGCTCTCCAACTTGATTGTGATATTGCTTATTGGGGAATGAAGCTTCTTGCTAACAATAGACGGATGATTCATATACACATCTCTCAGAAAAGAAAAAAACAAGAAGAGATGGTACGTGTCTCTGTTTCTGTACCTTTGAGACATTTACAAACTAATCTTTGTTAGATACTGAGAGACATGAGTTCTGAACAACCAATCTTAAATCTTCATTGTCTTCAAGTTTCCCAGTGATTCGAGTTGTGTTACTTGAATAAAAATTATGGTTGTTTGTTTGCCTGACCCTAACATATATATGTATTATATATATATGTTATGCGTATGTATAATGATCATCACTTCATCCTCCAATGATAGAGAAACATTTTCGGTCGTCCCAATTGCTTTCGATTAATTTGTTCTCTTTGCGGTTTAATTATCGATTTAGCGCTTGTGGGAATACTGTTAGGAACAAAATTTCTAAGCTACACGAAGTTTACACTAATATACTAATATGGTGGAAACCATCCAATATATAAAAATGTGTCAAGAACTACACGAAATATATGTTAATACATGCCACATGTACGAAGTAAATGATATTATGGTGGCAACATCACAATCGGATTTAATTATTAAATTTAATAAAATTAATAAACTTAATATTTTTTGTTAAACTTAATAAATTTATTAAACTTAATAAAATTATTAAACTTAAGAAAATTATTAAACTTAATAAAATTATTAAACTTCATAAACTTAATAAACTTAACAAACTTAATAACTTATAAACTTAATAAGTTATTAAACTTAATACACTTAACAAACTTAATAAACTTAATGATTTATTAAGTTTAATACATCTTATTAAGTTTAATAAATCTTATTAAGTTTATAAAGTTTATTAAATTATTTTGTTTATTAGTTTTAGGCTTCTAGCTTATTAAACATAATAATTTTTAAAAACTTAATAAACTTAATAAGATTTATTAAACTTAATAAGATGTATTAAACTTAATAAATCATTAAGTTTATTAAGTTTGTTAAGTATATTAAGTTTAATAACTTATTAAGTTTATAAGTTATTAAGTTTGTTAAGTTTATTAAGTTTGTTAAGTTATTAAGTTTGTTAGGTTTATTAAGTTTAACAAAAAATATTAAGTTTATTAAGTTTTAAAAAATATTATGTTTATTAAGTTTATTAATTTTATTAACTTTAATAATTAAAATCAATTAAGTTTATTAAGTTTCATAAATTACGGATTGACCCCATTAACTTAGCTTAAGAACAATTAAATCCGATTGTGATGTTGCCACCATAATATCATTTACTTCGTACATGTGGCATGTATTAACATATANATAAATTACGGATTGACCCCATTAACTTAGCTTAAGAACAATTAAATCCGATTGTGATGTTGCCACCATAATATCATTTACTTCGTACATGTGGCATGTATTAACATATACTTCGTGTAGTTCTTGACACATTTTTATACATTGGATGGTTTCCACCATATTAGTGTAAACTTCGTGTAGCTGAGAAACTTTTTTCCATACTGTTACTTGCTTTACATGTATCATAAAGAAGACTGTAATCAAGATGATTAAGCAGACAGTAATTAATCAAGGTGATTACTTGCCTAAAGTAAGCGTAACAAATCAATTAAGTAGACAACTAGTAGTAGTTGGAGTAGGTGGCTGTAGACTAGTAGACAGAGTAGACATGCATCATTCAACATTTGTCACATGCATCATTCAACATTATATGCCATTGTCTACAATTCAGTGATATGAATGCAGTCTCCATACACTTTACATCCTTTTGTGTATTTTAGATTCTTACTTTAATCAAACCAGTTTTGAACACATAATCAAGCAAGTCAGCAAAAAACACAGACATAATTAAGCAGTAACCAGATAAAAAATCTCCGAGAATGATTTATTAACCAAATCAAAATTGTCTTGGATAAAACCAAAAGGGTAGATTCAATAATACAAATTTAGCTTTAAGAGAAAAAAAAAGAGAGAATAAGAAAAATCAGTTAAACTTAGCGTTAGAGAAGTTCATCTCAGGATGCTGAGACATAAACTTCTTCATCATATCTTGCTTCTCAATCTCATCACTCGTTGGGAGTCCCATCTGCTTCTGCCTCTGATCAAACATCATCTTCTCAACGCTGCTTCGAGTTTCCGGGTCTAAATCAGACAGTTTGCTGCTCTCTGGCTCAACCTTCTGAGTGTCAATCTCAGGCTCCCCTTTCACGCAATACTTCCACCACTGCATCTGGTCCTGCTTTGTCAAGAGCACCGATATGACCTTTTGATCCTCTATGTTCCAGAAGCAGTCGTCAGGCTTCACAGCACTGAAGAATTCTCCATCGATGATGAGATCTTGCCCTTTGAGACCAACTTTAAGACGGTTCTTCTTGATTTCACATGTGACTGAACGTGACTTCGTGCCGCTAGGAACTGGAATGGTGATTGTGACCTCCTGAAGATTCTGTGTCCATGAGTACGTCTCAAAGTCGAGCCCGTTGCCTTTGTTAGGAACTGCACAAAACAGAACATCAAGTTAGTTTACAGTTAATATCTAATCTTTCTCCAAAACCCTAATTCATATAAGGACTTACTGATGGGACGTGGTTTCTGTTCCTCTTCCTTCTTAGGTTTATCCACCTCCATTGGTTCCGTGGGCTTCAAGCTTTCCTTCTTTTGCACACTCTCCTTCGCCGGTTTCTTCTCAATAGGCTTCAGGGGCTCCTCGGCTTCGGCTTCCCTCAACCTCTTCTTAGCTGACGTCAGAGCAGTGGACACTTCCTTCTCGGCCGAGTCTTTCAACAGAAAGTCGCTCTCTTTCCCCATAAAGTCAAGAACTTCCTCCAAAAACACTAGAGGGTTTGAAGGATCGAGACTTGCCTTGAACGGCACTGATGGTCTCTCCTCTTGCATCTCAGAGATAATGGCCATTGGTTATCGAAAAGCTATTAGGAGTTCCTTGCTGATAAATATCCGAATGAAATTTTTGTAGTCGACAATGAAACAGAGAGGTGAGTATTTATAGGGAGAAGTATAAACGCAAAAAAGGAAGTTCGAGAAAAAGCAGAGAGTAAAGTTTTCCAAAATTCATTACTTTCCTTTATTCATAATATATTTTTCTATTTATCATTCAATTTAATAATATGGAAATTTGCAATTCCCTAAAAATAATTATACAGTTTATGACACTCTAATTGATTTAGAAGATTAAGATTTGTTTCTAGAAAAAAGGAATAAGATTCGTGTATTTCTATATTATCCTATTTTTATTTGAAATAATATTTTTAATATTTGCGTGAAAATCCTATTGACACTTGACAGAAAACAAAATTTGTTGAAATCTGTTGACAAGAAAAAGAAATAAGGGGTATTAATAGGAATTGAATTTATAATAATTCTTAGAATTTGTGTTATTGGTTTATAGATTCTCACATTCTTATTAAAATTTAGTGTTATTAGTTTGATGACTCTATAATTCTATACAAAATCATTTGTTATTCAAAAAATTTAGATTTTTTTGATTCTATAAATCTATTAAACTAAATGTTATTGGAAGTTGGATTCTTAATATTTAACTCACAAAACAAGATTTTTAAAATATTACATGTTTTTCTTGGATTTTTAAAATCATTACGTTAATTTATTTTCATAGATTTTAAAATATACAAAATTGTTTATAACTCTTTCCAAATTTTTTAAAAATCTCAATTTTTAAAATCAACAAACTCTATAAGAATCTAAGTCCCACTAACACCCCATAAGATTTGATATGCTACATGATAATCTATATATATAAAGGAGAGTTTGCCTCCCTCCTGCCTATGCCATGTCAGAAAATACCTCTCCAGCGAACTGACAATTGTTTGAGTTGAATGGGCCTCGCGTTTTAATTTGTTTGGGCCTCAGTTTTTACAACCACGGCTCGTGTGTTTGTGTGTCTTCTCTCCCGAAGATAGGGTTCTGTTCCTTCTACGCGCAGAGCAGCCGCCATTGATACACCACTCATCTCCTCACTTTCATCGTCGATTTCGTTTCCTTTTCAGATGTTACTGATAGCTTCGAGAATTAAACACACCCCCACGATCTATAATCAATTCCCTCTGATCTGATTATAGTCGGTGGTGGAGATGTTTATATATATAGAGGTTATTCCTTCCCATTCTCAGCATCATTCCCGTTCTTTTCTCACTAATCTAAATAGTTTTCAGTGTTAATGGCTATGTCTAGGGTTTTTTTCTCCGATCTGAAATCTGGACGTTGCTCCTCCACCGTCGAGGTCCGCCTCCTCCGGTTCTGGGAGGCCCAGAATCCACGCCGTGGAGGCGAATTGATGTGGATAGATTTGTTGATGGTCGATGTTAATGTATGTGTTCTGTCTTAAATACAGTCAAACATCATTCCAACAGCATCTGTTTTAATCTCTGATGATTTTTATTAATTCTTTTCCAGGCCACCATGATGCGCGCTACCATCAATGCCAGCCGTGTTCTGTCCTAAGCCAGGAGTAAGTAATTTTACTAATATCAGTATCTTAACTCATGTTCATATTAATTTATAAATTGTTTGTTGATTATGCTTCTTTCTCAATGTGATCATGTTTGTATCTTCTCATCATTTCACCTTATATCTAAAGCTTCATCTCAAATTCTTCTCTTCACATTATTCACTATTCACAAATAAACGCAGCGGAGATTGGCTTCCAAATCTCTGAAATCTTCCGGCAACCTCACTCCTGGCTTGGGGAGTCGGAGCTGTGCAATGAATTTTCCTGGCTTGCAGAGAAGGTTGGAGGTGGTGATGATGATGGTTCTTTCGTCAACTGAAGAAGAAGGTAACACGTTCAATATTTTCTTCAGAGTTCTGGAGGAGAACCGTGTGACTGAAGCAGAAATGAACTTGCTTGATTTGTAAGTGATGTGTTCTCTGGTGATACTAGGTGCTGAAGTTGGAGACATGTATATTATTCCTAAAGTCTACGCTCTATTAACTATGATGAGTTGATGTCGTATACATATGTTCCTTTTACTATTATATCTCATGAGTCATGTATAATCTGACTTTTTGTGATGCAAGAAGTTCTAGGGCTCCTTCTGCAGGGTGTAGTTGCTGCTAAGCTTTCTGCTCAGCTCTTACCTTGGTCATATGTTGTAGGATATTTGTATATCTTCCTCCATTCATCAAGAAACAGGTTCAATTTTTTCAACATTAGACTTCTCTTTGTTTTACACCTAAGCAAAAAATATGGATGCTTAAATGATGCTCTTCTTTGTTGTTGCAGCTACTTCTCCATCCTCAGCCTAATGATGCTGCTCAGCTATCCCAAGTAAGAAGAAAATGTGGGAACTAATATGTTTAAAAAAGGTTCTGTGAGAATAATGCAGGAGATGACAAGTCCCACATCAAATGGTACTTTAGAAGTTATAGAAAACAAGAAAACTGAATCAGTGCCGTAACGTTTTCATGGTGAGTCTAATGAAAGTTATTATAGCACGGTGGAGAAGTGGTTGTAGGGTCATGGTGACGGCGGAGTCGAGTCGCTTGGAGGTGGTGTGGTCATGGCTTGGAGTTGATTGTTGTATGACTTAAAATAACACAGATCAGAGTAGAGGAGAGAAGGGAAGAAAACAAAGGTAAAGAAGAGAAGGAAGAAGATAGTTTCAAGATAGGTTTTTGCCTGTGCATTTTTGATATCTGCCAAGCTACAAAGGACAGATTATTAGTAGTTTGGTTACATTTACTTATAAGTTACTTTTTGGTTCTAACTGCGTCGTCATTCACTATTAGTCTTCTCGACTAGATTATTTGATAGTGATGTAGAACTAAAATAAAAGTTCTGTTAGATATCTAACTTTATTAATTTATTAATGTATTATTTGTAAAAATATTTTAAATTATTATGCGACCAAATTTCTACAGATAATTTTAACTTTTTCATTAGGATTTGAGAATCTATTTTAACTCTTTGTTTTTGTTCAAGTAAAAGTTGGACTCCAAGAACCAGTATTTTGATAAGTATAATAAAAAACTAAAAGCAAAAAGGTTTACAGGACCGTGGTTTTGTTGTTTTAAAGAGTAACATTATTGGAATAAATTTTTACTCCGTCCATACATTTACAAATAATACCTTTGGATTTAAAGGTATTTATGTCTTATGGTATTGGTGCTCCACATGTCAATGAAATCAATAAAGCTTTTACCACCAATAGAAATTGAGTTTGTTTATTATTGTTCCTCAATTTTGATACCACGATCAAACAGAAGACTATACAATTTTGACTATTAATTAAACAATCATTATAGCCTTTCGTCAAATCATCACACACAAACCGACTGGTGGATATAATTTGTTACTCAAAATTGTAAACCAATGCTTCGGAGTAAACAATCCGGCCATTGCATTATATAATATAAACACAACCCAATTTAACCAGTCATTACATCCTGTTTTGGTGTCAGGGTCTGAGTAAATAGGGTGTGATCGCCCCGGAGCTCATACCAATTTTTTTTTTAACGAAAATTTATGTTTAAATTACATATATAACATTACATTTAAAAAATCTAATTATACAAAATAATTTAACTCTTTACAAAGTTCAAACAAAAAAAAATATTTTTTTTATAATTTTCTTTGAAAAATATATTAATAGCTATAGGGTCCAAATAAAATTTTGCTCTAAAAATTTAATATATAAGATCTAAACTTTTTTTTTTTTGCACTAGGACCCATCAGAACCTTGAGCCGGTCATGTTTAGTGTCGTTTGTTTAATTGGTTATTGTCCATGGTATCATACTATTCAAAACCTGACCAAACAAATCCTATATAGCCCTTCAACAACAAGGCAACCAAAAATGTCACATACTCAAAATTATAGAATTTTCCTTCAAACTTATTAGTGTGCAATAATGATGACCTTCATTTTATTACTGAATACACCCTCAAAATACATTCAAACTAAAATATTTAACAATGAGAACTTCACCCTTTATTTGTAAACAACATAATCAATAGAAAACAAAACAATATTCTGCCAAACAATGATTTTACAATGTGTTCATATGCATAGTTATCGCCCTCTACATATTGTCATGTCATTAATTCGAGATCCCTGGACCATAATACTCTGTGTTTCGTTTAATTCAGAGCGTCTATAATCTTAAAGCCACAATTAGGATCTCAAAACTGTTCAGTTCAGATCGATTAGAAAAGTCAATGTAGAAAATTAAATTAAAAATATTTACTTAATCAATATAAGAATTATTATTAGAGAAAAATAAATCATTTTAACCTTGAATATATGATCAATTCTTTTTAAAAAATAAACAACATAAAAACCATTTGAAACCCTGAAAATATATCAATACCATAAACTTTTAATGTGGAAATAACTATTATAAACAAGTAAAATATATCTCATCACATATAATCTCTCTTTAGCTACAATTTTCTAGAAGATAAAAAATCATTCTCATATACATTTCTTAGAAATGCAAATAAAATACAAACTACAAAATCATATAAAAATAATAACTTAGATCACACTTAAAGTATATCCTGCCCGTAGGGCGGGCCAACCCTAATATCATAATACAATACTTCCAATTAAATGAGAAAGTGAGATTGTTGCCAAAAAAAATGAGATAGTGGGATTTTCCGAATCTTTATGTGAAAATAAGAATCAAACTAGATTTCGACCCGCACAACCGTGCGGGTATTTTAATACAAAAATATTTCAAATTATATAATAAAATATATCAATAAATAAGTATAATTTCGTTCTGTATGCTATCCAATTTTATAATAATTTTTATGTGACTTATAATATTATTAATATAAAATTGATAAATTTGTATTTTTGTAACAATGTTTAAAAACATTATTATGTAAGATTACTAATTTATATATTTTGTTTTATTTTTAAATTTGAAATCTATGTAAAAATTAATTAAGTTAGACTTACATAATACATAAAAAAATCTGGGATATAGTTAAAAGTATTTTATATAATTTTAATTGTTTGTTTATAAATTAAAAATGAATTAAAAATTTAATTATATTTTATGATAATTAAAATTTTAATCAAATAATTTTTGAAGCTATATCTTGAAAAAGATTCTAAAAGATTTTTAAAAGATTTTGTTAGAATTTTATTAAAACTATTTATTTGTATTTCAAATAAAAATTAAAGATATGAAAAGATATTATAATGTTATGTAAAATTTTATAAAACTTTAAAGATAGTCCAAACTAAAATATCATACATGAAGTGAGTCATGACTTCTCTTTTAATATAATAGACTAGATTTCGACCCGCACAACCGTACGGGTATTTTAATACGAAAATATTTAAAGTTATATAATAAAATTTATCAATAAATAAGTATAATTTGATTATGTATACTATCCAATTTTATAATGATTTTTATGTGACTTCTATTATTATTAATATAAAATTTAGAAATTTGTATTTTTGTAACAGTTTTTATAAACATTATTATGTAACATTACTAATTTATATATTTTGTTTTATTTCTAAATTTGAAATATATGTAAAAACTAAATTAAGTTGGACCTACATAATATATAAAAAAAATTTAGGGATATTGTTAAAATTATTTTACATAATTTTCAATTTTTGTGTATAAATAAAAAATGAATTAAAATTTTAATTATATTTTATGATAATTAAAATTTTAATCAAATAGTTTTGAAATTATATCTTGAAAAGATTCTAAAAGATTTTTAAAAGATTTTGTTATAATTTTCTTAAAACTATTTATTTTTATTTCAAACAAAAATTAAAGAAATGAAAAGATTTTATAATGTTATGTAAAATTTTATAAAATTCTAAAGATGGTCCAAACTAAAATATCACACATAAAGTGAGTAATGACTTCTCTTTTAATATAATAGATATATTTTTAGATAATTATCTGATTAAGTAATTAATTAATTAATCAACCAACCTTATTAATAAACAATACTAATCAATCTCCATCATCACTATTATAAGTGTGAATACCAACATTGATCCTCTCCAGATCTTAGTCACATCCTGATCTTCTCCCTCACTAACCTCTCAACTCATGTTTCTTTTTCTCCTCCTCCTCTCTACTTCCCGCTCCGGCGAATCTTCGCCGCCGGGAGACGCCACCGGTGAGCTTAACAGAAAAAGTTTTCCAGAGGGGTTCGTGTTCGGAACCGCCACGTCAGCATATCAGGTCGAAGGAGAGACGTACCAAGACGGTCGTGGTCCAAGCATATGGGATGCCTTTGTCAAGCTTCCTGGTTAATAATCATCATTATCATATTTTAATTACCATTTCACTTAATTGATTAATATTTAAACAGTTTTTTGTTTGGACACTGAAAAATAAAAACAGGCAAGATTGCAAACAATGCCACGGCTGAGTTGACAGTGGACCAGTATCACCGTTACAAGGTAGGTACCACTTATTGTTAATCTTATGTATTTTCAGTCTAATCATAAGTTTGTTCAATATTCATGATAAAAATGATAAATACAATATCAGGAAGATGTAGATTTGATGATGTCACTGAACTTCGATGCCTACAGATTCTCCATCTCGTGGTCCAGAATATTCCCTGGTACACTAATGTGTCATATTTATAAAGTACTTACATTGTTTATACTATACTAGAGGTTAAGATTGATTTTATTATAACTTCAAGCTTCTGAACACAGATGGAACCGGTAAGGTCAACTGGAATGGAGTTGCTTATTATACCAGACTGATTGATTATTTGGTCCAAAAAGGTATATACTCATATAACACATTCATATACAGTTGACATTGTTATTATTTTATTATTTTTGTCTCTTGAGTATACGTTAATGCTTAGGGATTACACCGTATGCGAATCTATACCACTATGATCTTCCTCTGGCTTTGGAGCAGAAGTATAAAGGCTTGCTTGGTAGACAAGTTGTGTAAGCACCACTCTGTTAACTATCTTCTCTTCTCTAGTCTCTAATGCAAAACCAAAAAGTTCGATCTAATGAGGAACCTACAGGGAGGATTTTGCGGATTACGCAGAGTTTTGTTTCAAGACATTTGGAGATAGAGTGAAGAACTGGATGACATTCAACGAGCCACGAGTAGTAGCTGCTTTAGGTTATGATAACGGTATTTTCGCACCAGCTAGATGCTCTAAAGCCTTTGGAAACTGCACCGAAGGAGACTCTGCCACTGAACCTTACCTCGTTGCACATCACCTTATCTTGGCACATGCATCAGCCGTCCAAAGATACCGCCAACATTACCAGGAGAAACAAAAGGGAAGGATTGGTATTCTTCTTGATTTCGTTTGGTTCGAGCCACTTACCAGTAGTGAAGCAGACAATGACGCTGCTCAGAGATCAAGAGACTTCCATCTCGGATGGTAATGGTTCAAGCTTTTGGACGTGTTAAAGTTTGGTGAGCTTATACATATCATCCTTTAATGGGTTTTTTTTTTCAAAGGTTCATTCACCCTATAGTATATGGAGAGTACCCGAAGACAATGCAGGACATAGTGAAAGAGAGGCTTCCAAAATTCACCGAGGAGGAAGTGAAATTGGTGAAAGGTTCCATAGATTTTGTGGGAATAAACCAATACACGACTTATTACATGTCCGCTCCACATCTCACAACCGAACCTAAGGATATGGGTTATCAACAAGATTGGAACGTCGTTTTTAACTGTAAGTTCTTATTCATATACATTCGTCCTTATGAGATTGCATTGTGACAATTAATATGTAGCATTACTGAGAAACCTCAATGTCTTGACATGCAGTTGCAAAGGATGGGAAACCAATTGGTCCAAGAGTGAGTAATGTTTTTTCATTTGATTTTTCTTAAGTCTCGTTAACTACTTAGTGTTTGCTTATGAATTAATCTAATTTTATTTAGGCACATTCGGGATGGTTATACAACGTACCATGGGGACTGTACAAGGCCATGATGTACGTTAAGGAACATTATGGCAACCCTACTATGATTCTCTCTGAAAATGGTATTAACAATAAAACCCTCAATATCTTTATTTGTTATATTTTCCCAAGATTTATAGCAATGTGGAGTTTTAGATTTGTATATAATCTTTATAGGTATGGATGATGCGGGCGACATTACGCAAGCTCAAGGAGTTAATGACACAACAAGAATCACGTATTATAGAGACTACTTAACTCAGCTTAAAAAGGCTGTAGACGATGGAGCCAATGTAACTGGATATTTTGCGTGGTCATTGCTTGATAATTTCGAATGGTTATCTGGATATACTTCAAGGTGCAGAAGTTAACTTATGAATGTACATTGTGTATGTGGTTATTTTCTAAGCTAATGCTTATGTTTTTGTCTAGGTTTGGGATTGTGTACGTTGATTACAAGGACTTGAAGCGATACCCCAAGATGTCTGCTTTATGGTTTAGACGTTTTTTGAAACGGGACCAGTTATGAGATCAATGTGTCCATGATTTGGATATATGTGTTCTTTATTTGACTTTCCAACGCTAATAAAATTTTCATCAGCAAGAAGTTGTGTCCTTGTATATATGTAACCTTCAATAATGTGTATACACTGGTATATTCTCATCATCATCATCCTCAAGATTACATGTACCATGGTAATAACAAAAAGTTAATCTAAAATGCATGATGATCAATTTTCGTTGTTGTTTGGTTCTTTATCATGTTTATTGTAGAAACATGTGTCTTGTAAGTTGTAGAAGGATTTTTTTACCAAAAAAATATTGTAGAAGGAATCTTCATAGACTTGGACTATCCACGTTAATAGATTAGATTAGATGCTACGTTGCTTTTGAGACCGAATAATGCAATGAAATCATTCCCCTACGACAGTATAAAAAACCTATAGCACGACTATTTACATCACATGGTATCTAGTTTATATTTTCACATTTTTAACCTTAAATAACGTTCTTTGAAATTTGTGGCTTTGTGCGCATAGAATCAAAAGCAGATGTAGTTTATTTTTATTTAACGTTGGTGTTGTCCTTATTCTCATCTCACTCGCAGTTAGAGTTATTGCTTTGGAGAGTGTTATAGGAAGAAGACGTTTTCACGTGACGATTTGTGGGGGGAATGGTCCAGTCCTGCCTGCCTATGGATCCACGAGGACTTTTAACTTATTGAATTAAGATGTGACTGCTTTCCCTTGTCGGCTTCTCTGCGTCCACGTTTTCGGCTTTGGTCCTTTACGATTCGCGTGATGACTTTTCTCAAACTGTGGGCCGGACACGATGTCTCAATCCTTTTTTATTCAGACTTGGTTTATAGCTTCTAAGGGATTTCATTATGCCTTGATGATTATATTATATACACTGGTAAGGAATGGACATAATAGAGTCGATATCACGGACAAATCAAAGTGAGACATTGATCTTGAACCTCCACATTTAAAAAAAAAAATCCTTAATTGTTATCTTTGGCATCCAAAATTTAAGAATCAATATATACATAGCTTGGACATTCGACACATGCGCTCATATGAAGTTATGCATAAACTTAACGGATTATAATTTACAAGATCCAGAAATGTCTTGGGGAAAGAATAAAAGAATATACAGTAGTCATGAATCGCTCTGTAATATAGTATTTGCAAACAATGAAAGAATATAAAAATCAAATCCTCGATTGCAAATATGATTCCCATTTGATCCGCAGCACGATAAAAACAAACCATGTCATGAATACTAAGTACTATATCCTTTATACGTACTTTCAAAATGTTATTATATATTGAAATTGATAATCACGTAAAACGTGTCTAGAACTGTAACTCCTCTGGTTTTTCCGCCTACTTGCTCTGTTTTCAGTTGCATTGCTCTGTTTCTTGTTTTATTTATAACAAACCGAATTTGAGTTTTGTTATATATTTAATTCCTGTTTTCGTAAATATTTTTTCTTGGAGAATAAATTTTAATTTTACAAAAATTATGATTAACATTTGGCATGATTAACATTTTGCCAAATGTTTTTTTGAAAAAAAAAGTTAAATCCGGATCTATTAAAGACACATACCTAACCCCATATAAAACTACAGCCCACGGATGTACCATCTTCTATACATTCAAATGAGTCGAAAGCAATAATTCATATCCGCGTGATTACATATGAAGCTAATTATTTCGGGTTAGAGGGGAATCGGATTCCTAACCTGGACCAACAGGATAATTCCTCTCGTAGTGGAAATCATTAGACCAACATCATGTGGTTAAAAATAATAAAAAGTTCTGATTTGCATTTACAACTTACTTGTTTATCTAAAATCTTTTACCAAAATTTTCTTTGACCAAGGATATCTTACCAAATTTTCAAGATTTGTATACAAAGCTGTTTTATACATACTAGTACTGTCATAAGAGATCCAACCTTCAAAAATATTAAATATATAAAATATTTTCAAGATTTGCTTGCAAAGCTGTATCATTCTTTTTGGTCTAGAAATCTGAAATTGGTGAACATCCACTATTTTTTTTTCATTTTATCCATCTTCCTAGTCAAACTTACTGTTTTATACATAATAGTACTGTCATATGAGATCCAACCTTCAAAAATATTACATATATAAATAAAACCAATAAATATGTTTTAATTATTATTTTTAAATATCAAACTATAGTCTTATCCAAATGCTGATAGTCACTCAATTCCATCCTCTCATATTTTATGCAATCATTGTATTATTATTTACAAAATAAAAGACTTAGAAAGACCCTATAAATATCCTTGCTGACACCCAAGTTGTATCCTCCTCAAACTAAGAGTCAGAACTCACTCACCACCATGAGACACCTCATTGCACCTCCGTGGCCTCTCCTTCTCCTCCTCCTCTCCTTTTTCCTCTCCGGCGAATCTTCACCTTCCGTAGAGAACATTAAACTCGACACCGGCGGTCTCAGTAGACAGAGTTTTCCAAAGGACTTCTTGTTCGGAACCGCCACATCAGCTTATCAGGTCGAAGGCGAAACTCATCAAGATGGTCGTGGCCCAAGCATATGGGATGCCTTCGTCAAGATTCCTGGTAAACTACATTTCACACATATTTTTCTTGTTTGTTATATAATATCAACCACTGACTAATTTAATAATGATATAAACAAAACTAAATAGGGACTATCGCCAAGAATGCCACGGCTGAGTTGACAGTAGATCAATATCACCGTTACAAGGTACTTAATAAAGATTCAAATATATTGTTAACTGAATCATTATAAGTATGTATTTTTTGTTTATTTACATGTGTTCATGATAATCACATTTCAGGAAGATGTGGATTTAATGAAGAAACTGAATTTCGATGCCTATAGATTTTCCATTTCATGGTCTAGAATATTCCCTGGTATTCCTACATAATATATACTAGTAATCATATATGGTTTACATTCTATATCAAGATTCATATATAACTTCAAGCTTTACCAATGCAGAGGGAACAGGTAAAATAAACTGGAAAGGAGTTGCTTATTACAACAGATTGATCGATTACTTGGTCCAAAAAGGTAACACATTCATATAAACAATTGATTTTGATTACAAAATATAATATAACGAATAATATAATTGAATGGTTAGGGATTACACCGTATGCTAATTTATACCACTACGATCTTCCTCTGGCATTGGAAAAGAAGTATAAAGGCTTGCTTGGTAGACAAGTTGTGTAAGCACCATCCTCCAACTATATATACACATACACTTCTTGGTCCCAGTTGAAATTAATAACCGGATTAAAGAATGTAAATTTTGATTGATGCAAATTTTCAGGAATGATTTTGCGGATTACGCAGAGTTTTGTTTCAATCTATTTGGAGATAGAGTGAAAAACTGGATGACGTTTAATGAACCGCGTGTAGTAGCTGCTTTAGGTTATGATAATGGTATATTCGCACCGGGAAGATGCTCTAAAACATATGGAAACTGCACACAAGGGAACTCAGCTACTGAGCCATACATTGTTTCCCATCACCTTATCTTGGCCCACGCAGCAGCAGCTCAAAGATACCGCAAATATTACCAAGTAAACAACAACTTATAAGTGGATTTTCTTGGTGTGATTAAACCTATATGACTCTTTTTGTCACACTAATTACTGAGTACTCTTTTTTTTTGTGTGAATTTCAGGAGAAACAAAAGGGAAGAATTGGAATTCTTCTAGATTTCGTTTGGTACGAGCCGCTTACCAGAAGTAAAGCAGATAATCTTGCAGCTCAAAGAGCAAGAGACTTCCATATTGGATGGTAAATGTTCAAAACATTAATACATCTAGACACTCATGTTTTTACAAATTACATTTTCTTTTAGAGGGCTTACAGGTATACTCATTTTGGTAATGTTTGAAGGTTTATTCACCCAATAGTGTACGGAGAGTACCCAAAGACAATGCAGAACATCGTGAAAGATAGGCTTCCAAAATTTACAAAGGAAGAGGTGAAAATGGTGAAAGGTTCCATAGATTTTGTGGGGATAAACCAATACACAACTTATTTCATGTCAGATACTCATAACTCCACCGTACCTAAGGAGTTGGGTTACCAACAAGATTGGAATGCTACTTTCGGGTGTAAGTTCTTGGAACATTCCATATGAATATTATCAGTAGATTCTTTTATTTACAATTCTATTTTCGTTTATACACTTGCAGTTGCAAAGTTGGGGAAACCAATCGGTCCAAGGGTGAGCGTTACATGGCTTTTGATGTTTTTACCTTTAATTGATTAGTTGTGTAAATTAAATATATATCCATTTACGATAGGCGTACTCGTATTGGTTATACAACGTACCATGGGGAATGTACAAAGCCTTGATGTACATGAAGGAACGTTACGGCAACCCAACTATGATTCTCTCTGAAAATGGTATTGAATACACAACAATCTCTAGTCATACTTTTCTTTACTTTGTTATATTTTATAAAAGCGTATAGAAATACTGAAGTTTAATAAACGTTTGAATATATCTTATAGGTATGGATGATCCAGGCAATGTTACCCTAGCTCAAGGACTACACGACACAACGAGAATCAAGTATTATAAAGATTACTTAACTCAACTTAAGAAAGCTGTGGATGATGGAGCCAATGTGAAAGGATATTTCGCGTGGTCATTGCTTGATAATTTCGAATGGTTGTCAGGATATACTTCAAGGTAAGCTAGTTAAGTTAACTCAATATATGCTGATGTATGTTGTTTCGGAGGATGGAAGTATTGTTTTATGTATTTTTTTTTCTTTATTGTATAGGTTTGGAATCGTCTATGTTGATTACAAGACTTTGAAGAGGTACCCCAAGATGTCTGCACAATGGTTTAAGCAACTTCTGAAACGAAACAAGAATTGATCACAAATGTGTTCATGGATGCATTTAGATTGTAAGGTTTGGAATTGAATGTTTGAAGAGTTTATGGGTCGTTTTGGTCAGTTTGTTGTCTATTATAAGGAGTGAATTGTACCTTGAACTATCTCCTTTGACATTTCAACGCAAATAAAAAAGGTTCAAGTTAACAATAAATTCGCATTTTGGAACTCTTGCACCTTTCAAAAATTGGCTCATATGGAGTATATTTCATTTTTATGTTATATTATGTATTATATTTTGTCTCATTTCATTTTATTTGTTTTCCAAGTTTTTAATTGAGTGTTATATTTATTTGAAAATTTATGACCTCTTTGTGTATTATGCAACAAGTGTTGTATTTGGTTGATTAAAAATGTAAATATCTCTCTGGTTTTTAAGCCGACGTTGGTCATTCTCTTTTAGTTGTTCAACGAACAAAACACATTGCCATTTTATTGTGACACAGACGTTGAAATGAAGGATGGAGACGAGTTAGTAATATCCCGCTAAGATTGAAGCAATTCGAAGATCACGAATGTTTTTTATAGACAAAGTCGTGACATTTCATAGGAGTGATGTTAAGCCGTAGATAAACATTTGAACTGTTCTTTCTTTCTGAAATTAAACAAAAATTGCCAAAATAGATGTCTGCGAGGGATTTATAGATAAAATACAACTTTAAAACGTTCCAGCCTAGAAAAATTGGAGAAAATTAAAGACTAGAGAACACTCATCACTCATGTGTCTAATAACGACCAATACCCCAAACCCTGACAACTCCATCAGTGTAGCCACTGAACAATGTGCTTCCATCTGCACTCCAGTTCAAGCTTGTGCAATAATTCACCTGCATTTTTCCATTCATACACATTTTTTAGGTTAATCCCATTACAAAACATCATTCAAAAGTCAAGACATAACTAAAGAGTTTCATGGAAAATGGTTCCTTTAATCTACTAAAAGCAACTCCTAACCAAAACTTCAATTTTTTTTTTGTCATAATTAAGATTCCAACGACACATACCTTCTTCTGGTTCCCAGTTCCAACACCACCATCACACTTCTCAGCCTCAGCCTTAAGATCAACCTTCAACTCATCAACAACACTCTTACTCTCAAGATCCCAAATCTTTATACTACTCTCCGTCGCCGCACACAACCAATACCTATTTGGACTAAAACAAACCGAGTGAACAATCGAACCACCTTCAAGCGAATACAACTTCTTCCCCTCCGCCAAATCCCACAACAAAATCACCCCATCTTTCCCGCCACTCGCACACAAAGAACCATCAGGCGAAACCGCCACCGTATTAACATACCCCGAATGTCCAGCAAGAGAGCTCTTCAGCTTACAATTCCCAAGATTCCACACCTTCACAGTCTTATCCCACGACGCCAAAACAACGGTCGGCTCAACGGTGTTGGGACTAAACCTAACGCAACTAATCCAATCCTTATGTCCATCAGACTCTGCGATCGTATACTTACACTCACCAAGCGTATTCCAAAGCTTAATCGTACGGTCACGAGAGGCAGAAACGATCTGACGGTTATCCAGGGCTGGAGCTGAGATTTTGGGGGCTTTAAACATTTCTTAAGAACTCTAAAAATTTTGGGAGCCAAGGTCAATGTTTAGGGGCTTATTCCTAGTTAATTTTTTCTAAAAATTTTGGGGGCCAAGGCGAATGTTTCGATCGGCTGTGTCTAAATCCGGCCCTGCGGTTATCGACCGAGAAGGCGACAAAGAGGACGTCTTTGGTGTGTCTGACGAATCTACGGGTGGAGAGGCCCGTGGATAAGTCCCAGAGACGGAGCTCTCCGTCCCAGGATCCGGAGAGAGCGAATTGGCCGTCGGAGGAGAGGACGACGTCTTCGACGAAGTGAGAGTGGCCTGCGAGACGGCGCTGTACGATGCCGTATGATTTTGAGTCTTTGGTGAGTTTCCAGAGGATGATTGATTTGTCGCGGGAGGATGTTACGATGATGTCAGAGTTGTCGATCGGTGTGGCTATAGCGGTTACCATGTCGGTGTGGGCGCGTAATGTGCCTTTTAGGATGAGTCCCTCGGCCATTGTTAGGGTTTGGGGGAGAGACTCTTAGGGTTTCTTTCTTGTTTTTGATCAGGAAATGGTCTAAGGGGGGGAGGAGTGAAGTGGAGGTATTTATAGTTAGGGTTTATGTGCGGATTTGAAAGAGGAGAACTAATTAATGGGCTGGTGTTGGACGACATGGGCCTTTTATGTTTTTGTTTGAGATCGTTTTTGTCTTAGTGGGCTGAATTTGTATAGGTCCATCATAGAAACGGCCGACGGGAGCTCATGATCGGAGCATATGAACATTATAAAAAATTTATAAGATGAACAAATACACAATATTAACTTAAAGTTTTTTTTTTTTTGTAACTTAAAGTTATATATATATTCTTTTAAATACGACTGTGGTGTGCACCAGCACTGCATCATTCAGGAAAAAGCAAAAGCAAACAGTAACACCACAAAAAAAAAAAAAAAAAACAGTAACACCACATTGTAAATAAAATTAAAGGAAAAATTAACAGGTTAGGGGATATTGGAATTAACGTCAAAGAGACGTATGTACACGAGGATTGCAAGCTGCTGCTAGATGACACTTATCTCAATAGGTTGGGCAGGTGTCACTCGTGAGAACACCTGCTTTCTTCTCACAGTAATTTAATTTAGTGCTAGGTTTGCGGATCAAATCCGTCCTTCCCAACCTATTTACCACGGTTTGAGTCATTATTTTATTTAAAAATTTAATCTGCATAACTAATACCTGTAAATTATTAGAGCTGCACCTGCACCACCGCACGACCTGCAAGATTTGCACATAATATTTCCGATGCTCTTGAGGTTGTTGTCAGTCCATATAGACGAAATGGTAGGCCGGTTAGGTGGATCCAGAAAGAGATTGATTATCCAGTGGAAAATCTTTATCAACAATAGGTACTCAACGAACCAAATCTATTATATTTCGTAAGGCTGCAAAAAAGAATGATATAAGCGTTTCTATATGAACTTATATAGATTTTTTGTTTGTTTGTAGAAGTTTAATATTATTATTTAGATGTTGATAATTCTCATCAAATTCTTTTTTTAGTTAAGTCCGTTCCGTTGAAGATAAACGGACAAACTTTTGAGGGTCAACAGAATTAACAAGCTGATTTCTATCAAAAGAAATAATGCCAGCTGAATTAGGTTACATAGAGTGGATTCATGTTTTCTTTATTTTTATTTGTAAGAATCATACTCCTTTAGAGGCACCAATTAAATGTTTGAAAACGACAACAGAGAATAAAAAAGTGAAAAAGTGGGTTAGGTATTATCTGGTCGACAGCTGAGAACGTTTCAATGGGAAAAATTATGAGAATATTTGCTCACAAATTCTTTTAGGACATTTAGTTAGAGAAATATACTTACTGAATTAATTATAATGATCATATTGTCTTTCTATCCCTCTCCTCTTAGACTTAGGCATGTCAGCTTACAAGTTTATCTTTTTTTCTAACTCTCTCTCTTTTTCTCTCTCGTTGTTTTCTTCATCTCCTCTTTTAATTATCCCTTTTACATGAATTACATGTAAAATAAATATGTTAAATATTTTTTTATTTTGAATTCACTTTGATTCTTAAATAATAAATTTAAATTTTAAATTTATTCAATATGATTGGAAAACACAAAATTCAATGATATTTATTTGTTAACAGCTAATACATAACACCTCTATTAAGATATATAATTTTCATAAATATCTAACACTTCTTTTAACACCTCTATACGTATACTTATTAACAACTAACACCCATGTTAACAACTAACATTCATATTAACATCTGGAACATGTATTTGTTAACAGCTAAAACATCTATTAGCATCTACATTATTTGTTAACCGTTAACAACTTTGTTAACTATCGACACTAGTGATTATTAACAGAGACATTAACTATTAATAAATTTTGTGTATGTTAACAGATGTGTTAACTGTTAACAAATACATGTAATATCGAATTTATAGTAAATTATAAATTTATGTTGAAATTTTGCAATTAATTATAATTTATGTTTTTAATTATATCAAATGTTAAATTATTTTATCTATTATAATGTTTTTATATTATACATTCAAAAATATTATTATTTGATAATATTTTTAGCATTTAAGAAAATCTATCAACACATGTAAATAACATGTCTCTCTCCTCTCTCCTGACATTTCTCTGCTAACAGCAAAAACTTTTCAATTAAAGAAAGATATTTTGGACATTTTAAGGCGTAATTGTATGGTTTGAACCATTAATGTCCCATCATGGACAAACCACTAATATTGCAAATAAGGATATTTGACTAAATCTCTCAAAAATTATTCTAAACGTCCTTAATATATAGTCCTTCTTCCTCAGTGCTCTGTATAATGGCATCTTGAACAACTATGTGTGGCTGTGAGCCTTGTGTCTTCGTAAGTCTATTGATTAATTTATATAAAAGATATTCGAAGTAAGAAGAAAAAGGGACTTGAGCACTATAATATATGGTCGTGAACCTCGTGTGCTTGTAAGTATCTTTGATTAATTTATACAAAGACTATTCGAAATGGATTCTGATGCCATTAAAGATCTGACCAATCCTTTTAGAGTTGGTTCACCAATCTGATTTCAGAATAGGACATAAGTAGATGAAATGTCAGCATGATTAGGTAGTTTTGGGACTAAAGAATATCGTTACTAAATCATTGCACCAACATAATTATTCTGTATTTGCTTATATATATACAGCTTTTGATCTGCATCACACGCACACAAAATATCAAAGTCACTTCTGATTCCTCTTGTTATCTTCCATGGCTGGTTCAGTCTCGGGTGACACAGAAGCGCAGTGCGCTGGAAATACAAGCAGCAAGCGCGGTGGATGGATAACTTTTCCGTTCATGATGGGTTTGTGTTTTTTGTTGTTGTTGTTTCTTTGAAGGCAAGAGATATACATATGTTAATGTATTTTTATGTGGTGCAGCTACATTGTTAGGTATGTCCATAACTTCTTTCGGATGGGTAATGAACTTGATCGTCTTCTTGATCGAGGAATTCAACATCAAGAACATCGCTGCTGCTCAGATTTCAAACATAGTTAATGGATGCCTCAGCATGTTGCCTGTTGTAGCAGCCATTTTAGCTGATTCTTTTTTTGGAAACATCGTCGTAATCTCGGCCTCTACTTTTATCTCGCTGACTGTAAGTCCACTCATGACTGATTCTCTTCTATTTTCTTAATTTCTTTTTTTTTTCACATAGTTTAAGGAGTTTTAAACATTTTAGGCGTGTTACTACATGATAATAACGAAAAATATTAAGCTCACCATCTAATGAAAATATCATTACATACTCATTTCTCAGGCAAGAGTTTATGAATGAACTGTGTTTTCCCTGGACTGCTCAGAGCTTAGAAACGACCTCTGACAATTTTATTTATAGTAAAATGCACTGATCATCTATCAGAAACTCTATGTCTGAATCAATAAAAACGAGGATAAATGATTTATTGTGTAATTAGAAAACAGAGAAAAGATAATCTACATTTAAAATAAAAATTATTTTTCAAAATTAATAATAAAAAAATAAGTCCTCTTGTCATTTTGGTTTTATCATCAGATTATAGTTTGATTTTATTCAAACATTTTTCAGGGCATTTTTCTCCTGACTGTGATCGCATCTTTGGACTTGTTAAAACCTAGACCGTGTGAAACCGGATCAATCCTATGCCAGTCTCCATCTGAACTTCAGCTTGGGATATTGTATACAGCCTTAGTTCTAGTAACCATTGGAGCAGGTGGGACACGGTTCACTTTGGCATCCGCGGGTGCAAACCAATACGAGAAACCTAAAGATCAAGGAAGCTTCTTCAACTGGTACTTCCTCACACTTTATGCTGGGGCTATCACCGGCGCAACAGCGATTGTATACACACAGGACAATGCTAGCTGGAAACTTGGGTTTGGCCTCTGCGCTGCTGCA
Organism: Eruca vesicaria subsp. sativa; assembly: GCA_932364175.1. Classification (NCBI taxonomy): domain Eukaryota; kingdom Viridiplantae; phylum Streptophyta; class Magnoliopsida; order Brassicales; family Brassicaceae; genus Eruca; species Eruca vesicaria. The sequence goes on along the minus strand of CAKOAT010812931.1, from coordinate 18,217 downwards.
AATATGGTCAGTTTCATTGTTTTTATCTGCGGGAAGAGACTCTACAAGCATGAGAAACCCATGGGAAGTCCTTTCAAAAGTCTGATCAGTGTTGTAGTCGCTGCTATAGTGAAAAGAAAAGCTGTGATTTCATCCAAAGAAGAAGACTATCACCAGGGACTCGTCTCCAAGACTTCTGCTGCATTGCCTTCCAATAGCTATAGGTCAGGATCGGATTTGGACCAAGCCCAACAAAACATTAGTTTTAATCCTTAATTTTTTTTTAATATTTTTGATATAGGTTTAGACCTCTATATTATTTAAAAAAAAATATTTTTTTTTAAAATGTTTATAACCCCTAAATTTTCAAATCCGGCCATGTATCTTATACCATCAGAACTGAAAGAAGTTTTTACATGTGCAGGTTCTTGAATCGTGCAGCCTTGAAAACCGAAGACGATTTAAACCACAAAGACATTTCAGTTAACAACACCTGGAGGCTATGTTCTGTTCAGGAAGTAGAAGATTTCAAAGCCATCCTCCGACTTGTTCCTCTGTGGATAGCCATAATATTCGTTAGTACTCCAATGGTGACGCAAACAAGCTTAATGGTACTCCAAGCTCTAGTCACGGACCGTGGGATTGGTCCTCACTTCAAAGTCCCGGCTGGGTCCCTCCAAGTCATAGTAATGACCTCTGCATCCGCATTTATCATAATCAACAACTGGCTTGTCTATCCCACGTACCAGAAGCTAACCCATAAGCGGCTAACACCGCTTCAAAAAGTAGGGATAGGCCAGGTGCTCACCATCTTTAGCATGGTGATCTCTGCGGTTGTGGAAGCAAAGAGGCTGAAAACAGTTGAAGGAAACAACAGACACGCCATGTCAGTGATGTGGCTGTTTCCTCCTCTGGTTATAGTGGGAATAGGCGAGGCCTTTCAGTTTCCGGGGAATATTGAATTGTTCTATAGAGAGTTTCCAGAGTCTCTGAGGAACACCGCGACGTCATTGACCTCGCTGGTGATTGGAATCTCTTTCTATCTGAGCACAGCTATGATAGATCTGATCCAAAGGACCACCATGTGGTTACCAAATGATATTAACAGCGGGAGAGTTGATAATGTTTATTGGGTTTTAGTCGTTGGAGGAGTCTTGAATTTCGGATATTTTCTCGTCTGCACTTGGTTCTATGAATACAGTAATCTCGAAGGTGACAATGAGCTAGACCCTAAAGATGTTTCAACCTAAGACACAGACAACATGTTTCTCTTTTTTGTAGCATGCTCTTGTTTACTTATGTGTCTGTTGTTTGCAATTTTAAGTGTGTTTTTGCTTAAACAAACCTTTAAATGTTGGTTATGTTCTTGGTTTTGACAAGTGCTGATTATCTTGCAACCAATTGCATGGCGAGTTTGATTTCCAAGAGTGCAGTGAAAGAAGTTCTTAAGGGGTACATTCCATTACCTAAATTATCTCCTTTGTTTGTCATCCTCGAAGGTTGATTCCCTGACTCAAATGCTAACAAGATCATTATACTATGTCGCACTGAGTTTACAAATGTAGTAGACATCTCCCTCAAGTCTTGTACTGTTGCGTTAGTAGAGGAGATGGAAACACAGACCGGTTTAGCCACAGGGATGAAACTGGCGAAGCTCTTACCACAGATTGACAAGACGGAGATTAGAGCCGTACCGGACAAGAACCGGTTCATGCAACTCATCCGAGATTTGCAGGGAAAATGGCCTATTAGTACCTGAACTATGGTCATATTGTCTGATCAATACCTAAACTATTTTACTGTGCAAATTTGTATCTGATCTAATACAAATTTTGAATTTAGTACCTGAACTATGGTTATATTGTCTGATCAATACTCAAACTATTTCACTGTGCGAATTTGTACCTGATCTAATAAAATTTTTAAATTTGGTACCTGAACTTATAAGAACTGATTTTTACATACTTGCGACTGACAACATGTCGGTATTCTGTAGAGGTGGACCGGTTTCTTGATGAGGTGACATTTTCTTTTATTAAAAATAAACAAAAAAGAGACAACTTGATTCGAACCCGGATCCCAAACATAAACATAATAATGACAATAACCGTTTATGATAGAAAAGATTCGTCGTTTTGTTATACTGAAACAAATATATAACCTTTGAGTGGTATCTCTGATCCCCACAACCATGTCCCAAATGATTCATTAAATCTTTTTTTTTAATCTCATTCATCAAATCTCATATAATCGTTTTTTGAATCTCGTTTCACCAAATCTCATCAAAAAAATTCATCAAAACAACGATTATTAATTACATGAGATTTGATGAATCATTTGAGACATGGTGGTGACAAACAACGATTATTTATATGAGATTTGATGAATAATTTGAGACATGGTGGTGATAAACAGAGACACCATTCAAAGGTCATTTGGATCTTATCTAGCATAAGCGGTTAGTGAAATTATTATGAATAAGTTCAGAAACGGGTTCGAACCAAGGTGCCTCACTTTAATTTGTTTTTAATTTTTTTTTTTTGAAGAAATGCCAACTCATCAAGAAACCGGTCTACATCAGCATTATATTGACACGTTATCAGTTGCAAGTATGTAAAAGTCGGTTTTTATAAGTTCAGGTAGCACATTCAAATTTTTTATTAGATCATGTACAAATTTACACAGTGAAATAGTTTGGTATTGATCAGACAATATAACCATAATTCAGGTACTAAATTCAAAATTTGTATTAGATTATGTACAAATTCGCACAGTGAAATAGTATGGGTATTGATCAGACAATATGACCATAGTTCAGGTACTAATCGGCCGTTTTCCCGAGATTTGCATGAAGTTCAACTCTTTTTTACTCTCTTATACTCAGATATGCCGCCACTGATTACAAACTGCCAAATTGGTTGTTTGTTCTTCAAAAGTGATTTCAACATTGTAAAATAAAATAGAAACGTTTTTAGAATAATATGTATCAAAACATTGCATAAAAAGTATATGAGTATTGATGATATTATAGTCCTGCAGATTTTTTGGAAAGAAAAGAATTAACATTGGCATAAAACTATATGATTCATTCATGATATTATAGTTTTGCAGATTTTTTTTTTAGAGAAAAGTATTGGCATGATTTGTCAAAAAAACATAAAATATTGGCATAAAGGTATAAACAGATCTTTAAATTTCTAGAGCCCAAAAAAGCCCAAGGCCCAATAATATCGGGTCGGGTAAACGAAACCGGTAACTACCACTGTACAACTTGTGTTTTCTTCGCTTGGATCTTCTTTTCTCTTGGGTAATGGCGACGAACAATGGAGACGTTTTGATGCTGGAGGCGGCGCCTGAGGCTACGAAGCCATGGGCGAGCGCGGCGAACGCAGAAGTTATCGATGCGCTTCCTTATATCGACGACGACTACGGCAATCCACTGATTAAGTCCGAGGTCGATCGCCTTGTTGAGGAAGAGATGCGTCGGAGCTCAAGGAAGCCTGCTGACTTTCTCAAGGACTTGCCTCCTCTCCCAAAGTTCGATTTCGAGGTTAATTTCAACTGTGAATCGATTTGAATCGAGTTGTTTGTTCGTTTTTTTTGGTAGCTAGGGTTTGGAAATTAGGGTTTAGAGTTGATTGGATGAAGTTTTAAAGTGAGATCAGATTGTTTTTACCGTCAAGAGTGTCAATCTCTGCTTAGTTTTGTTAGGGTTAAATTAAAATTAATAATTTATTAAAATTAATAAACCTAATAATTTATTAAAATTAATAAACTTAATAATTTATTAAATTTTTTAATAAATTTGATTTTGTTAATAAATTAGTAAAGTTAATAAGTTTATTAATAAATTTGATTTTATTAATAAACTTAATTGATTTTAATGAGTTGGGGTTAAGTTTAATAAATTACAGATTGATCCCATTTACTTAAATTAAAATCAATTAAATCCGATTGTGATGTCTCCACCATATAATCTTTTACTTTGTATATGTAGCATGTATTAACATAAACTTGGTGTAGTTGTTATAGATTGGATGGTTTTCACCATGAAAAACTTTTTCCCTAAATTAAATAATAAAGTGTTAGATAGTTTAGGTGATTTATCTAAATTTTAAATTAATCAACTAGAATCTTGAGATTTGGAAGGAAGATCATGAGTAGATTATCTTGTTAGATAGTTAGTTCTTGAGAAGTAGAAGAAGTGTTTATGATCTTGTAGTTTAGTATAAGAACTTGTTGATGAAGTGTCTCATGTTACTGATTGTTTTTTTCTTTGTCTTCTTTGGTTTGTGGAAAACGAATATTAGAACTGCCCTGTCCTTGGGAAAGAGTATGAGCGTGTTCGAGCTGGGAAGCCTCCAGTGAGGATCGATTTTGAGTCCCGGTACAAGCTTGAATTGCCGCCTGCTAGTAAGAAAAATGATGATGCTGCGTGGAAGCAGTATCTCCAGAAGAATCAACGGTCATTGCAACAGAAGATTATCGAGTAAGTAGAGTTTATTAATGTTTCTATCGCATGCTTCTCTTCTGAAAAGTTGTTGTTATATACTGCGTTACTCTCTTAACTCATGGATTTTGTTAATTCACAGGCTTGAGAATTTGGAAATGATGTCAAAGCATGGCCCTGAGCTTTGGAGACAGAACAACCATCGGCTAGAAGTATTCTTGACCAGGTTTGTTCAGTTACAGCATTGATTAAATTGTCATTCGTTACATTTTTACTTGTGATTAAAAGGGTTGAACCTCGGTGGTTGATTGATTGTATATTTTTCTTAGAAAGAATTCTTGATAACTTTGGATTTTGCACACATAAGATTTGCTTTGTGTTTTATCTTCATGTGATTTCTGTGTGACAGCTTCTTTGTTCTTATGAAACATAAGTGCTCTTCGTGCTCGTGTACTCTTACTTATTACTGTCTTTTGGAACTTAAAACACCAGCGAGATCTATCTCATCACTCTACTTGGTCTCTCTTTTCCAGAATGCAAAAACTAGCTCAGGAGCAGAACGAAGAAATTGAAAAAGTAAATCGTGAAAGGAAGTATCATCAGGTGACTATACTTTTGAAGTATTTTTAAACACGTTTCTTCCGTGCAACTCTTCTCATTTAGTTTATGGGGTAATCTGAAACTTTGTTTTGTGGCCACATCAGCAAACCACTGCGTACGAGCTCAACGCTCTATCTCAAGAGTGGAGACAACTCTGTGTGAAGAATATGGAGATTCAGTCTGCTTGTGCCGTGCTTGAGACACATATCGATTCGCTCAAAAGGGAAGCTGCTGAAAGGTGAAGAAAGTTTTGTCTTACCTCTTTGCATCACTCGAGAGTTGTATTTAAGCGCCAAACTGACACTTATCGTGTTTGTGTGTTTGCAGGGGATGGAACTTAGAAGAGAAACTAGAGAGTATCAACCCGCTTCAACCGCAGTGAGGCAACCGTGCTGGGCTTGTTTGCACTGCTCTTGCTTGCGTTTACTGATTTATTTAAGCATGCCGTTTACGATTTTGAAAGTCATGAAAACTTCATTATTGAGATGACTATAAAGATTTTGAAATTCATATAGAATTGAATACAATGCATTCTAGTTAATATTTGAAATCTAATTGAACAGTGCCATAGTTATATATACAGTTTATAAATATAAGATTTAACAATTGGATCTTAAAACATAATTTAGAATTATAAAAATAATAATAATAGCTGGTTTTATTTTTAAAGTTTTATAATTGACTAACTGAGTTAAGTATAAAATTAAGTATTGAATCCACAATTACTATATTTGACGTTTATGTAATTTAATGACTTATTCTATATATAGCAGCTTCCCAATTGCAAACAATAAGAAGAGTGCATGCATGACAGCATGAGTAGGCCTTGTTGAGACTTTTCAGACTTTTAAACGAAATACAATAAGCTTAATTCTCCTCAAATATCATTTTTAAAATTTATCACAAAAAAGCACCCAAAGAAGAAAATGACTAAAACAGATTTAACTTAAGAGGCAAAGACTTTTGTGTCTTGCTTTATAAATATATAAATAATAGATAAAATATAAAAATATATATTTTTGGATTATATGTTTTCAGATTCACATTTTTATCATTTTTTCGATTTGTTTTTTTTTTAATTTTCTTTTTGAAATTCGAAAATACTTTTGAATCTATTTTTCTAATTTTATTTTAAAATTTCAAATATTTATTTTCTGAATATTTCAAACCCTAACTTTTCGAAACCTCACTTTTTAACTCTAAAAAAAAAAAAATATAAGGTTAGTTAATCCTATGGGTATAAGAATATATTTTCTTTTCAATAAAATCTCTTATGATCATTTTTTCATTGAAAGTTTTTTTATGAAAATAAACTAAAAGAAGATATTCTAGATTTTTTTTCAATTTTCTCTTATATCCATTAGTACTATGTGTTATTTTTAACTAAATTAATGAATTGGAAAATCTTTCAAATATATGTATTGAAAATATAAAATAAGAGTTATAATGAAGCAAATTTTAAAGTCTACAACGACATACCACGGATGTGGCAGTCTAGTTGGTTTAAGTGCAGACACTGATGTTGTTGTGTTCCAGGGTCTGATCCACCGTGAGAGAAATGATTTACGCCACAAATGATATTAGCAAAAGTTGGATCTGGACCCAAACAAAATTAAGACAAAGATCCAAACTTTTTTGAAAACTAAAAGAAAAAACAAAAAAGTAAAAAAAAACCTACAACTATTTTTAAAATGAAATGGAAGCAGTATTTGATTTTAAGGTTAAAAATGTAATTTATGGCCATTAAGTATAAATAAATTACTACAACAGTTACTATTCAAAAAGAAAATTTCAATTCTACCAAATGTTTAATACCATTTTTCAATTTATCATTAATAAATGACTATTTTTACAAATATCTTAAATTTTGTGATAAAATAACACTAAATTAATTTTTTAAATATTTATAGAACATTTATAACTTAACTCCAATCCTTTAATAATAAACACTAAACAATAACCACTAAATTCTAAACCCAAATGTTAGCATATTTTTATTTCTAATGATTTCTCTTATTCATGATCACTGACCCAAGACCTTGATCAATATGTTAATCAAAAATTTGTAAGATACCTTTTTGGACCAGATCCTTGATTGAAATTTTGAAGGGGTGAAACCCACACCCAACATTTTCCTTCCTAATTAAATTTATATAAACTTTTTTATATAATAATTATTTTTTTTAATTTTTTTTAAAAAAATATATAACTATTAATGTGTAAAGAGAAGTAGTAAGAGTAACCCAGCAAAGAAGTAGAAGTCTGCATCTGCATCTGCATCAACTTTGTAGAATCATGAAGAAGCTTTCTACTTTGTTCATGGTTTCTTGTGTTCGCTCTTTTATCCTTCTCGTCCACGTGAAAGGTGATGTACATGTTAGTATTTTTTTTTTTTTTAACACTCTCATGGTTAGTATTTTTTTTCAACACTGTACATGTTAGTATTTATTTTAATATAATAAACGTTTCTACAATTGTAATTAAGCTCAGAACTGTTGCGCCTGATCAACTGTTTATTACACAGTAATCTAAAGAGCCTTTTGTTTCTATCTATGGTTGATACGAATTAATAGAGGTGAAAACTCTGGAGATAAAGGCGAAAGTGTGCACAAAGGCACAAGTTTTCGAACAGAATTGTGGGTAGGATGGAAACAAGACTTGCATAAAAGATTTCAATAAAATTCTTGAGTACCCTTTTCATTGCGAATGTGACATTTATGATGTAGCCGAAAGCAGACGTATTTGCATATGTAAAATCCCCAGTACTTCTTGCTAATTACTAATATAGTAGAAGAGAAAATATTTGTGTAAGGATTCCTAGTGTTAGCATCGCAGATAAATTAGATCGTGCCTGTTTAAATGTATCTTCAAATATACTTACGTTTTATGTCTGTAAAGATCATTACACTAATAAGTCTCCATTGTATTTTGTAAACAGTTCTTCAGCATTTGCAAATTGTCAAAAACATTATAGTTTTATTATTAATTCTTACAACCGATAGCACAACCAATACTTTAAATATATACATTTATATACATATTATATGTGTAACTACATAGTAATTCAATTCAATAGTACAATAATAAAAAAAGTATACTGGAAGGTGCACACGTACATCGTCATGCGACCCACCAAATAGACTATAAGACACAGAACTTGTTAGAATGTCCTTTTCCTACTTAACAACTCTCTTATAATTGCTATTATTATGATGATTCTTATCAGTTAATTAGTCATCACCTAACTATGCAAAGAACACAAAAATACAGATTTTTCTTAGAATTAAGATTACGATTGGGTGTTGATGACTTGAGGTAATCAAAACAAGTTTTGCATTGCTACTTATATGTTTTTGTATAAATGAAAATAAAAAAATATAATTGGTCCTCCTGGTTCCAGTAGTGAAACTCAAGTTATTGCCATATTAACAGAAGTAATCATTACTGAAACTTTTTGTTGCACCATATCACCAATGAGTTTATTTAGAACCAAGCTATAGGTTTTATTGGATGATGATACAAATTCAAAATTTTGACCAATCACATACTACATCAAAATCACAATCCACTTCTTATTATTTTCATCCTTTAATATTAGATTAGGGTTATGATAAGTATTCCCTTATTAGATGAATATACTTTACAATTGAATTAGATGGAGATATTTTTTAAAATGGAAAAATGTATCTCCATCATCTAATTGAAAGCTTGATAATTTTTCAGCTAAGTCTGTCTAATTAGATTGAGATACTTTACAACTTAATAAAACTATATGCATGAATTATTATATTGATTTAAATGAAATTCATAATGAGAGATTGTTGGAAAAAGTCTAAAGACAATCTAACAACCATGCTCAACATAAATCTAGAAAATTTTCACCAACTGTTAGTTGATTCATAGCTTTCAGGCCAAATTTGATTCTGCCTCCTTCGTTCATTGGTCTCGATGAAACAAAGACTAAACAATGAACAATCAATCATTTAGATTTTGGTTGTGTCATAACAGTCAACTACAAACTTTTTTTCATTTTAATTATTTTTGAACATGTCTAACGAAAACATAATGATTAATTGGATGATCTCGTCGTTTAAAGACTTGACAACATTTTACTCGCCGATTGAAGCATGTTCACCTTATACGAACGCACGAGGCTGTGATAGTGTTTATGGTTACGATTTACCATCGTATTGTAAGCAAAAAACAAAACACTTCATTCACAATTTCAAGTTTATTTACAAAGTAAAATGTATTAATATGTTTAATAAAATTAAAGAGTTCGAGACTTTCTAGTTTGTAAGTCGTTTTGTTTGGTGTTCATTTATTTATTTTCTAATAATTAACCCAAAACGAAGCTAAAAAGAAGAATCGTGTGGAACATTTGCTCACCAAGACTTCTTCTAACAACTGCATGCCCTCCAAATCCTCCCTCCAGTGCCGACAATCCCCATACTTATAAATTAATAAAAGTCTTATTCTTTTAATAAGACACTTATGTCACTTTTAAAATGTTTGATATTCAATACCTAAAACTTCTCTTCGTGATTCCTGCCTTAAGATCCCGACATTTACAGAAACAATCATTGAACACGAGTAACATTGTAAAACAAGTTCCTCTTATATACTTCATACAGTCTCCTCTCTCTTACATTCATTCATATCTCTCCAAAATAGCAGCTAAACTCAGCTTCAAGAATTTTCTTGCATAACAAGAAAGTATTAAAGCTTTGTCTTAACTCAAGAGACGAGAGAGATGACAGAGAAGGATCTTCTTTACGACACAATACTTGCTCGTAGCTTTAGCAGAAACGAGCAGAAGAGACTTGGCTATGGAGCTTTCATTGCCTCTCTTCTCTTCGTCTTCACTCTTTGCACTGTCTTTAAACCTTATCTCAGCCCTTTACCAATCGGTTAGTCTCTCACCAACTTTTTTGAAAAACAAGTAAGCACAGAAACTAACCTCTCTCTTTCTATTTCAGTGGAGTTGCAATTACCAGTGAACGCTGGTCTTAGGATTCTAAGAATAACAGAAACGCAGAAACCTCAAGCGTCAAGTAGCACCAACAATGCAACATCTGGAGATTTTGAGAATCTGGCTCTCTCTAATGATCAAATCAACATTACATTAAATGCAGCCACTCCTCAGAGCTTAACTAGTTCTAATGATCATGAGCTTAGTGTCTACAACGACACAAGCTTGCCCAAGGCCGAGAATCATATTGATTCGTTTAACTCTACTACTAACACAACAATCTCTAAAGAACAAGTTATTACAGGTTCACATTCTTAATACTTGTCTTAATAATTATAGTCTTAATCAGTATCTTTCTACTTATGAATCTGATTATTATTTTTTTTCTGTGAATTTTCAGAAGGAAATAAAATGGAGAAAACAATGAAACCTATATGTAAGAAGCTAGCAAGAACCGATATATGCGAATTAAACGGCGACGTAAGAGTCCACGGTAAATCCGCGACGATTCATGCAACAATCGCGTTTGCGTTTTCAGGAAACTCCACGTGGCAAATTCGACCATACGCGAGAAAAGGTGACGTGGCGGCGATGAATCAAGTGAGAGAATGGACTTTGAAACTGAAACAAAAAAACGTCGAGAACGCTAATTTCTCGCGTTGCGTTAGGAATCACAGCGTCCCGGCGATACTATTCTCTCTCGGAGGCTACTCGATGAACAACTTCCACGATTTCACCGACATCGTGATCCCTCTCTACACGACGGCGCGTAGATTCAACGGAGAGGTTCAATTCCTCGTAACGAACAAGAATCAGCCGTGGATCAACAAATTTAAAAATATATTAAAGAGTCTCTCGAACTATGAACTCATTTACATCGACGAAGAAAACGAAACGCAGTGTTTCAGCAGCGTAACCGTCGGTCTCAACCGTCACCGTGAGTATTACAAAGAGCTAACAATCGATTCCGATTCCGAGTATTCGATGTCCGATTTCAGAAGATTCCTTAGAGACACATACTCGCTGCGTAACGCCGCGGCGAGGCCCGTGATCACGAGGCGGAATCAACGGCGTAAGCCACGGATGCTGATTTTAGCGAGGGGGAGATCGCGAGCCTTCACGAACGCCGGCGCGATCGCTAGATCCGCGAGGCGAATCGGATTCAGAGTCGCGGTGGCGGAAGCGAACGCAGACGTCGCGAGTTTCGCACAGACGGTGAATTCGTGCGACGTTATGGTCGGCGTTCACGGCGCGGGGCTCACGAACATGGTGTTCTTGCCGGAGAACGCCGTCGTGATTCAGATTCTTCCGATCGGTGGATTCGAGTGGCTCGCGAAGACGGATTTCGAGGAGCCTTCGAAGGGGATGAGTCTGAGGTATTTGGAGTATAAGATCGCGGAGGAGGAGAGCACGCTTTTGCGGCGGTACGGACGCGATCATGAGATCGTGAGAGATCCTTCGGCGGTTGGGAAACGCGGGTGGGAGATGTTCCAGTCGGTTTATTTGGTGCAGCAGAATGTGAGTATTGATATAAACCGGTTTAAACCGGTTCTTGTCAAAGCTTTCGAGCTATTGCAGATGCAGGCGGTGTAAAAAAAAAAAAAAAAAAAAAAAAATATTTACTGCGTTTCGTAGAGTAAATTCTTGTAGTCGTATGGGAATATTTATCGTTTAATACGAAAATGTAATTTATCGATCTTATAAAAGCAAAGCCACGGTGTTTGGATTACTGTAGGATCCTCTTATGTTTGGATTTTGGCTTTTCCACTTTTGTACTTTTGAACAATCTATTGATTGATTTAGACCTTAAAAAGTAAATAAAAGCAAAACCATGTTGTTTTTTGCACAAACATGTTCGTATTTAACTATGTACGATTAATCAAATTCAATTGTATTTTGTCAAAAGGAATTATGTGCATGTAGTGTAACTTTTTCCATTTGTTTGATAGTGTAACTTTGTCAATTAGTTATTTACCTGATACCTACTATCAATAGTCAAAGGTTTGTTCTACAATTACATCATAGGCATGGATCATGATCACATGCACTTTATGTAAGCTCCAAGATTCTATGTTTAGAAGACATACGACAAAGACTCTTCATGCAAACGGGACTATTCGTGGCACCCTTGAGACTATGCAACATGAGTGTCAAATTCAAGGATTTCGCAAGCACGTAACTGTACAAACCTTCCACTTTCACTGTAAAAAATGATTAAAGGAATTGACAAGAAAAAAAAAACATTTGGATAAGCATCTAGTTGTGATAGTTTTCAACATTTTGTTATTTTCCAGTAAATCCAAAGTAATTGTCACTACTTACTTATGCAAACGAAAAGGTGATCTAATTAAATTTGGTAAAGCAGCATCAATCCATCCCTAATCTGGTGGTTAAATTCTACTTCGGTGTTGGTGGTTCGTCAAATAGTCATTTACAGCAAAGATATAAACCATCACCTTCTATAAAATCATTGAGACAAGGATTTATTCACAAAAGTCACTTCCACATGTATAATGGAACACGAGCTCCGACCCAAAAAACACTTACTTTCCGGTGAAATGGAAAAGCTACCGGTTTAAAGGGGTTGGTAAACAACATTTTGCTCGGCTTGGTTGATTTTATATACCGGAATAGTAGCTACATAACAGAAGTAATGTAAAACTAGGTGTTTTGCCCGCACTTGCGGGCATAATTCTCTTATGAATATTTATTAATTGATGTTTCATTAATTTAAAAATCAGTGTAGTAAATTGTTATTTATGTTTTCAAAAAGTAAAAGTCAAACATGAAATAGTTATCAATGACAAAACTCAAACATCATAAATATTTAAAATAATATATTTCTAGAACTATTTTTCTTGATTTATATTTAATTATAATATTTATATCTTAATTTTAAATTTTATATTAGAAAAACATACTTTCAAGATAACAATATAATGCATAAGTTATTTATTTTCTGAAAATATAATATGATGTTTTTTTAACTATATAATAATTATATAAGATTATAAAAATTATGACATATAATTAAAATTACCTAAAATCATTGAGAACTTAATGAATCATCAAATTCACTTCTTAAATAATTTTTATAGCGTGATGATTTATATATAATTAATACTCCACCCGTTTCACTTTAATTGTCATCATAGATTTTTGCACACAAATTAAGAAAACATTTAATTTTACATATTTTCAAGATAAAAACACATTTATCTATACACCTAACAACTTTTCATCCAATAGAAAAATAGAATATCATATAAAACTAATAAATTTTGTCTCGAAACTCTAAAACGACACTTATTTTGAAATAATTTTTTTTCTCTAGAATGACAACTATTTCGAAACGGAGGGAGTAATAGATAGTTTTATATTTTATTTTTAAATTGTACTAATATAAAAATATATTTTCAGGATAACAACATAATACATAAACTAAAAGTATATAATAACTACAACTTTTTATATCTTAATTTTTAAATTTCTAATAGAAAAATATAATTTCAAGACAACAACTTTATACAGAAGAAGTATCTTATTTTCTAAGAATCTGATACTATTAATATAAATTTGTTTTAAATATATAATAAATTTCATATAAAATTATATAAATTGATAAATTATCAAAATTACTTAAAATCATGGAAAATATGACAAATCAGCAAACATCAAATTCACTTCTTAAATAATATTATAGTTTTTTACATGTTAATTTTTAAATTTTATAATAGAAAAATATTTTTTTCAAGACAACAACATAATATATAAGAATTAATTATTTTCTGAAATATCATATTATTAATATAAATTAGTTTTAATTATATAATAAATAATAAACAAAATTATAGAAATTATGATAAATGATCAAAATTACCTAGGTTCATAGAGACAAATCAACAAATTCACTTTTCAAATAATTGTTTTGATGATTTATATTTAATTATGATTTATATTTAATTATTAATAATATAATTTTTATATCTTAATTTTAAGTTTTATAATAGGAAAATATATTTTCAACATAACAACATAATTCATAAGAATTATCTTATTTTAGAAAATATTAAATTATTAATATAAATTGGTTTTAGTTATATTTAAATATTAAATTATTAATATAATTTCTTTTTAGCTAAATATAATAGTGTTTATATCTTAATTTAAAATTTAATTTTTATATATAAAAATATATTTCAAGATAACAACATAATTCACAAGAATTATCTTATTTACTAAAAATATGATATATTCATATAAATTCGTTTTATTTATAAATAATATATATATATATATATATTAAAATATGATAAATAAATAAAATTACCTAAATTTATGGAGAACATGACAAATAAGCAAATTTACTTCTTAAATAATAGTATAGATTTGGAAGATCGAAGATCAATAATGGGCGTTTTTGGCTAACTACGGTTTACTCATGAAATTCGAAGAGGCCCATTTTAAAGAAGAATAGTTTTTTTTTTATAATACTGAGGAATGAACAAAGTTTGAGGGCAAACAATTTCCTATTTATGGTTTGATGAGAAGGTTAAGACTAGAACTGGCTGCGGTTTATAGGGAAGAAGAGATTTTTTGGAGACAAAAAAGTAGAGAAGAATGGTTAAGAGAAGGGGATAGAAATACCACATATTTTCATAATGTGGTGAAGGGGAAACGAATGAGAAATAAAATTTTGATGCTCAAAGATATCTTTGGTACTGAACATTACTCAGAAGGATCGAAAGGATATATTGCTACTGAATATTTCAGGGAGCTGTTTACAAGCTCCAATCCAATAGATTTGGAAACATTGTTTGATGGATTTGAAAGTAAAGTTACCTCAGAGATGAACACATTATTAATTAGGGAGGTATCCGCTGAGGAAATCAACGATGCTGCTTTTGGTATTAAAAGTAGCAGTGCACCTGGAGAAGATGGACTTACGGGTTTTTTCTATCAGAAATATTGGCACATTATTGGTCAGAAAATTATTCAGGATGTGCAAAGTTTTTTTAAAACTGCCATCATTCCTGCTGGGTGGAATCATACACAGTTATCTTTGTTGCCTAAAATTTTGTACCCTACAGAAATGAAGGATATGCGTCCAATAAGTTTGTGCAGTGTTCAATATAAAATCATTTCTCGTATTTTATGTGAGCGCATGAAGACGGTTTTGCCACATATAATTTCAGAAACTCAAGGGGCGTTTGTAGAGGGCAGGTTAATAACAGACAATGTCATTATAGCACACGAGCTGGTACATGCGCTTCGTACAAATGAAAAAATTGGTAAAGAATGTATGACCATCAAAACTGACATGTCAAAGGCTTATGATCGGGTGGAATGGAATTTCCTAGAAATTTTAATAGAAAAAATGGGATTCCACAGGAAATGGGTCGTCTGGTTAATGTCATGCATTACTACTATCACTTTCTCGGTTTTACTCAATGGACGTTCACATGGATTTATTAAACCAGAAAGAGGTATTCGGCAAGGGGATCCTTTATCTCCTTTTTTATTCATTTTATGTGCCGAAGCTTTAGTTCATGTTCTAAATAGATCGGAAGCACAAGGGAATTTACATGTATAAAACTTTCTACGGGCAGCCCTTTTGTCCACCATTTGTTGTTTGCGGATGATAGCTTATTGCTATGTGAAGCTTCTGTGAGTGATAGTAAAGAAATTATGAAGGGTCTAAAATGTTATGGGGATGCGTCTGGGCAAATGATTAACCCTTTGAAATCTTCCATCATTTTTGGGAAAAAAAGAGATAATGTTCATAAACAGATGATCAAAGAGGTCTTGGGTATAGAAAAAGAAGGTGGTGAAGGTTCATATCTTGGTCTTCCTAAATGCTTTCAAGGTTCAAAAAAGCCCTCCTAAATTTTATCAAGGATAAATTAGAAGGCCGGCTACAAGGATGGTATTCTAAAACCTTGTCAATGGGTGCCAAGGAAGTTCTAATAAAATCAGTGGCCTTAGCTTTACCGATATATGCAATGTCTGTTTTTAAGCTACCAAAAGATCTGTGTGAACGAATTACGAGTGCGATTATAGATTTTTGGTGGAGTAGTGGGGATAAAAAAAGAAAAATACTTTGGGTCTCTTGGGAAAAGCTTTGTAAACCTAAGGAACAAGGGGGTCTTGGGTTTCAGGATATTGGTCGTTTCAATCAGGCTTTGCTTGCGAAACAAGCTTGGCGAATATGGAATAATCCAGATTCTTTGGTCTCTCGAATCCTTAAAAGTAAATATTTTTAAAATGGAGATTTTCTAAACTGCGGAATGGGGACACGTCCATCTTATTCTTGGAGGAGCATCTTGCATGGAAGAGAATTACTTAAAAATGGTCTATATCGACATATTAGTACTTGATATTAGGAGTTTTTGAGGCTCCTAAGGCAAATGTTGTAGTGTAGATGATTGTCGAACCAGTTCTGAGGGATTTAAAAGCACAGAGAATACAAGTACTAGCTTAATATAAGTGCGATCATGTGATTGATTGGTTTTTAAGGTTAACTAAAACTAGAATGCAATAAAAGATATAACTTTGACAAAGAAGGTAAAGGAGAACTCATGGGTATAGGGAATTTGACTTTGGGTGATCAAGTTTCGATCTAAGGATGGCAAGCGATCAATTAAACTGTCTACCTTAGGCCTAGATACGATTCTAAACAAGCNTCAAGTTTCGATCTAAGGATGGCAAGCGATCAATTAAACTGTCTACCTTAGGCCTAGATACGATTCTAAACAAGCTCTATGTCTAGATGAATGTTCATTTACTACCATAACTCAAGCATCAAATGTCTTTGGTTGAATATTATGAAAGTAATCATTAAGAATAGATCTATAAGCCATCTTAACACCTTTAACAACAAGTATCCCTGGTAAATACTGTTAAAAGCTTAAGAGAGTTGACTCAGACATTTCATCGAACACTTTGTGAGTGGGAAATGTCTAGAGATCAACCTTTGAGTGATCAATTCAAAGGAGGCATTAGGGTTACTCTAATAAGCAAGGAACAAGAGAAATCTAACACTAAAACATCCTAGAACTAAGCTAATCACCTTAATCTCCCTAACCCATGAATTCAAAGGGTGATTACTCACTAATCTCCATAATTCCTCTTAAACCCATATTGGATTTCAGATTAATCATGTAGAGAATAGATAAGAAATCAACAAAGAAACAAAACAAGAACAATAAGAATCATTCAAAAGATGAACTTTCCAAGAGTTTTTGTGTGTTTATCTCTCAAAATCAAGATAGATCTGCCATGGAGGCTTACAGAGTACTTAAACTTAGGTTTAGGAAGTGTAAAAACATAAAACAAATGACCAAAAGGTCCCTGAGATAACACAAGTTTTCGACCAAAAAATGACCCGGAGCGACCTCGAACGTCGCTCTGGCTGGGAGCGACCTATGGACGTCGCTCCGAGACGTCGCTCCGAGACGTCGCTCCAGGGGCTGTTTTGGCTTCCGAAATTGATAAAAACGCGAGCGACCTAGGTGCCTCGCTCCGGGAGGTCGCTCTGGCTGGGAGCGACCTTGGCAGGTCGCTCTGGCAGGTCGCTCTGGCAGGTCGCTCTGGCTGGGAGCGACCTTGGTAGGTCGCTCTGGCAGGTCGCTCCAGGATACTCGAACAGGGTGGATATGCCTCTAGTAAATTGGTCATAATTCCTTCATTACATCTTCAAATGACTTGAAACCACTTCCATTAGAAACTTAACTTTATTTTCTGTGTCTCCACAAAATCTTAGCAACAGAAGATTTCTCTAAAGGCTCCATCCATGCTCATCTTTCACCCCCTTTTGGATCTCAAATCCACTCAATCACCTCCAAGAACTCCAAGGATATTCCATTACCTGAAAAGGACTCATGTATGCAAAATGCAACCTAGAAATGACTAAATCCTAGTCTATATGATCAAAATGCACATGGATGAATGGATAAGACATTGGAAATATGCAAGACATCAACTCCCCCAAACTTGTTCTTCACTTGTCCTCAAGTGAAACTTTCAAGAACTTATGGAAAGAGAGGTTTGAAGATGGGAAGTCATAACCAAAAGAAACACATCTAAGAACTCAATTTAACATCCTAAAGAGACATTCCAAGTAGCATGAGCACACTCTCTTATCACACTCTAGCTTCTCTAGGCCTATCACCACACTCTTATGCCTTTAAACAAGATGCAATACTCTTCAATTTACA